>CM046449.1:29977671-30417656 GCA_025506515.1 Flaveria trinervia | reverse complement strand
TGATCAACCCAAGATGAAGAATAAGCCATGTGAAATATGTGGTAAATTCAATCATCTTTCTGATGAATGTTGGTACAAAAGGGTTCCAAACTCAACAGAGATAAGCTCATTAAAATTGAAATGGATAAAATGAAAAATGAGTTTGAGACCAAGTTTGTACCACAGTCATCCTAATGTAAAACCCAAGGCTTCACCCAAATCCATAAAGAGGATAGGGTTTATCATAAAACAGCTGATAGTGTTCCTAATGATAAACATCATATTAAGTCTGTGAATTACAGGGGAAATGGTGGGTCACAGGAACTCATAAAAAACCAGTATTGATGTGTCACAAGAGCTGAAAGCTTTAGCTACAAATCAGACACAATTTGTTATCATGGTTCAGCGTTTGTTGGGGAGAGTTAACCAACTAGATGCACCTGTGATCAAATCATTGAAAAAGGTATTCCAAGCCCAAATCCAAGGAATCCATTTTAGCACCATCTCCACCTTCATCAGCTGTTAATCATGAGAACAAGTTATGGTTAAATCTGTTGATGAAAAAACCCAAAACCAAAAAGGCTGGGTCATGTAAATCTCAAAAACATGAATCAGCTGATCCATAATAGTTTAGTGAGAGGTCTACCAATAAAGGAGTTCCACTGTGATGGAATCTGCACTGCTTGTTTGAAAGGAAAATAGCACAAAGTCTCATTCCCTCTCTATTGAAGAACCTAATCCACTGCCTGCTTGCAGTTACTGCTCATGGATCTATTTGGTCTTGTGAGAGTGATGAGCATGGCAAAGAAGAAATACTTTCTGGTAATTGTGGATGATTACACCAGATTTGTATGGACTTTCTTCTTGCATTCAAAGGATGAGGTTGCTCAGACGATTATAAACTTTGTGTTGTATGTTGAGAAGCAGTATTCTCTATCAGTCAAGTGTATAAGGAGTGATAATGGAACAGAATTCAGAAACCATACACTTGATGATTTTTATCTCTCAAAGGGAATCAAGAGGCAGTTTAGCATCCCAAGGACTCCAGAACAAAATGGAGTAGTGGAGAGAAAGAACAGGACCCTAATTGAAGCTGCAAGGTCCATGTTGGCTGACTCTGGTTTGCCATTGACCTTTTGGGCTAAAGCTGTCAACACAGCTATGTGCAGAATAGAGTTTTAGTAAATCAGAGGTTGATGAAGACTCCATATGAAGTTCTACATTATTTGGCTCCTCTAATTTCATTCTTCAAAGCCTTTGGGTGTCCTTGTTTCATTCTCAACATAAAGGATCACTCCACAAATTTGATCTTATGGTGGATGCAGTGTATTTTGTAGGATATTCATCCACATGCAAGGCTTACAGAGTCTTCATCTGCAGAACAAAGATAGTTGAAGAACCTTACATGTGAAGTTCAATGAATCTCCTAAGGATAAAATTTCATAAAACCCTGTGGAGTTGTTTGATCTGGATATACTGCAATATGTTGCTTATCAACCTCCAGCTGTTGCAGATCATGTGAATAATCATCTTCTGCTGCAAGTCTTCCACCTGTTGTACTAAAGATGATGATGATATCAGTACTCACCTTTTCAAGTTTAGTGATCAACTGCCTGAGTCCACTAAACTTGATGTTCCTGTAGCTTCAGCAACTCCATCCACAACAAATGCTGATGAGATTTCTGACTCCTCTACATCATTTGAATTGCCATCTCATACTTGGTTTCCAGAGTCTGGATCAACATCTGCTGCTGTGGAAATTGCTACAAACACTTGCACTGATCTTATAGTGTACCAAGAGCTGAAGAATCACCCCATGTCTCAAATCATTGGTGATATTAATGCTGGTGTCTTAACCAGGAGTCAATTGTCCAACTTCTGCTTCTATGCTCTCTTCATTAGTCAGCTACAGCCAAAGAACTATCATGTTGCTTTAAGAGACAATGGATGGTTGAAGCCATGCAGCTTGAGCTACTTCAGTTCAAAATGTAGCAAGTGTGGGAACTGGTTCCTCTACCCCCAGGTAAGTGAGCAATAGGCGCTAAGTGGGTGTTTAGTAATAAAACTGATGAAAATGGGCTTATTGTCAAGAACAAGGCTAGACTGGTTGTACAAGGGTTTTCACAAGAAGAAGGTATTGATTATGATGAAACCTTTGCCCTTGTAGCCAGACTGGAGGCAATTAGATTGTTCTTAGCCTATGCTGCATTCCACAATGTTAAAGTTTTTCAAATGGATGTCAAAAGTGCTTTTTTATATGGAAAAATAAAAGAAGAGGTTTATGTGTGTCAACCACCAGGTTTTGAGGACAATAAACATCCTGATTGGGTGTATAAACTTGATAAGGCTCTTTATGGGTTGAAGCAACCTCCTAGAGTCTGGTATGAAACACTTTCAAATTTTCTTCTTCAAAATAATTTCACTAGAGGCTCCATAGATAAAACTTTGTTTATTAAGAAAGTGGATAAGCATAAGCTACTTGTTCAATTTATGTTGATGATATAATTTTTGCATCCTCTGATCCCAGTTGTGTGATGATTTTACAAGTTCAATGAAAACAAAGTTTGAAATGAGTGCAATGGGAGAATTACAGTTCTTTCTAGGCTTGCAAATCAAACAAAAACCTGATGGAACCTTCATTCATTAGTCAAAATATACAAAAAATCTTTTGAATAAGTTTGATTTACAAAACTGTAAGCCCTGTTCTACTCCCATGTGCAACACCACACAACTGGATGTGGATCAGAAAGGTAAAGCTGTTGATGAAACACTTTACAGATGTATGATTGGGGTCCTTGATGTACTTACAGCTTCTAGACCAGATATTATGTTTGCAACTGTGTTTGTGCTAGATTTCAGGCTGCTCCTAAAGAGTCTCATTTGATTGCAGTCAAGAGGATCTTTGATATCTGCAAGTACACAATCTCTAGGTCTTTGGTATTCCACTGGACACTCTTGCAAATTAGTTGCTTTTTCTGATAGTGACTATGCAGGGTGTAAGTTAACCCGAAAGTCAACTTCTGGTGGATGTTAATTCTTAGGCAACTGTTTGATTTCTTGGCAGAGTAGGAAACAAACATCTGTTGCTACATCCACTGCTGAAGCAGAGTACATTGCTGCTGCAAGTTGTACATCTCAGGTACTCTGGCTTCAGAACCAATTATTGGATTATGGCATTACAGAGACTAAGAATCCATTATTAATGGATAGTGCTTCAGCTCTGTGTATTGTCAAGAATCCAGTCTAGCATTCTAGGACCAAACATATAGAGATCAGACACCATTCTATTAGGGATTGTTTTGAAAAAGGTCTGATTGATCCAAAGTTTGTGCCAAGTGCTGATGAGATTGCAGATATATTCTGTTGGACCAAAAGAACCAATGAGCCTGATCAGAAAAACCTCTAAGTCCCACAGACATTGCAACTGCTGAAGAAGATCACAACAGCTGAAGACATCAGCCGATTACAAGGTTTGAAGACAAGATCTGAAGATTTCTACTGAAGAGAAAATCTAAAAGTAAAGTACTGAAGACAAAGTTTGAAGACAATATCTGAAGACTTCTACTAAGGACAAAGTCTGAAAGTAAAGTACTGAAGACAAAGTCTGAAGCTATCAGCTGAAGACAAAGTCTGAAAGTAAAAGTCTGAAGAACAAAGACTAAAGACAAAGACTAAAGACCAGAGTGATCAGTAGCTGTCACAACAGCTGAAGTTATTAACTTCAGTAGCTGTCACAACAACTGAAGTTATTAACTTCAGTAGTTGTGATGGTTTTCCTTTTCAGTACTTGTAATTTACATTTTAGTAGTTTATAGTTTCAGTAGTTTTTGTTTAGTAGTTTTATGTTTTTGTACATAGCATTCTCTGAGATGTAATCAGTAGTTGAGAACATTCTTAGTAGTTTGCCTAGTTTCAGTAGTCTGTATATTTCTGTTAGATGTCAATATCAAGTGACATCAGCAGACCTCACATTCCCTATACAAGGAATGTTGACCTAGTTGTAACGTGTGACATTCAACCACCACAAAGCATATGAATGAAATATTCTTTTGCAGAATTCTCTCTCTATAACCGTTTACTTTTCATTGAATATCATTGTGTTCTTGCGAATTGTCTAATTCATTGTTCAAGTTCCGCTGCAATCTACTCTAATTAATCAAACTTAGATCACTGATCCTAACAAACGGTATCAGAGCAGTTAATCATTGATCGATCTAACAATTGATCATTGAAACTGCTATTTCGATATCTAAGTTTGATTGAATTAGCATATTTTCAAGAATTGGTTATAGATCATTGAATTTTTGCTGCTTTCGGTTATTTGCTTTGAGTTTTCTCTTGGTTCATATTGGGTTTGTTGTGTTTTGCACTAAATCAGTTAAAACTTAATTGAATTTGGTTAAATCTAAGAATGACTACTCCTTCTAATGACCCTCAAAATACCGGTTCCTCGACCAAGCCTCCGATGCTGGTTAGGACAGAGTATAACATATGGCAACGAAGAATGCTCCATCACCTGTCTGTTAACAGTTCAGGTGTTGGACATCTGTGGTACATGGTCCACACAAGCCTATGGTGAACAATCCGGAAACCAACCAAATGGTTCTGAAGAAGAAGGAACAATACTCAGATGAGGATCGAAAACTGTTTGAGATTGATGCTAAAGCCCATGGAATTCTGGCCATGGCACTGCCGAATGAAATCTATTCAGGGTTTATGCATCATGAAACTGCTCATGACCTCTGGAACACACTGAAGGAACTATTCGGTGGAACTGATGAGGTCTTAGCAAACAACAGAGAAATCCTTCCCAACAATATGAGACATTCTCTCATAGGAAGGTGAGTCACTGTCTCAACAGTTTGAGCGTTTTTTTTCCAGTTCGATCTCTGAGCTGAAAATGGTCAAACATGAATACACTAATAGCCAGATGAACAACAGATTCCTCAGATCACTGCCTGAGAGATGGGACACATATACCATTGTCCTACGCTCCGTTGCAAATCTGATAGCCTATCTCTCACCCAACTCCATGGGAAACTGCTTACATTTGAAAGAGAGATAGAGCAGAAAAGGAAACTACATCATCAGGAAAGCTCACTATGACTTTGTACCAGGGAACACTGCCTTGGTTGGTCATGAGTCAAATATGCTGCATTAGAAAACAATTATGATGAGCATATAGATTTCTCTTCAAACAGTTCTGATCATGCATTTGTTAGTGTTGATAGTCAGTCAGTCTGTAATAGTGACAATTTGTGCTTCATTATGGACAGTTTTGAAAGGTATTGCTGATGATGACTTAGAAGAGATGGATATTCTAAGCCAAATGGCCTTGATTAATATCAGATCTCAAAAGTTCTACAAGGTAACTGGTAGGAAATTTCCAGGACTCTCTGGCAAAACCAAGTTCGTTTTGACAAGAGTAAGTTGAGGTTTCACAAATGCCACAGGCTTGGACACTTTACAAGAGATGTAGATCATCTGGATCTAACTCCTCTACACCCTTTGTGACTTTTCCAGCAATAGTCCACAAAACAGAGGGCAACATCCTGCTAGTTCTGGTCATCACTCTAACCTATATCTCCTGCTTATTTTGTCCCTCAGGGTCCAATGCCATATCCATATCCCTGCTATTACAAGCCACAGCCAATCAAGTTCAAGTTCCTATTGCACACAACCTCAAGCCTTACCTGAGCCTCTACCACTCAATCATCTCAATCTCACCTCATCACAGCTTCTTCACCCCTGGTATTGTTGACTGGAGCCGTTTACCAGATTATCTCTCTGGTAATGAGCAATTATTTGCTGTGTGATGGTCAAAATGGTTGACAAGATCAGTGATCACAAGTTTGATGTATCAGAATGTAAAGCAGCGAAGGGCACAAAACTAATTAGACAAATTGTAGCAAGCTAACAATAATGTGAGCATTAAGATCGCATACGTTATAGGAGTGTTGGACCAAAAGAACCAATGAGCCAAGATCAGAAACCTCTAAGTCCCACACGGTATCACAACAACTGCTGAAAGCCTCATCAGTAGTTTGACAAGTGCTGAAGACTTCAACAGCTGAAATCAAGTGCTGAAGATCTTAACAGCTGAAGAATCAAAGTACTGAGTACAACAGAATACAACAGCTGAAGAACACAAGTGCTGAAGACCAAAGTACTGAAGTACAACAGCTGAAGAGTTCACAAGTGCTGAAGATCAACTGATGTTAAAAGTCTGAAGACAAAGACTGAAGACATCAGCTGATGATATCTACTGAAGTCATCAGCATGAAACGCCTGAAGGTCAAAGTCTGAAGATCAAGTACTGAAGCCTCAGTAGTTTGTCACAACTGCTGAAGAGTACTTCTTCAGTAGTTGTGATATCAGTAGTTTTATGTTTTATGTTTCAGTAGTTTTGTAAAACGACTGAAGAGCTTGTTTCTTCCAGTCGTTGTAGTTTCAGTAGTTTTATGTTTTTCAGTTTAAATGAGATGTTTAACACTTAGAACATTTGTAAGAAGATGTCAGTTGTTGACATCTTCAGTAGTTGTTTAACATCAGTAGTTATAAAACGGTTACATGTCGCTTTCAAGTGACATCAGCCTACGTCATTCTCTTCTTTATAAGGAAAGATGACTCACCTGTAATCGTGCCTTTGAGGCCGACAATCCTAATGCAATATTCTTTTGTCGGATATTTCTCTCTTTATAACAAAATTCTTTTATCGTTTTATATCAATTGTTCTTGTTGAATTTGTCTAATTCTGAGCTAATCCGCTGCTAAATCTGTTCATCGATTAAACCAAGGGCTGAGATCCTAACAAATGGTATCAGAGCAGTTATCATTGATCGATCTAACAATTGATCATTGAAACTGTTCAAATCATCGCTCTACTTTACGTTTATCGAATTAGCAAAATTCGCACGGATCTGTTTAGAGATTGAGTGTATCACTTCTGGCCGTTTTATTTGAGGTTCTGTGTGGTTTTGAGCTAAATTTATTGTGTTTTTACTTGAATCTGTCTGATTTTCCACAATGACTACTTCTTCTAATGATCCTTTCAATACTGGATCCTCTACCAAGCCTCCGATCTTGGTGAGGAATGAGTATAACATTTGGCAGAGAAGATTGCTCCATCACCTGTCTGTCAATAGCTCAGTTGTTGGACATCTGGGGTACATGGACCACATAAGCCAATGGTGAATGATCCGAAACAAACCAGTTGGTTCCAAAGAAGAAGGAGCAATACTCCGATGAGACAAGAAGTTGTTTGAAATCGATGCAAAAGCCCATGGAATTTTGGCTATGGCTATTCCTAATGGATTTACTCTGGGCTTCTGCATTGTGAGTCTGCTCATGACCTCTGGAATGCCATCAAAGAACAATTTGGTGGTACTGATGAGGTTTTAGCAAACAACAGGAAATCCTCGCCCAACAATATGAGACTTTCTCTCTCATAGAAAGGGTGAGACTCTGACTCAACATTTGAGCGGTTTTCATGTTTAATCTCTGAATTGAAAATGGTTAAACATAATATACCAGGAGTCAGATGAACCATAGATTTTTAAGATCACTGCCTGAGAGATGGAACACATATACCATTGTTCTACGCTCAAATGCTGATGTTGATCGCCTATCTCTCACCCAACTTCATGGAAACTGCTTACATTCGAGAGAGAGATAGAGCAGAAAAGGAAATTGGTTTCATCTGGCAAGCTCACTGAGGATTTTGTCCAAGGGAACACTGCCCTGATTGGACATCAAGAGTCAGAATATGCGTCATCTGAAAGCCAGTATGATGAGCATATTGATTTCTCTACAAACACTTCTGAGCCTGCCTTTGTGAGTGTTGCTAGTTATTCTGCTGGTTGTAATAGTGACAATCTATGTTTCATCATGGATGATCTCAAGGGATTGCTGATGATGACTTAGAAGAGATGGATATTTTGAGCCAAATGGCCTTGATAAATATCAGCTCAGAAGTTCTACAAAAGAACTGGAAGGAAATTCCCAGGACTCTCTGGCAAAACCAAAGTTGGTTTTGACAAGAGTAAGTTGAGTGCCATAATGCCACAAGCTTGGGCACTTTGCAAGAGAATGTAGATCATCTGGATCTAACTCTCCTGCACCCTTTGTGACTTTCCCTGGCAATAGTCAACAAAACAGAGGGCAACAACCTGTCAATCTGGTTATCATCATCAACCACAATCTCCTGCATATTTTGTTCCACAGGGCCAATGCCATATCCATACCCCTGCTATTACATGCCACAACCAGGTCAGGTTCAAGCACCTACTGCTCAGCAACCACATCACTCCCTGAGCCTCAACCATCCCAATCTCATCACCTATCAACTTCAACAACACAGCTTCTTCACACCAGTGTTGTTGACTGGAGCAGTTTACCAGATGAGTGTCTGGTAATGAACAACTGTTCTCAGGTGCTGGTCAACATGGTGGGTCATCCTTTTGGAAATCTAGCTCTCATGGCTTTGGAATCCTCTGATGGATCATCCTCAAATACCTCAACACAGGTATCACAGGTATCCTCTGAGGCTAAGGCCAAATTATGTTCTGAAACTTGCATAGCAGCATTTGCCTCTATTAGAGAAGCAAATGTGGCTTTAATCAATAAAAATGTAGAGCTAGAACAACAATTTCAAAAATAAAGCTGAGTTTGAGTCTGTGCTAAAAGAGAAAACTGATGAGATTTACAAATTAAATGCCAATTTCTGATGATAAGGCTAGGGAGGATGTACTCTTAGAGAATACAAAGACCTCAAAGATACTCTTGCTGTCACCCAGGTAGAGTGTGATCGATGGGTACAATCTTGCAAGGGCTTTGAAATGCTTCTTAGTAAGCAAACTGCTTCCAATGTGAAGTTTGGAATTGTTATAATCACACTGCTCCTCCTACAGTTTTTGCTTCAAGAGCAGGAGCGGATTCTGATGGAGAAAGTAATGACCAATCCACCTCATCATGTGATTCACTACTTGATAAAGCACCATCATAGTTGAAGTCAGTAGTAACCCCTCTGTGAACCTAACAGCTGATATTGATGGTTCAACTGCTGACACTCACATGATCAATGTGTTGATCAACCCAAGTGTTATCCCTAGCAGTACTGAGGGTACTGGAGAGCAGGGATAACATCTGAGTTCAAATCCTAATGACTGACAGCACTAAAAGAGAAACACTGTCAGTAGGAAGGATTTGAAGCCTACTAAGGAAGTTGACAAGAAGGCAAAAAGTGCTTCTAACTGCCGAAGAGCAAGTCTTCAGTAGTTTCATCTTCTTTAGTTGATGATCAACAGAAGATGAAGAAGAAACCATGTGAAATATGTGGTCTATTCAATCATCTCACAGATGAGTGTTGGTACAAAAAGGGATCCAACTCAAACAAAAAGAAAATTAAAGAAAATTTGGCTAAAATGAAAACTGAGTTTGAGTCCAATTTTGTACCAGAGCAGCATCAAATCCTGTTACTCCTATGATCAAAAGAAATCTAAAAAGGAAGGAGTGCAACAGGCAATAGCTGAGGTTGCTCAAAAGAAGATGGTGCAACACAAGAACTCATCATCAAACACCAATACCAATGTGTCTGAAGAGCTGAAAGCTCTCTCCCAGAATCAGACACAGCTGGTAATGATGGTTCAACATCTGTTGGGGAGGAGTTAACCAACTTGATGGCCCTGTGTTGAAACCCCAGAAAAGGAGATCCAAGCCAAGGATTCCTCTTCTACACCATCTCCTTCTCCTCAAGCTATTGTGTCCAATAAACCTGTTAGTTTACCATCTGTTGATGAGACCAGGCCCAAAACCAAAAAGGTTTGGGTCTCCAAAACTAACTGATTGTTTATTTATGCAGGTTTCTTCAACATGCCAAAGTAGCATCTGGTATGTAGACAGTGGAGGATCTATGCATATGACTGGGAACAACTCACTTCTTAATGACTACTCTCCAGGAAGGAAGGGATTTGTTTCCTTTGGCAATGATGCAAGAGGTTACATCATTGGGAAGGGCTTTGTTTCCAATGGGGAAATAAAGTTTGATGATGTCAACCATGTGGAAAATCTCAAGTATAATCTTTTGAGTGTCAGTCAATTGTGTGACAAAGGCCATGTTGCCCTTTTCACAAGCCAGAACTGCAGGATTCTGTCATCCAAAGTTCTGAGTTTGATTGACAAGGTATTGGATGCTCACACTCTCCTGAAGGCCAACAGGACAGGAAGAGTGTATGCCTTAGATCTTTCCAAGAAAATTGATCTCAAAGGCCATCCTTGCCTATTTTCCAAGGCCTCTCCTCAAGAATCTAATCTATGGCATAGAAGGCTGGGACATGTTAATTTCAAGAACATGAATCAGCTGATACACCATAGTTTAGTGAGGGGATTGCCTATGAAGGAGTTCAAGTGTGAAAACAACTGCACTGCTTGTTTGAAAGGAAAACAGCACAAGGTTTCATTTCCACCTATTGAAGAACCAAAGTCCACTGCCTGTTACAACTACAACTTCTTCACATGGATCTCTTTGGTCCTGTGAGAGTGATGAGCATGGCACAGAAAAAATACTGTCTGGTAATTGTGGATGATTACTCCAGATTTGTATGGACTTTCTTTCTACATTCAAAGGATGAAGCTCACAGAAGATCATAAACTTTGTGTTGTATGCTGAGAAGCAGTATTCCCTCTCAGTCAAGTGTATTAGAAGTGATAATGGAACAGAATTCAGGAACAATACACTTGATGAGTTCTACCTTTCCAAGGAATAAAGAGACAGTTTAGTATTCCAAGAACTCCTGAACAGAATGGAGTTGTGGAGAGAAAGAACAGGACCCTCATTGAAGCTGCAAGGTCTATGTTGGCTGATTCTGGACTGCCATTGACCTTTTGGGCTGAAGCTGTCACACAGCATGCTATGTGCAGAATAGAGTACTAAATAAGTCAGAGTGATGAAGACTCCATATGAAGTTCTACATCATTTGGCCCCTCTCATTTCATTTTTTAGAGCATTTGGGTGTCCCTGTTTCATTCTCAACACAAAGGATCAGCTCCAGAAATTTGATCCTAAGGTGGATGCAGGGTACTTTTTGGTTATTCATCAACTGCAAGGCATACAGAGTCTTCAATTGCAGAACAAAGATGGTTGAAGAGACTTTACATGTCAAGTTTAATGAATCTCCAAAGGACAAGATTCCACAAAGCCCTGTGGAGCTCTTTGATTTGGACATACTGCATATGTTCCTTATCAATTCCTGCTGTTGCTCCTGTCAACAGTTCACCACCTTGTTACTACTGAAGATGATGATGATAGTATAATCACCTCTTCAGGTTTAGTGATCAACTGCCTGAGTCCTCTAAACCTGATGCTCCTGTAGCTCCAGCCGCACCATCCACAACAAATGCTGATGAGATTTCTGCATCCTCAACTTCATTTGAGTTGCCACCATCTTCATGGTTTCAAGAATCTGCATCAACATCTGCTGCTGTTGAAGACCCTACAAACACTTGCACAGATTTGATTGTTTACCAAGAGCTGAAAAATCACCCAATATCTCAAATCCTTGGTGATATCAATGCTGGTGTCTCAACCAGAAGCCAGTTGTCCAATTTCTGCTTCTATGCTCTCTTCATCAGTCAGCTAGAGCCAAAGAACTATCATTTGCTTTGAGGGACAATGGATGGGTTGAAGCCATGCAGCTTGAGCTTCTTCAGTTCAAGAAACAGCAAGTGTGGGAGCTTGTTCCTCTACCTCCAGGTAAGTGTGCAATAGGCACTAAATGGGTGTTTAGGAATAAAACTGATGAAAATGGGCTAATTGTTAAGAACAAGGCCAGACTGGTTGTGCAGGGGTTTGCACAAGAAGAAGTATTGATTATGATGAAACCTTTGCCCCTGTAGCCAGACTGGAGGCAATTAGATTGTTTTTAGCCTATGCTGCACTCCACAATCTTAAAGTTTTCCAAATGGATGTCAAAAGTGCTTTTCTATATGGTACAATAAAAGAAGTTTATGTGTGTCAACCACCAGGCTTTGAGGATAATAAGCACCCAGAATGGGTATATAAGCTTGATAAAGCTCTTTATGGGTTGAAACAAGCACCTAGAGCTTGGTATGAGACCTTATCAAACTTTCTTCTACAGAATAATTTCACTAGAGGCTCCATAAAACTTTATTTATTAAGAAGGTGGAGCAGCATAAGCTACTTGTTCAAATTTATGTTGATGATATTATATTTGCATCCTCTGATCCCCAATTGTGTGAGGATTTCCAAACCTAATGCAACAGAAGTTTGAGATGAGTGCAATGGGAGAATTACAGTTCTTTCTAGGTTTGCAAATCAAACAAAAAGCTGATGGAATTTTCATTCATCAGTCTAAATACTCAAAAGATCTTTTGAATAAGTTTGATTTACAAAACTGTAAATCTTGTTCTACTCCCATGTGCAACACCACACAATTGGATGTTGATCAGAAAGGTAAAGGTGTTGATGAAACCCTTTACAGATGTATGATTGGTTCCTTGATGTATTTAACAGCTTCTAGACCAGATATTATGTTTGCTACATGTGTTTGTGCTAGATTTCAGGCTGCACCTAAGGAGTCTCATCTGATTGCAGTCAAGAGGATCTTTAGATATCTGCAAGGACACAATCTCTAGGCTTATGGTATTCCACTGGACATTCTTGCAAATTAGTTGCCTTCTCTGATAGTGACTATGCAGGATGTAAGTTGACCAGAAATCAACTTCTGGTGGATGCCAATTCCTAGGCAACTGTTTGATTTCTTGGCAGAGTAAGAAACAAACATCTGTTGCTACATCCACTGCTGAAGCCGAGTACATTGCTGCTGCAAGTTGTACATCCCAAATACTCTGGCTTCAGAATCAACTTTTGGATTATGGCATTACAGAGACTAAGACCCATTATTATGGATAGTGCTTCAGCTCTTTGCATTGTCAAAAATCCTGTCCAGCACTCTAGGACCAAACAATAGAAATTAGACATCATTTTATAAGAGATTGTTTTGAAAAGGGTCTAATTAATCCTATGTTTGCCTAGTGCTGATGAGCTTGCAGACATTTTTACTAAGCCTTTGGATAGTTCAACTTTCCACAACCTGGTGTTAAGGCTTGGTATGCTGCAGCTAGAATAAGTGACAACTACTGATGATCTCAGTAATTACTGATGATCTTGGTAACCATGTCCATATAAGTACTGATGAGTTATTTTTACCCTCAGTAGTTTTTATAACTACTGAAGGCTAAATGCTTTAAGTACTGGACTTTCTGTTCTACACTACTGATGTAGTTACAACTACTGAAAATCAGTAGAAACAGATAAGTACTGATGTCCTATGAACTACTGAAAACAGCTAAAAGCTGATGAGTAAGTGTTGAGGACAGTATGAACAGCTGAAAGGCTATGAATTGACGACAACTACTGATGAGTACTCTCTCTTCAGTAGTTCACAAACTGCTGTTTCTTTATAAACACTGAAGCAATACCATGTCTTCAGTAGTTTCACAACTACTGATGACTAACACCAAGTCTTCAGTTGTTTACAACAACTGATGGCAAAACCACGGTCTTCAGTAGTTCACAACTACTGATGACTAATACCAAGTCCTCAGTTGTTTCAACATCTGAAGTCCAACTTGTCTTCAGTAGTTTTTAAAACTACTGATGCCTAAATCAGAGACTTCAGTTGTTTCAACGTCTGATAGTAAACACCATGTCTTCAGTTGTTTTATAACTGTTGACCACACCAATACCATCAGTCGTTTCAAACGTCTGAAAGTTCATACCACGTCATCAGTAGCTTCAAATACTGATGACTAACACCAAAACCTTCAGTCGTTTCATAACCCGTACCCTATATATACCTGATCCCTCTTTCAGAGTTTTTCATTCTTTCCCGACCTAACTTTTTCAAGCTCTGAAAACCTTTCACCTTCATTTATGGCGACCATGCAACTCAAACCTCGACACAACTGTGTCGCGTACCTTACAAAATCGCCCTTCTGGACCAAATTTGAACATGCTATAGATCTTATGGTCCAATCCCCACTAAAAACGGCTTTCCTTTTAAATCCAATCATTTATGCCGATTCGCTACGTCAGTTCTGGATGAATGCGACCGTTACTGGAGAATCTATCCATTCATCTATCAACTCGCATAAGGTGGTCATCTCTACTGCTACCATCCGCCAAATATTGCTGTTAGATGATGCTGCCTACCCTGTTGGATATCCTAAGCGCCAACTTGATCTTTCCTTTGAACAACATGGATATCAGGGTGATCTTAGTGCTTCAACAATCCTGAAGAAACATTTTCCAGATGCTGAACGATTATTTTTCATATGGTCAATGTTTGCCTGGCTCCGAAGACATCCTCTTGGGATCAACTGTCTTCCAGATGGCAACAGGTATTGTTCTCTATCCTTGAACAAGAACCACTAAACTTCTCTGAAATAATTTTTCTTGAACTCAAGGATATGGCCACAAAACCACTTTCTAACCGTTGGATACTATATCCTCGGTTTATAATGGCCATAATAGAGAATCAGCTTTCTGCTGAGGGACTAGTTGGTCTGGGAGTCCCTGCTTTGGCTGTATTGCCGGAGGTATACTCCCGACACAACACTGACCAAACTCTCAAACAGGCTGCCAAGCTGCGCAAACCCACGCGCAGCTGGAACCCACAGCCTCCACCTCCCATCCAAAGTCCCCTCCAAACCCACAAAGAAGAAGCCTAAGAAAGCTACTCAGGGAATTGAGTCCCCTGTGGATGCTCCTGCAGCACCAACGCAGTTTATCTGCTGGAAAAACCCCCCAGTAGAGACTGTGACTCCACCAACTGAAGCCGCTCAGGTTTCCTCTCAAAAGGAACCTGAAGCAACCACTCACAGGGAAGCCACATGCTGGGATCCTCCTCACTTGAGGGGATTACCATTGAAGAGCACCACCTGTCCCGGTGCACACTGCTTCCACACCCTCTCCTGATGCAACCGCCCCTCAAAGCCCTACTATCATTGTTGCAAAAGTGCTGACGCAGTTGCATTCCTCACCCCCCACCAGACACCAATTACTACTGGATAACCTCAACACCTGAGGGGGGGATCAAAATGCTTCTGTCAACCCACAGCACAGGGTTATCATGTTCCATCTTCTAGTGTAGATAAGGAGGTGCGAACTACTGGTGAGGCTGCCACTGCTTCTGACTCAGCAAATGACCAGGATGCAGTTGGTAACATCTCTAAGTCCTCACCAGTGGCAACAGCTGATGAAGGACATAGTCCTGAGGCTGGAAGTCCCCAGAACCGAGAACAAGGGGCACATGCTACATCTGGTCTACACCCAGAGCATGTATATCCTGCTACAAGCAGGAGGTCAGGTGATTCAGCATATGCTGATGATGACCTGGGCTTCTTCTATGATGTTCTTGCCAGAACACGATCCTAGAGGAGGAAGTCAGTAGACTGCAAACCTACTTGACCAACTCTCTCAAGGAGTAAGACCATCTGCCACCACATCAACCCACAGATGGCACCTTCCTCTGAAGGTCTCCTAAACACACAACCACTCACAAAATCTCAGCCACCTGCCTCTGTTTCTGGCACCATTCCTCAGGGACAGAACCCCCTGAGCAACTGGCTGCTATCCTTCAAATCCCCTATCTCTCATCACCCCACAGCTAACTGAATTGGTGATCAAAACGTTTGATGAGAGACTTTCTTTTGTTTTACAACCCATGGTGGAGAATGTTCTGAGCAAACAACTTTCTGCTACTCAATTCCCTGCACCAATGCACCCAAAAAGGGGGAGAGTTCAGCAGTGAAGGGTAAAAGAAAGAGGAAAGAGAAGGAGAAAGAAACAGAAGAGACAGTAGTGGAAACTGAGGAGTTGGTTGAGGAGACTGAGAAAGAGAAGAAAAAGAGAAGGAGGGCTACCATGGAGAAAGTGACTGAAAGTTCAAAAGACTTTCATGTCACATACAGAAAAAGAAGAGGATGAAAAAGAGAAAGCCTTGGAGCTGATGGTGAAAGAGGCTGATGCCGAACACAGCAGATCAATGGATAACATCATTGATCAGTTGTTTAGGCAAGGCCATGACACTGAAAAACTTGATTCTGAGATCAGAAGACTAGAGATTGAAGAAATCCAATCAAGATGGTCAAGTTATGATGTGTCAGAAAGAGAAAGGCTGGAGATCATGATCAGATTTATAGCAAAACATCTTGGAAGATCATTGATCGAGATCAAAGCTTGGTCCAGGGACAGTATCTTGGCAATAACCACCAAGATCTGTTCGTCTGAAGAATATACAAAAGGTTAATTGTTGAAGTTTTAAATGAAGCTGGTGCTGGGAGCAGGACTGAGCTAGCAAAGCAATCAAAAGCCACACTCACCTCAAGGATGCTAGCACAGCCTGTCACATTCCCACACCTAAACCACCCAAAACACAACCCACCAAACCAACTCCCTTACCCTCAAAACCCATAGCCGATGATATACCCTTGAAGAAGAAGAGAAGGATATTGAGGCTAGAAGAAGATGAAGAAGATGATGAAGACAGGCTGCCGCTATCAGCTGTAATTCAGTTGCCTAAGGCCACAAGTCACTCCTCAGCAATTACTCCTGAAGTCCAGAGACAAATGGTTAAGTGAAGCTAGAAGAAGAAGAGCTTCATAAACAGCATGATGAGGAATTGCTGAAGAGAATTGACAAAGCTTATGCAGCCACATCTTCCATCATCAATATGAAGGAGCAAGCCCTCAGACTTTACACTCTCAGGCATACCTTTCAATATCAAAAGGAAAGAGTGAGGATTTGGCCTGATCCCAGGGTCTCTCACAGAATTCACAAGAACAATATACCTCGGAGATACATTGGCCAGGTGAAAAGAAATCGTAGATGAAGTGATCTCTCTGGTCTTTGTAGTTTCACCCTGGGAAATCCTAGAAGACTTCAAGAAGCCTACAAAGCTAATCTAACCCCTCAGAAGATGCTGGAAACAAAATAGTGAAAAAGGGGTTAGTTTACAAGAGGCTTGAGGAAGTCAGGAAAAATGAGCTCCAGTTGTTCCTAGAGGGTAATCACCCGGATGAGTTCGCTTACAGAGTAATAACAACTGTGCAGCTAAAAATGGGAAACAGGCCAATACCTGTCTGAGTATTATGGCCGGAATCACTATTTGAAGGAGGTGCTGAAGAGCTAACCATGGAGGAACAAATCACCTTCCTTGAGGCCTACACAGAGAGTCGTACAGACTCATATTGGGAAGTGAATCTCATGAATGGGATAACAACTCTGTGTCCAATTCCCAAAACAGAGTTCCCATTCATACTCTGCCAAACAATATTTGAGGTTCTTCCCAGCCGGAGCGTACATGGGTCTCTTCTCTACTGATCAAGAAGGAAAAAGACTAACATTTTTGCCATCAATAAGTGGGAGTTTAAATAAGTTAGAGGTTTTGGCTACATTGGTTCAGGGGAGTTTGTTGGACCAAAAGAACCATGAGCCAAGATCAGAAAACCTCTAAGTCCCACACGGTATCACAACAACTGCTGAAAGCCTCATCAGTAGTTTGACAAGTGCTGAAGACTTCACAGCTGAAGATCAAGTGCTGAAGATCTTAACAGCTGAAGAATCAAAGTACTGAAGTACAACAGCTGAAGAACACAAGTGCTGAAGCTGAAAGACCAAAGTACTGAAGTACAACAGCTGAAGAGTTCACAAGTGCTGAAGATCAACAACTGATGTACAAAGTCTGAAGACAAAGACTGAAGACATCAGCTGATGATATCTACTGAAGTCATCAGCTGATGAAACGCCTGAAGTCAAAGTCTGAAGATCAAGTACTGAAGCCTCAGTAGTTTGTCACAACTGCTGAAGAGTACTTCTTCAGTAGTTGTGATATCAGTATTTTTATGTTTTATGTTTCAGTATTTTGTAAAACGACTGAAGAGCTTGTTCTTCAGTCGTTGTAGTTTCAGTAGTTTTATGTTTTTTTCAGTAAATGAGATGTTTAACACTTAGGAACATTTGTAAGAAGATGTCATTTGTTGACATCTTCAGTATTTGTTAAACATCAGTAGTTATAAAACGGTTACATGTCGCTTTCAAGTGACATCAGCCTACGTCATTCTTTTCTTTATAAGGAAAGATGACTCACCTGTAATCGTGCCTTTGAGGCCGACAATCCTAATGCAATATTCCTTTTGTCGGATATTTCTCTCTTTATAACAAAATTCTTTTATCGTTTTATATCAATTGTTCTTGTTGAATTTGTCTAATTCTGAGCTAATCCGCTGCTAAATCTGTTCAATCGATTAACCAAGGGCTGAGATCCTAACAGGGAGAGAATATGAATTTCTGATTTCTAGGAATGTTTATAGATGTAGATATTTCTAATCGATCAATCAATCATTCCATTCAATTGCTCATATCACTCCAATGATTACAATGGGTTGTCACTCCTTATATAGAGTGCAACAGTCACTGCTGTTATCACGGAAGTGACAACTGGCAGATCCAATACAGAAATAACTAAATCTTAACAACTACTGAAATGTTCACAACTACTGAGAACATATCAGCAGTTAAGTACAAGAAATAAAACTACTGAAACTACAACGACTGAAGAACAAGCTCTTCAGTCGTTTTACAAAACTACTGAAACATAAAACATAAAACTACTGATATCACAACTACTGAAGAAGTACTCTTCAGCAGTTGTGACAAACACTACTGAGGCTTCAGTACTTGATCTTCAGACTTTGACCTTCAGGCGTTTCATCAGCTGATGACTTCAGTAGATATCATCAGCTGATGTCTTCAGTCTTTGTCTTCAGACTTTGTACATCAGTTGTTGATCTTCAGCACTTGTGAACTCTTCAGCTGTTGTACTTCAGTACTTTGGTCTTTCAGCTTCAGCACTTGTGTTCTTCAGCTGTTGTACTTCAGTACTTTAATTCTTCAGCTGTTAAGATCTTCAGCACTTGATCTTCAGCTGTTGTAGTCTTCAGCACTTGTCAAACTACTGATGAGGCTTTCAGCAGTTGTTGTGATACCGTGTGGGACTTAGAGGTTTTCTGATCTTGGCTCATTGGTCTTTTGGTCCAACAAACTCCCCCTGAACCAATGCAGCCAAACCTCTAACTTTTAAACTCCCACTTATTGATGGCAAAAATGTTGGTCTTTTCCTTCTTGATCAGTAGAGAAGATGACCCATGTACGCTTCGGCCTGGGAAGAACCTCAAATATTGTTTGGCAGAGTATGAATGGAACTCTGTTTTGGGGAACTGGACACAGAGTTGTTATCCCATTCATGAGATTCACTTCCCCATAATGAGTCTGTATGACTCACGGACATAGGCCTCAAGAGAACAATTTGTTCCTCTTGAGAGAGTTCTTCAGCTCCTCCTTCGAAGAAAAACTCTGGACCATAGTACTCTGATAAGTACTTCATGGTCCTGCCTTTTTCAGCTCCACCGTAGTTACCTCCCTGTATACAATTCATCCGAATGGTTGCCTTCAAGGAGTAACTGGAGCTCATTCTTTTGGATGTTCTTCAAGCTTTTTGTATAACAACCCCTTCTTAATCATCTTGTTTTCTAGTAAGGCTTGAGGTGTCTTCTTTGCTTGGTGAGCTTTCTTGAATTCATCAATGATTTCCCAAGGTGAGACTACAACGGCCAACATGATGGTAGATTCTATTGTTTTTCGTACTTGGCCGTTGTATCTGTGTGGGATAGTTCTTTTATGGATTCTAGAACTCACCCTGGGGTCTGGCCATACTCTCACTCTCTCCTTTTGATACTGAAAGTGTGTCTGAGAGTGTACAGCCTTTGAGCATGCCCTTTCATGGCTTGAATAGATGATGACTGAGGAAATTCCTTGTCAACCATCTTCAACAGTTTGCTCATCGTGCTGTTTCTGCTGTTCTTCTTCTTCTATTTTGACTCTGACCATTTCCCTTTGAGAGTCGGGTGTGATCATGGATTGACTCTGGGGCTTTGGTAGCTTCAGAACAGCAGAGAGTGGCAGACTATCATCTTCATCCTCTTCTTCTCTTCTTCTAGTCTCAACACCCTTCTCTTCTTCTTCTTGGTGCATCATCGGCTGTTGGTTTAGAGGTGAGGGAATTGGTTTTGTGGGTTGTGGTTTTGGTATTTTGATGTGGGAATGTTGACAGGCTGTTCTAGCATTTTGGATGTGAGTTTGGCTTTTGACTGTTTGGCTAGTTCAGTCCTGCTCCCAGCACCAGCTTCATTTAAAACTTCAACAATTAAACCTTTTGTATATTCTCAGACGAACAGATCTTGGTGGTTTTGCCAAGATACTGTCCCTGGACCAAGCTTTGATCTCGATCAATGATCTTCCAAGATATTTTGCTATAATCTGATCATGATCTCCAGCCTTTCTCTTTCTGACACATCATAACTGACCATCTTGATTGGATTTCTTCAATCTCTAGTCTTCTGATCTCAGAATCAAGTTTTTCAGTGTCATGGCCTTGCCTAAACAACTGATCAATGATGTTATCCATTGATCTGCTGTGTTCGGCATCAGCCTCTTTCACCATCAGCTCCAAGGCTTTCTCTTTTTCATCCTTCTTCTTTTTCTCTTGTGGTGACATGAAAGTCTTTTGAACTTTCAGTCACTTTCTCCATGGTAGCCTCCTCCTTCTCTTTTTCCTTCTCTTTCTTAGTCTCCTCAACCAACTCCTCAGTTTCCACTACTGTCTCTTCTGTTTCTTTCCTCCTCCTCTCGTTCCTCGTTCTTTTACCTTTCACTGCTGAACTCTCCCCCTTTTGGGTGCATTGGTTGCGCAGGGAATTGAGTAGCAGAAAGTTGTTTGCTCAGAACATTCTCCACCATGGGTTGTAATACAGAAAGAGTCTCTCATCAACATTTTTGATCACCATTCAGTTAGCTGTGGTGTGATGAGAGATAGGGGATTGTGAAGGATAGCAGCCAGTGGCTCAGGGGGTTTCTGTCCCTGAGAATGGTGCCAGAAACAGAGGCAGGTGGCTGAGATTTTGTGAGTGTTGTGTGTTTAGGAGACCTTCAGAGGAAGGTGCCATCTGTTGGTTTATGTGGTGGCAGATGGTCTTACTCCTTGAGAGAGTTGGTCAAGTAGGTTTTGCAGTCTACTGACTTCCTCCTCTAGGATCGTGTTCTGGGCAAGAACATCATAGAAGAAGCCCAGGTCCTCATCAGCATATGCTGAATCACCTGACCTACTGCTTGTAGCAGGATATACATGCTCTGGGTGTAGACCAGATGTAGCATGTGCCCCTTTGTCTGGAACCGGGGACTTCCAGCCTCAGGACGTTGTCCTGCACGGTGTTGTCTCTGGTGAGGTCTTAGTTATGTTACCAACCTCAGTCTTATGAGCATTGCTGATTCAGAAGAGTTGGCAGCCTCACCAGAAGTTCTTATCTCCATATCAACACCAGGAGATAGAACAGTTAAACCCCTGTGCTGTGGTTCTCAGGTGCACTGTGTTCATCCCCTCAATTGTAGAGGTATGCCAGTGGTAAGTGGTTTCTGGTGAGGGGGTGAGGAGTGCAATTGAGTCAGCACTTGTGTAATTATTAAGGTGGCTGTGAGGGGCGGTTGTTTGGGGTACAGGGTAGAAGCAGTGTGCACCTGGGGTGGATGGTGCTCTTCAATGGCATCTCCTCAAGTGAGGAGAGAGATCCCAGATAAGTAGGTGCTTGGGTTGCTGCAGGCTCCTGTTGAGAGGAAGCTGAGCGGCTGTGGCTGGAGGAGTCATGGTATCCACTAGGGGGTTTGGACTAGGAATATCCTGGTGTTGTTGCAGGAGCATCCGCAGGGAACTCAATTCCCTGAGTAGCCATTTGGGTTCTTTGTGGTGGGTTTGGTGGGGACATTGGATTTGGAGGTGGGGGTGGTGGCTGTGGGTTCCAGCTGCGTGGGTTTTCGCAGCTTGGCAGCCAGTTTGAGTGTCCGGTCAGAGTTGTGCCGGGAGTATATTCTGGCAAAACAGCCGTAGCAGGGGCTCCCCAAGCAACAAGTCCTCAGCATTAAGCTGGTCTATTATAATGGCCATTATGAACCGTGGATAAAGGATCCAACGGTGGCAGGTAATTTTTGAGCCCTATCTTTGAGCTCTGAAAATATTAATTCGGAAAAGTTCAGTGGTTGTTGCTCAAGAGAGTAGAATACAATACCTGCTGCCATTTGGTGGACATTTGATCCCAAGACGATGTCTTTAGGGGCCAAACATACATTGACCATATGAAAGATCAGGCGCTCAGCGTCATTAAAATGTTTCTTCATGATGGTTGGTGGCACTGAGATCACCTTGAATCCATGCTGAGCAAATGAAGATCTAGGATGCTCTTCGGATATCCAGCAGGAGAGGGGTAGCCACTCAGTGAAGAATTTTACGGATTTTTGTTGCAGGAGTAATCACTATTCTTTGTTGTTGACGACTGACCGGAGGGATTGTGTGTGGGCTCCTCCGTTGTAACAGTAATGTTCATCCAAAATTGGTTCAAGGATTCGGCATGTAAACGGGGTTCAAAAGGAATGCCTTGTTGTATGGGGACTGAACCATAAGATCGATAGCAGCATCGAACTTAGTCCAGATCGGCGATTTCGTGAGGTAGGAACACAGTTGTGTCGCGGTTTAATTTGCAAAGACGCCATGGAAATTTGTTGGAGAGGAACGTTAGGTTGAGAAGATGAAGTATGGAGAGCTCAGGTTAAGGGTATATATAGGGTACGGGTGAGGAAATGACTGAAGGATGTGGTGTTAGTCATCAGTAGTTTTAACAAGACCGTTGACATGGTATTATCCTTTCAGACGTTGAAACAGCTGAAGTCACGGTGTTAGGCATCAGTAGTTTAGAAAACTACTGAAGACCGTGGTTTTGACTTCAGGTGATTGAAAACAACTGAGGACATGGTGTTTGTCATCAGTAGTTATGAAACTATGAAGACAGTGGTTTTGTCATCAGCTGTTGTAAACAACTGAAGATTTAGTCATCAGTAGTTATAAAAACTACTGAAGACGTGGTTTTGCTTCAGTTGTTTAAAATGAAACAGCAGTGGTACAAACGACTGAGGAGAAAGTTCTCGTCAGCTGTTCGTCAATTCTAGCTTTTCAGCTGTTTCAAACTGTCCTCAACACATTCATCAGTCTTTATGGCTGATTTCAGTTGTTTCATAGGACATAATTACTTATCTGTTTTTACTGATTTCAGTAGTTATGACTACATCAGTAGTTGTAACACTTCAGTAGTTTAGAACAGATGAAGTACTTCAGTACTTGTGAGAACTTTTAGCCTTCAGTAGTTATAAAAACTACTGAGTTTAAACGAGCTCATCAGTACTATATGTGACAGATACTCATGATCATCAATATGAATTACTGAGATCATCAGTAGTTGTCACCTATTTAGCTGCAGCATCCCAAGCCTAACACCAGGTTTTGGAAAGTTGAACTATCCAAAGGCTTAGTAAAGATGTCTGCAAGCTCATCAGCATGGCACAAACTTAGGATCAATCAGACCTTTTTCAAAACAATCTCTTATAAAATGATGTCTGATCTCTATATGTTTGGTCCTAGAGTGCTGGACTGGATTTTTGACAATGCAAAGAGCTGAAGCACTATCCATTAACAATGGAGTCTTAGTCTCTGTAATGCCATAATCCAAAAGTTGGTTTTGAAGCCAGAGTACCTGAGATGTACAGCTGCAGCAGCAATGTACTCAGCTTCCGCAGTTGATGTAGCAACTGAGGTCTGTTTCTTGCTCTGCCAAGAAATCAAGCAGTGCCTAGGAATTGACATCCACCAGAAGTGATTTCCTGGTCAACTTACACCCTGCATAGTCACTGTCAGAAAAAGCAACTAATTTACCAGAAGTCTGGTAGGATACCATAAACCTAGAGATGGAGTGCCTGCAGATATCTAAAGATCCTCTTGACTGCAATCAGATGAGACTCTTTAGGTGCAGCGTGAAATCTAGCACAAACACATGTAGCAAACATAATCTGGTCTAGAAGCTGTTAAATACATCAAGGACCAATCATACATCTGTAAAGTGGTTTCATCAACCACTTTACCTTTCTGATCTGAGTCCAGTTGTGTGTGCTGCTCATGGGAGTAGAACAGGGCTTACAGTTTTGTAAATCAACTTTGCAAAAGATCTTTTGTATATTGGATTGATGAATAAAATTCCATCAGCCTTTTGTTTGATTTGCAACCCAGAAAGAACTGTAATTCTCCCATGGCACTCATTTCAAACTTCTGTTGCATCAACTTTGTAAGGCATCACACAACTTTGGATCAGAGGATGCAAAAATGATATCATCTACATAAATTTGAACAAGTAGATTATGCTGCCCAGCTTTCTTAATAAATAAAGTCTTGTCTATGGAGCCTCTAGTGAAATTGTTTTCCAGAAGAAAGTTGATAATGTCTCATACCAGGCTCTGGGAGCTTGTTTTAACCCATAAAGAGCTTTATCAAGCTTATACACCCAATTAGGATGTTGTTGTCCTCAAAGCCTGGAGGTTGACATACATAAACTCTTCTTTAACTTTTCCATACAAAAATGCATTTTTGACATCCATTTGAAAGACTTAAGTTTTTGATAAGCAGCATAAGCTAAAAACAATCGAATTGCTTCCAGTCTGGCTACAGGGGCAAAGGTTTCATCATAATCAATACTTCTTCTTGTGCAAACCCCTGAACAACCAGTCTGGCCTTGTTCTTAACAATAAGCCCATTTTCATCAGTTTTGTTCCTAAACACCATTTAGTGCCTATTGCACACTTACCTGGAGGTAGAGGAACCAGTTCCCACACTTGCTGTTTCTGAACTGAAGAGCTCAAGCTGCATGGCATCAACCATCCATTGTCCTTTAGAGCAATGTGATAATTCTTTGGCTCTTGCTGACTGATGAAGAGAGCATAGAAGCAGAAATTTGACAATTGACTTCTTGTTGATACACCAGCAGTTATATCACAATGATTTGAGGAATGGGGTGATTCTTAGATCTTGATATACAATGAGATCTGTGCAAGTTTGTAGCCGGTTCAGCAGCGCAACAGATGGTGATGGTGAATCATTTCCTTGAAACAATCAGTGGATGGTAATTCAAAGGAAGTTGAATCGAAGAAATCTCATCAGCATTTGTTTGTGGATGGTGCTACTGGCGCTACAGGAACATCAGGTCTAGTTGACTCAGGCAGCTGATCACTAAACCTGAAGAGGTGAGTACTGCAATCATCATCATCATCAGCAGTACCACCAGGTGGTGAACTGTTGACAGGAGCAACAGCAGGAGTTTGAGAAGGAACATATGCAGTTATGTCCAGATCAATAACTCACAGGACTTTGTGGAATCTTGTCCTTTGGAGATTCATTAAACTTAACATGTAGAGTTTCTTCAACCATCTTTGTTCTGTAGTTGAAGACTCTGTATGCTTTGCAAGTAGATGAATAACCAACAAAGTATCCTGCATCCACCTTAGGATCAAATTTGTGGAGTTGATCCTTTGTGTTGAGAATAAAACAGGGACACCCAAATGCTTTGAAAAATGAAATCAGTGGAGCCAAATGATGGAGAACTTCATATGGAGTCTTCATCAACCTCTGATTTACTAAACTCTATTTTGCACAAACAAGCTGTGTTGACAGCTTCAGCCCAAAAGGTCAATGGTAAACCTGAGTCAGCCAGCATGGACCTTGCAGCTTCAATGAGAGTCTGTTCTTTCTCTCCACTACTCCATTTTGTTCTGGAGTCCTTGGAATGCTAAACTGCCCTTTGATTCCCTTTGAGAGATAGAAGTCATCAAGTGTATGATTTCTGAACTCAGTTCCATTATCACTCCTAATACACTGACTGGAAGGGAATACTGCTTCTCAATGTACAGCACAAAGTGGATAATCTTCTGAGCAGCCTCATCCTTTGAATGTAGGAAGAAAGTCCATACAAATCTGGAGTAATCATCCACAATTACCAGACAGTATTTCTTCTTGCCATGCTCATTACTCTCACAGGACAAATAGATCCATATGCAGTAATTGCAAGCAGGCAGTGGACTTGGACACTTCAATAGGAGGAAATGAGACCTTGTGCTGTTTTCCTTTTAAACAAGCAGTGCAAGTTTCATCACAGTGGAACTCCTTTATTGGTAAGCCTCTGACTAAACTATTGTGGCTAAGCTGATTCATGTTTTTGAGATTAACATGACCAAGCCTCCTGTGCCATAGTTTAGATTCTTGAAAAGAGGCTTTGGAAAATAGGCAAGGATTACCTTGAGATCTATCTTCTTAGAGAGATCTAAGGCATACACTCTTCCTGTCCTGTTGGCTTTCAGGAGAGTGTGATCATCCACACCTTGTCAATCAAGGGCAAAACTTGGATGACAGAATCCTACAGTTTTGACTTGTGAAAAGGGCAAATGGCCTTTATCACACATTTGACTGACACTCAAGAGGTTGTACTTGAGATTTTCCACATGATTAACATCATCAAATTTGATTTCTCCATTGGAGACAAAGACCGATGATGTAACCCCTAGCATCATTGCCAAAAGAGACAAATCCCTTCTTTCCTTGAGAGTAGTCATGAAGAAGAGAGATGTTCCCAGTCATGTGCATAGCCCCCACTGTCTACATCAGATGCTACTTTGGCATGTTGAAGAACCCGCAATAATAAACAATAAGTTAGTTTTAGAGACCCAAACCTTTTGGTTTTGGGCCTGGTCTCATCAATAGATGGTAAACTAGCATGTTTATTTGTAACAAACAGCCTGAGAGGAAGAAGATGGTGCAGAAGAGGAGTCCTTTGGCTTAGACTCCTTTTCTGTGGTTTCAAAATAGGAGAATCTAGTTGGTTAAAACTTACCCACAGATGTTGTACCCATCATCACCAGTTCTGATTTTGTGATAAAGCTTTCAGCTCATCAGAACATGCTAGTGGAGTAGATAAGGTCCTATGTTGCACCTTCTTCTTTTGAGCACCCTCAGCTGTCACTGTTTAACACCTTCCTTTTTGGATTGCTTTAAGGACTTAAGGGTTACAGGATTTGATGTTGCTGATACAAATGTGGTCTCAAACTCAGTTTTTTCATTTTTACCATTTTCCTTAATTCTTCTTTTGTTGAGTTTGGAACCTCTTTGTACCAACAATCATCTGTAAGATGATTGAACAAACCACATACTTCACATGGTTTCTTCTTCATCTTAGGTTGATCATCAACTAAAGATGGTGAAGCAACAGAAGACTTGTTCTTCAATGTTGGAAGCATTGGTTGTTTCTTGACAGCATCTTTAGTAGTCTTCAAACTCTTTTACTGCCAGTTTTCTTCTCTTCAGTACTGACAGCAGTTGAAGTTTGAACTTCAGGAGTTGAATCCTGCTCTCCAGTCCTTTCAGGACCTTCAGGATTGACTCCTGAGTTGATCAACTTATTGATCATGTGAATGTCAGCATTTGGACCATCACATCAGCTGATAGGTTCAAAGAGGACTTGATACTGACTGCTACTTCTGATTGTGCTGTATCAGAAGGTAGATCACATGACTTGATGGATTGGTTATCACTCTCACCATCAGATTCTACCTCTGCTCTTGGGGTAAAATCTGTAGGTGGAGCAGTGTGATTGTAACCAATTCCAAACTTCACATTTGAAGCAGATTGCTTACTAAGAAGCATTCAAAACCTTTGCATGATTGTACCCATCTATCACACTCGACCTGGGTAACTGCAAGGGTTTTTTGAGACTTTGTACTTCTCTAAAAGTACATCTTCTCTAGCCTTATCATCAATTATTTTGCAATTCAGTTTATAAACCTCATCATTTTTATCTTTGAGCACAAACTCAAACTCAGCTTTGTTTTGGAAATTACTTGTTCTAGCTCAATGTTTTATTAATTAAAGCTACATTTGCTTCTCTAATGGAAGCAAATGCTGCTATGCATTGTTCAGAACATAATTTGGCTTTTGCCTCAGGGATACCTGTGATACCTGTGGTGTAGAGGCATTGGAAGATGAAGTATCAGCAGACTCCAAAGCCATAAGAGCTAGATTCCCAAAGGGACTATCACCACCATGTTGACCAGCACCTGAGAACAGTTGATCATGACCAGACAAGTCATCTGGTAAACTGCTCCAGTCAACAACTCCTGGGGTGAAGAAGCTGTGTTGTTGAGATGAAGGTTGTTGATGAGATGGGGAAGGCTGAGGTTCTGGTAATGCATGAGGTTTGGGGTGTCATAAGAACTTGAACTTGACTTGACTGTGGCATGTAATAACAAGGGTATGATAAGGCATTTGACCCTGAGGAACAAATATGCCGGAGATTGTTGTTGAGGATGATGACTAGATGTGACAGGATGTTGCTCTGTTTTGTTGACTGTTGCCAGGAAAAGTCACAAAGGGGCAGTAGAGTTTGATCCAGTTGATCTACACTCTCTTGCAAAGTGTCAAGCCGTTGGCATTTGTGACACCTCAACTTGCTCTTGTCAAACCAACTTTGGTTTTGCCAGAGAGTCCTGGGAATTTTTCCAGTTCTTTTGTAGAACTTCTGAGATCTGATATTTATCAAGGCCATTTGGCTCAAAATATCCATCTCTTCTAAGTCATCATCTGCAATCCCCTTGAGATCATCCATGATGAAGCATAGATTGTCATTATTACCTCGTAAACTGACCATCAACACTTACAAATGCAGAATTAGAAGTGCTCGAAGAGAAATTAATATGCTCATCATACTGGCATTCAGATGCAGCATATTCTGACTCATGACCCACCAAGGCAGTGTTGCCTTGAATAAAGTCTTCAGTGAGCTTTCCAGATGAAGACAGCTTTCTCTTCTGTTCTATCTCTCTCAAAAGTGAGCAATTTCCCATGGAGTTGGGTGAGAGATAATTTGTCCAAACTTGCACTGGAGCGTAGGACAATAGTATATGTGTCCCATCTCAGGCAGTGATTGAGAAATTTGTTATTCATCTGAATATTGGTGTATTCAAGTTTGACCATTTTTAGTTCAGAGATCAAACAAGAAAACCGCTCATATTGTTGAGTCAGTGTCTCACCTTTCTATGAGAGAATGTCTCATATTGTTGGGCAAGAATTTCTCTATTATTTGCCAAGACCTCATCTGTTCCTCCAAATTGTTCTTTCAAAGCAATCCAGAGGTCATGGGCAGTTTCATGATGCATTAGCCAGAATAGATTTCATTGGGCAAGCCATGGCCAGAATTCCATGGGCTTTTGCATCAATCTCAAGCAACTTTTTATCCTCATCTGAGTATTGCTCCCTCCTCTTCGGAACCATTTGATTGTGTTTCGGGTTATTCACCATAGGCTTGTGTGGACCATGTACCACAGATGTCCAACACCCTGCGCTGTTAACAGACAGTGATGAAGCATACGTCTTTGCCATATGTTATACTCATTCCTAACCAGCATAGGAGGCTTGGGTGAGGAACCAGTATTGTGAGGATCATTGGAGGGAGTGGTCATTTCAGTTCAAAAACAGTTTAGTTCAAGTTTAAAAAGTTTTAGACAAAACCACACAAACTCAATGAGAACCAAGAATAAGATCTCAGGATGAAAGAGCAGATACAGAAAATTCAATCTCTATAACCGTTTCTTGCAAAAACAAAAGCTAATTCAATCAAACTTGGATCTAGAATAGCAGTTTCAATGATCAATTATTAGATCGATCAATGATTAACCAGCTCTGATACCATTTGACAAGATCAGTGATCACAAGTTTGATGTATCAGAATGTAAAGCAGCGGAATACACAAACGAATTAGACAAATTGTAGCAAGCTAACAATATATGTGAGCATTAAGATCGCATACGGTTATAGGGAGAGAATATGAATTTCTGATTTCTAGGAATGTTTATAGATGTAGAATATTTCTAATCGAATCAATCAATCATTCCATTCAATTGCTCATATCACTCCAATGATTACAATGGGTTGTCACTCCTTATATAGAGTGCAACAGTCACTGCTGTTATCACGGAAAGTGACAACTGGCAGATCCAATACAGAAATAACTAAATCTTAACAAACTACTGAAATGTTCACACTACTGAGAACATATCAGCAGGTTAAGTAAAGAAATATAAAACTACTGAAACTACAACGACTGAAGAACAAGCTCTTCAGTCGTTTTACAAAACTACTGAAACATAAAACATAAAACTACTGATATCACAACTACTGAAGAAGTACTCTTCAGCAGTTGTGACAAACTACTGAGGCTTCAGTACTTGATCTTCAGACTTTGACCTTCAGGCGTTTCATCAGCTGATGACTTCAGTAGATATCATCAGTTGTTGATCTTCAGCACTTGTGAACTCTTCAGCTGTTGTACTTCAGTACTTTGGTCTTTCAGCTTCAGCACTTGTGTTCTTCAGCTGTTGTACTTCAGTACTTTAATTCTTCAGCTGTTAAGATCTTCAGCACTTGATCTTCAGCTGTTGTAGTCTTCAGCACTTGTCAAACTACTGATGAGGCTTCAGCAGTGTTGTGATACCGTGTGGGACTTAGAGGTTTTCTGATCTTGGCTCATTGGTTCTTTTGGTCCAACAATGGTGGTGAACATCCTTTTGGGAATCTTGCTCTCATGGCCCTGGAATCTACTGAGAGTTCATGCTCCAATGCATCTTCATCACAGGTAACCCAGGTATCCTCTAAGGCTAGGCCAAGCTATGTTCTGAATCTTGCATAGCTGCATTTATCTCTATTAGAGAGGCAAATGTAGCTTTAATAAATCAAAATCTTGGCTTGAGCAAACCCTTTCCAAAAGAAAAGCTGAGTATGAGTCTGTCCTTGAAGATAAAGATGATGGATTTATAAGCTTAAATGCAATTAAAGGATGAAAAACGCTAAGCTAGAGGTCATTCTTGAGAACCACAGAGAACTCAAAGAAAATCTTGCAGCTACCCAAGTTGAGGTGGACCGCTGGGTATCTCCTGCAAGGGATTTGAAATGCTGCTCAGGAAGCATCTGCTTCGAATGTGAAGTTTGGAATAGGTTACAATCACATTGCCCTACCTACAGATTTTACTCCAAAAATTAATAGTAAAACCTGAAGGTCAAAGTAATTTCCAAACACATCATCATGTGTATCATCCTCTAGTGATCTCCCAAGATCAGAAGATGAAATCAGTGTTAATACTCTCAGCAAATCAATTGCTAATAGCTTAATTGCTGATAAGCACATGAAGCTGAGTACTTGAGATGTTGTCCCTCAAAGTACCTCAAGTACCGAAGGGCAAGTCATAACATCTGAAAAGCATTTCAAATCAGCTGAAATAAAAGGATTAACAACTGCTGATGAATCTATCATACGGTCTTTCAGGACGGATAGAGAATAGCTGAAGAACAAGTCTTCAGTTGTTACAGATCCTTCAGTACTTAACACAAGTACTGAAAGGAGGAAAGTACTGAACATCACACCTTCAGTAGTTTCCACTTCAGCAGTTGATCAATCCAAGACGAAGAATAAGCCATGTGAAATATGTGGTAAATTCAATCATCTTTCTCATGAATGTTAGTACAAGAAGGGTTCCAAACTCAACAGAGATAAGCTCATTAAAATCAAGATGGATGAAATGAAAAATGAGTTTGAGGACTAAGTTTGTACCACAGTCATCCCATGTGATAAAACCAAGACTTCATCCAAATCCAAATAGAAGGATAGGGTTTATCATAAAACAGTTGATAGTGCTTCTCCTGATAAACATCAGACTAAGTCTGTGAATTTCAAGGAAGAAATGGTGGGATACAGGAACTCATCAAAAACAAGTACTGATATGACACAAAAGCTGAAAGCTTTAGCTACAAATCAGACACAACTTGTTATGATGGTTCAGTATTTGTTGGGGAGAGTTAACCAACTAGATGCACATGTGATCAAATCACTAAAAAGGCATTCAAAGCCCAAATCCAAAGAATCCATTTAGCACCATCTCCATTTTCATCAGTTGTTAATCATGAGAAACAAGTTATGGTTAAATCTATTGATGAAAACAGACCCAAAACCAAAAAAGGTTTGGGTCTCAAAACCTAACTAGTTCTTTATGATGAATGCAGGGTTCTTCAGCATGCCAAAAGAGCATCTGGTATGTAGACAGTGGAGGATCTATGCATATGACTGGGAGCAGTTCTCTTCTTAATGACTACTCTAAAGGAAAGAAGGGATTTGTTTCATTGGAATGATGCCAAGGGTACATCATCGGGAAAGGATATGTGTCTAATGGACAAATCAGATTTGATGATGTTAACCATGTGGAGAATCCTAAGTATAATCTACTGAGTGTCAGTCAGATGTGTGATAAAGGGCATGCTGCACTTTTCACCAGCCAGAATTGTAGGATTCTGTCTTCCCAAGTTCTAAGGCTGATTGAAAAGGTATTGGATGAACATACTCTTATGAAGGCCAACAGGATTGGAAGAGTATATGCCCTGGATTTGTCAAAGAAGATTGATTTGAAGGGTCATCCTTGCCTGTTCTCCAAAGCCTCTCCTCAAGAATCTAAACTGTGGCACAGAAGGCTGGGTCATGTTAATCTCAAAAACATGAATCAGCTGATCCATAATAGTTTAATGAGAGGTATACCAAAAAGGAGTTCCACTGTGATGAAACATGCACTGCTTGTTTGAAAGGAAAACATCACAAAGTCTCATTCCCTCCTATTGAAGAACCTAAGTCCACTGCTTGCTTGCAGTTACTACACATGGATCTACTTGGTCCTGTGAGAGTGATGAGCATGGCAAAGAAGAAATACTGTCTGGTAATTGTGGATGATTACTCCAGATTTGTATGGACTTTCTTCTTGCATTCAAAGGATGAGGTTGCTCAGACGATTATAAACTTTGTGTTGTATGTTGAGAAGCAGTATTCCCTATCAGTCAAGTGTATAAGGAGTGATAATGGAACATAATTCAGAAACCGTACACTTGATGATTTTTATCTCTCAAAGGGAATCAAGAGCAGTTTAGCATCCCAAGGACTCCAGAACAAAATGGAGTAGTGGAGAGAAAGAACAGGACCCTAATTAAGCTACAAGGTCCATGTTGGCTGACTCTGGTTTGCCATTGACCTTTTGGGCTGGAGCTGTCAACACAGCTTGCTATGTGTAGAATAGAGTGTTAGTAAATCAGAGGTTGATGAAGACTCCATATGATGTTCTACATCATTTGGCTCCTCTAATTTCATTTTTCAAAGCCTTGGGTGTCCTTGTTTCATTCTCAACAACAAAGGATTAACTCCACAAATTTGATCCTAAGGTGGATGCAGGGTATTTTGTAGGTTATTCATCCATATGCAAGGCTTACAGAGTCTTCAACTGCAGAACAAAGATAGTTGAAGAAACCTTGCATGTGAAATTCAATGAGTCTCCTAAGGATAAAATTCCACAAAAACTTGTGGAGTTGTTTGATCTGGACATACTGCAATATGTTCCTTATCACCCTCCAGCTATTGCAAATCATGTGAATAAATCATCTTCTGCAGCAAGTCTTCCACCAGGTGGTACTGAAGATGATGATGATATCAGTACTCACTTTTCAAGTTTAGTGATCAACTGCCTGAGTCCACTAAACTTGATGTTCCTGTAGCCTCAGCAGCTCCATCCACAACAAATGCTGATGAGATTTCTGATTCCTCTACATCATTGAAAATCTTATAGTGTACAAGAGCTGAAGAATCACCCCATGTCTCAAATCATTGGTGATATCAATACTGGTGTCTCAACCAGAATCAATTGTCCAACTTCTGCTTCTATGCTCTCTTCATCAGTCAGCTAGAGCCAAAGAACTATCATGTTGCCTTAAGAGACAAAGGATGGGATGAAGCCATGCAGCTTGAGCTACTTCAGTTCAAAAAGCAGCAAGTGTGGGAACTGGTTCCTCTACCTCCAGGTAAGTGTGCAATAGGAACTAAATGGTGTTTTTAGGAATACTGATGAAAATGGGCTTATTGTCATGAACAAGGCTAGACTGGTTGTACAAGGGTTTTCCCAAGAAGGTATTGATTATGATGAAACCTTTGCCCCTATGGCCAAACTAGAGGCAATTAGATTGTTCTTAGCCTATGCTGCATCCACAATCTTAAAGTTTTTCAAATGGATGTCAAAAGTGCTTTTTTATATGAAAAATAAAAGAAGAGGTTTATGTGTGTCAACCACCAGGTTTTGAGGACAATAAACATCCTAATTGGGTGTATAAACTTGATAAGGCTCTTTATGGGTTGAAGCAAGCTCCTAGAGCCTGGTATGAAACACTTTCAAATTTTCTCTAAAAATAATTTCACTAGAGGCTCCATAGATAAAACTTTGTTTTTAGAAGTGGATCCATATAGCTACTTGTTCAAATTTATGTTGATGATATCATTTTTGCATCCTCTGATCCCCAGTTGTGTGATGATTTTACAAGTTTAATGAAACAAAAGTTTGAAATGAGTGCAATGCGAGAATTACAGTTCTTTCTAGGCTTGCAAATCAAACAAAACGCTGATGGAACCTTCATTCATCAGTCAAAATATACAAAAGTTCTTTTGAGTAAGTTTGATTTACAAAACTGTAAGCCTTGTTCTACTCCCATGTGCAACACCACACAACTGGATGTAGATCAGAAAGGTAAAGTTGTTGATGAAACACTTTACAAATGTATGATTGGGTCCTTGATGTACTTAACAGCTTCTAGACCAGATATCATGTTTGCAACTTGTGTCTGTGCTAGATTTCAGGCTGCTCCTAAAGAGTCTCATTTGATTTCAGTCAAGAGAATCTTTAGATATCTGCAAGGTACACAATCTCTAGGTCTTTGGTATTCCACTGGACACTCTTGCAAATTAGTTGCTTTTTCTGATAGTGACTATGCAGGGTGTAAGTTAACCAGAAAATCAACTTCTAGTGGATGTCAATTCCTAAGCAACTGTTTGATTTCTTGGTAGAGTAAGAAACAAACATCTGTTGCTACATTCACTGCTGAAGCAGAGTACATTGCTACTGCAAGTTGTACATCTCAGGTATTCTGGCTTCAGAATCAATTATTGGATTATGGCATTACAGAGACTAAGACTCCATTATTAATGGATAGTGCTTCAGCTCTGTGCATTGTCAAGAATCTAGTCGAGCATTGTAGGACCAAACATATAGAGATCAGACACCATTTTAATAGGGAATGTCTCAAAAAGGTCTGATTGAACCAAAGTTTGTGCCAAGTGCTGATGAGCTTGCAGATATATTACAAAGCCTTTGGATGGTTCAACTTTCCAAAACCTTGTGTTAAAGCTTGGCATGCTGCAGCTAGAATAAGTGACAACTACTGATGATCTCAATAAACAAGTACTGATGATCATTAGTAAACATGTCACAAATATGTACTAATTCTATTAAAAGAAACTAATGTAGTTACAACTAATGTAGTTTAACTACTGATGTCAGTAAAAATAGCTAAGTACTGATGTCCTATGGAGCAACTGAAAACAGCTAAAAAGTCTGATGAGTAAGTGTTGAGGACAGTATGAAACAACTAAAAAGCTAAGAATTGACGAAAACTACTGATGAGAAATTTCTCTTCAGTGTTTCCACAAACAGCTGTTTCACCTTAAATAGCTGATGACAAAACCATGTCTTCAGTAGTTTCACAACTACTGAGGACTAACACCAAGTTCTCAGTTGTTTACAACAACTGATGACAAAACCATGTCTTCAGTAGTTTCACAACTACTAATGACTAACACCAAGTTCTTAGTTTTTACAACACTTGAAGACAAAACCAAGGTTTTCAGTAGTTTCACAACTACTGATGACTAAAACCAAGTTTTTAGTTGTTTTCAAACGTCTGATAGTTAAAACCAAGTCTTCAGTTGTTTTCATAACAACTGATGAAAACACCAACACTTTCAGTCGTTTTCTTTTCAGCCTTTTCTTAACCTATAAGTACCTGCACTTATAGCCAAATTTTTCATTAGCCGTTTTCAATCCTTTTCCCTCTCAACAATGACGACCATGAAACTCAAACCCCGACACAACCGTGTTGCCTACCTTTCGAAATCGGCCTTCTAGAACAAGTTTGATAATTCCATCGATCTTATGGTGGATTCCCAATACCGAACAGCTTTTCTTCTGAATCCTACCATATACCCTGATTCCTTAACCCAATTCTGGACCAACATCTCTGTAACAACTAGTGAGAATGATAGCCAAATCACTCTCCAGTCGTTGGTCAACCAAAAACAGGTGCTAATCACCCCCGACATCATTCGTAAAACCCGAAATTTGCATGATGGCACCTATACTAAAGAATACCCGAAAGGCACCACTGATATGTCTTTCATCAACAATAGGTATGAAGGCAACTTAAGTGCTACAACCATTCTTAAAAAGCACTTCCATGATGCTGAATGACTTATCTTCCACATGGTGAATGTCTGCCTTGCTTCAAAGACATCTTCTTGGGATCAGATATCTTCACGATGGCAACAGGTATTGTACTCTATCTTTGAACGCCAAAATCTAAATTTTTCTGAGATAGTGTTCATGGAACTTAAGGATCTGGCTCAGAAACCTGTGGCAAACAGATGTTCTGATGGTGATGATTTTGAATCAATTAAAATCTGATGGCCTTGTTGGTCTTGGAGTCCCTGCTCCAGCTGTTTTAGCTGAGGTATACTCCAGACATAACTTAGACCCTACTCTAAAAGGGGCTGCCCGGATGCTAAAACCCAAGCAGAGGGAACCCACAGCCTCCACCTCCAGATCCAAAGTCCCCACCAAACCCAAACCCAAAAAGGCTACTCAGGGAGATGAGTCCCCTGAGGATGACCCTCTACCACAAATACAGGAAACACATACTGGTTCTAACCCCCCAGTTATGTCAGAGACTCAACCTGCTGAAGCCGCACAGGTATCCTCTCAACAGGATCCTGTTGCAACCAAATTAGGGGATCCCACGTTACTGGAACCTATCTCAGTTGAGAAGGTTACCATTGAAGAGCACCTCTCACCCCAGGTGCAGTCTGCTTCTGACCAATCTCTACATGCAACCACCCCTCAAAGCCCAACACTTATTGTTGCTAAAGGGCTGAGTCAGTTGTATTCCTCACCCCCTCCCCAGAAACCAATCAACACTGGGAATACCTCAACCATTGAGGGGGAGGACCAAAATGCTTCTGATAACCCACAGCACAGGGGTTACAATGTTCAATCTCCAAGTGTAGTAGAGGAGATTAGAACATCTAGTCAGGCTGCCACTTCTACTGATTCAGCAAATGATCAGGATGAAGTTGGTAAGATTTCTAAGACCTCACCAGAGGCAACTGCCAATGAAGGACATAATCCTGAGGCAGGAAGTCCCCAGTACCAAGAACAAGGGGCACATGCTTATACTGATCTACACTCAGGGCATGTACATCCTGATTCAATCAGGAGGTCAGATGATTCAGCAAAGACTGATGATGACCTGGGCTTTTTCTATGATGTCTTAGCCCATAATACCATCCTCGAGAATGAGGTGAGCAGACTCAAAGAGCTGCTAGGCAAAATGTCTCAGGATCAAAGTCCATCTACCCCAATAACCCCACAGATGGCACCATTATTTGAAGGTTCACCAAACACTTATCCTACACACTTAACTGAGCCACCAGCCACTGATTTTAGTACCACCTCTCAGGGACAGAACCCCTCTGAGCAGATGGTTGCTACCTTTCAACACTCCTTACCTCTCATCACTCCCATCATTACTGAGATTGTACAAAAAGCCATTAATGAGAGGATCTCCTCAAATCTAAAAACCCTTATTGATGATGTTGTTCACAAGTCTCTTTCTGCCTTCCAAGCCCCTGATCCCAATGCAACCAAAAAGGGGGAGACTACTAAGTCTAAGGCAGTGAAAGAAAAGAAAAGGAAAAGAGTTGATGATGAGAAAGACCCTGAAAAAGAGAAGGAGTTAGAGAAAGAAATGATCTCAGAACAGCTGATCACAATGCAAGAGCTGAGCACAGATAAGAGAATAAATATCAGCTGATCACATATAAAAGGAAGAAAAATGCTGAGTCAAAATCTGATGAACAAAAATCCTTAGAAGATCTTGTCAAATATGCTGATGAAGCTCACAGCAGATCCATGGATAAAATTATAGATCAGCTCTTTAGACAAGGTCATGACACAGCCACATTAGATACTGAGATCAGAAGGCTGGAAATAGAAGGGATTCAAGCAAGATGGGCTGGTTATAGTGTGTTGGAAAGGGAAAGATTGGAGATAATGATCTAATTTATTGCCAAATACCTTGGAAGATCATTGATAGAGATAAAGTCTTGGTCCAGAGAGAGTATGTTGGAGATAACCAAGAAAATCTGCTCTGCTGGAGGCTACAATAAAGGGTTGATCATCGAAGCACTAGATGAAGCAGGTGTTGGGAAGAGAACTGAAATGGCAAAGCTCTCCAAAGTCAAACTCACCACCAAAATGCTAGATGAGTCTTCTCATACTCCCACTCAAAAACAACCCTTATCTCTAAAATCTCCCAAATCTATCCCGAAACCAAAACCACCCACAACTCAACCCATAAAACCAATCCCTTTACCCCAAAAACCACCTCAACCCTTACCCAACGATACACCCAGAAGGAGGAGAAGGGTGTTGAGGGTAGAAGAAGATGAAGAAGAGGATGATGATGAAGATAGTCTGCCAATCTCTGTTGTTCTCAAACTTAAATCACCTGAGCACAGAAGTCAACAAGTGATTACACCTAACTTGCAAATGAAGATGGTGAAAGTAAAGATTGAAGAAGCAGAACAGTAGAAGCAGCAAGATGAGCAATTTCTCAAGATGGTTGACAAGGACTTCCCTCAGCCCTCATCCATTCAAGAAATGAAGAAACAAGCTCTAAGGCTGTACACTCTTATACATACTTTTCAACATCAAAGAGAAAGAGTGCGGATTTGGCCAGACCCCAGGGTAAGTTCTAGAATTCATAAGAAGAACATACCTAGTAGATATCATGGCCAAGTGAAAAAGACTTTGAATGCTGCAATTATGTTGGCCATGGTAGTCTCACCCTGGGAGATAATTGAAGAATTCAAGAGACCTCACAACTTCAAGACAACCCCTCAATCTATTCTTGAGAACAAAATGATCAAGAAGGGGTTGTTATACAAAAGACTTGAAGATCTTCAGAAGAGTGAACTCTAGTTGTCGCTAGAAGGCTCTCATCCAGATGAATTCGCATACAGAGAGATCACAACTGTTAAGTTAAAGAATGGGAAGACAGTAAGATATCTGTCTTAATATTATGGCCCAGAGTTCTTCTTTGAGGGAGAAGCAGAAGAACTCACCAAGGAGGAACAAGTTGTTCTCCTTGAGGCCTATGCAAGAGAGTCTTACAGACTCATCAATGGGAATTAGGTTTCATGGTTGGGACAAGACTCTGTGTCCAGTTTCCCCAAGACAGAGTTCCCTTCCACACTTAGCCAATCAAAAGATCTAAAACCTTTTCCTGGCCTGTACTTACATGATTACCTCTGAAGCTGATCAAGAGGGTGTTCCTGCCAAAGAATAAGTGGGATCATCAATAAGTTTAGAGGTCTTGGCTGCATTGGTTCAGGGGGAGTTTGTTGGACCAAAAGAACCAATGAGCCTGATCAGAAAAACCTCTAAGTCCCACAGACATTACAACTGCTAAAGAAGATCACAACAGCTGAAGACATCAGCTGATTACAAGGTCTGAAGACAAAGTCTGAAGACAAGATCTAAAGATTTCTACTGAAGACAAAGTCTGAAAGTAAAGTACTGAAGAAAAAGTCTAAAACTGAAGTACTGAAGACAATGTCTGAAGCTATCAGCTGAAGACAACGTCTGAAGTAAAAGTCTGAAGAACAAAGACCGAAGACAAAGACTGAAGACAGAGTGATCAGTAGTTGTCACAAGAGCTGAAGTTATTACTTCAGTAGTTGTGATGGTTTTCCTTTTCAGTGCTTGTAATTTACCTTTTAAGTAGTTTTAGTTCAGTAGTTTTATGTTCTAGTACTTAGCATTCTCTGAGATGTGATCAGTTGTTGAGAACATTCTCAGTAGTTTGCATAGTTTTAGTTGTTTGTATAAATTTGTTAGATGTCACTATCAAGTGACATCAACAGACGTCACATTCCTTATATCAGGAATGTTGACCTAGTTGTAATGTGTGTCATTCAGCCACCACGAAAGCATTTGAATGAAATATTCCTTTTGCAGAATTCTCTCTCTCTCTCTCTATAATCGTGTGCTTTTCTATTGAATATCAATTGAGTTCTTACTAAATTTTCTAAGTCATTGTTCGAATTCCGCTGCAATCTACTCTAATTGATCCAACTTAGATCACTGATCCTAACAGTTTTCTGCAAAAAGAATGTTTTCATTCACGCACATGCTTCCCGTGCAAGGAAATTAGGTCAAAATTCCCTTTATAAAGGAATGTGACATCAACTGACGTCACTTGATAGTGACAGCTAACTGATTTATACAAACAACTGAAAGTAAACTAAACTACTAAAGATGTCCACAACAACTGAGGACACCTTCACTAAAAGCTAAGTATAAGCTAACATTACAACTACTGAAGTTATAACATCTGAAGTGTAAGAACTTCAGATGTTTTACATAATATAAAACTACTGATTACAAACTACTGAAATGTAAATCATCACAACTACTGAAGAGAACTACTTCAGCTGTTGTGACAACTTTTGAGAACTTAGTCTTCAGACTTTATCTTCATCAATTGTCTTCAAACTTTGTCTTCAGCTATGTCTTCAGACTTTGTCTTCAGCTGTTATCTTCAGACTTTGTCTTCAGACTTTGTCTTCAGCAGTTGTCTTCAGACTTTGTCTTCAGCTGTTGTCTTCAGACTTTGTCTTCAGCTATTGTCTTCAGACTTTGTCTTCAGCTGTTGTCTTCAGACTTTGTCTTCAGACTTTATCTTCAGACTTTGTCTTCAGCTGTTGTAGACCACTTCAGTTGTTTTGATGTCTGTAGGACTTAAGGTTTTTCTGATCTGGCTCATTGGTTCTTTTGGTCCAACAAACTCTCCCTGAACCAATGCAGCCAAAACCTTTAAGATTATTGAAGTCCCACTTATTGGCAGAAACATTATCTGGATCAGCCCAGAAATCTTCAAATTAAGCTCAGGCCAGGGAAGAAGTTTCAGAAGGTTTGATTGGCAGAGGATGAATGGGAACTCTGTTTTGGGGAATTTGACACAGAGCTGTTACCCCATCCATGAAACCTACTTACCAATGATAAGTCTGTAAGACTCTCTGACATAGGCCTCAAGGAAAATAACTTGTTCTTCCATTATGAGTTCTTCAGCTTCACTTTCAAAGAAGAACTCAGGCCTATAGTACTCTGATAAGTACTTAATATGCTTTCCATTCTTCAGCTCCACAGTAGTTATTTCTCTGTATGCAAACTTATCAGGATGAGTGCCTTCAAGCAACTGGAGCTTATTTCTTCTTAATTCTTCAAGCTTCTTGTAGATCAACCCCTTCTTTACCACTTTGTTTTCTAGTAAACTTTGTGGAGTCATCTTAGACTTGTAAGCTCTCTTGAAGTCATCAAGGATTTCCCAGGGTGACACTACAATGGCCAGCATTATCACAGCATCTACAATCTTCATTACTTGGCCATTGTATCTACTTGGAATCTTCTTTTGTGAATTCTGTCACTTACTCTGGGGTCAGGCCAAATTCTCACTCTCTCTTTCTGATATTGAAATGTAAATCTAAGAGCATACATGTTGGACCAAAAGAACCAATGAGCCTCATCAGAAAAACCTCCAAGTCCCACAGACATTACACTGCTGAAGAAGATCACAACAGCTGAAGACATCAGCTGATTACAAGGTCTGAAGACAAAGTCTGAAGACAAGATCTGAAGATTTCTACTTAAGACAAAGACTGAAGACCAGAGTGATCAGTAGTTGTCACAACAGCTAAAGTTATTAAATTTAGTAGTTGTGATGGTTTTCCTTTTCAGTACTAGTAATTCACCTTTCAGTAGTTTATAGTTTCAGTAGTTTTAGTTCAGTAGTTTTATGTTCTTGTACTTAGCATTCTCTGAGATGTGATCAGTTGTTGACAACATTCTCAGTAGTTTGCATAGTTTCAGTTTTTTGTATAATTATGTTAGATGTCACTATCAAGTGACATCAATAGACGTCACATTCCTTATATAAGGAATGTTGACCTAATTGTAACGTGTGACTTTCAGCCACCACGAAAGCATTTGAATGAAATATTCCTTTTGTAGAATTCTCTCTCTCTCTCTCTATAACCGTGTACTATTCCATTGAATATCAATTGAGTTCTTGCTAAATTGTCTAATTCATTGTTCAAATTCCGCTGCAATCTACTCTAATTAATCAAACTTAACTCACTAATCCTAACAAATGGTATCAGAGCAGGTTAATCATTGATCGATCTAACAATTGATCATTGAAACTGCTATTTCGATATCTAAGTTTGATCAAATTAGCATATTTGCAAGAATTGGTTATAGAGATTGAATTTCTGCTGCTTTCGGTTATTTGCTTTGAGATTTCTCTTGGTTCGTATTGAGTTTGTTGTGTTTTGCGCAAGATCGGTTAAAACTTAATTAGATTTGATTGAATCTAAAAATGACTACTCCTTCTAATGACCCTCACAATACTGGCTCCTCAACCAAGCCTCCGATGCTGGTTAGGACTGAGTATAACATATGGCAACAAAGAATGCTCCATCACCTGTCTGTTAACAGTTCAGGTTGTTGGACATCTGTGGTACATGGTCCACACAAGCCTATGGTGAACAATCCGGAAACAAACCAAATGGTTCCGAAGAAGAAGGAACAATACTCAGATGAGGATCGAATACTGTTTGAGATTGATGCTAAAGCCATGGAATTCTGGCCATGGCACTGCCGAATGAAATCTATTCTGGGCTTATGCATCATGAAACTGCTCATGACCTCTGAATGCATTGAAAGAACAATTGGTGGAATAGATGAGGTCTTAGCAAACAACAGAGAAATCCTTGCCCAACAATATGAGACATTCTCTCATAGCAAGGGTGAGACACTGACTCAATAGTTTGAGCGTTTTTCCTGTTTGATCTCTGAGTTGAAAATGGTCAAACATGAATACACTAATAGCCAGATGAACAACAGATTCCTCAGATCACTGCCTGAGAGATGGGACACATATACCATTGTCCTACGCTCCAGTGCAAATCTGGATAGCCTATCTCTCACCCAACTCCATGGAAACTGCTTACATTTGAAAGAGAGATAGAGCAGAAAAGGAAACTGGCATCATCAGGAAAGCTCACTGATGACTTTGTACCAGGGAACACTGCCTTGGTTGGTCATGAGTCATAATATGCTGCATGAGAAAGCCATTATGATGAGCATATAGATTTCTCTTCAAACAGTTCTAATCATGCATTTGTTAGTGCTGATAGTTAATCAGGCTGTAATAGTGACAATTTGTGCTTCATTATGGATGATTTGAAAGGTATTGCTGATGATGACTTAGAAGAGATGGATATTCTGAGCCAAATGGCCTTGATTAATATCAGATCTCAAAAGTTCTACAAGAGAACTGGTAGCAAATTTCCAGGACTCTCTGGCAAAACGAAAGTTTGTTTTGACAAGAATAAGTTGAGGTGTCACAAATGCCACAGGCTTGGGCACTTTGCAAGAGAGTGTAGATCAACTGGATCTAACTCCTCTGCACCCTTTGTGACTTTTCCAAGCAATAGTTCACAAAACAGATGGCAACATCCTGCTAGTTCTGGTCATCACTCACAACCTCTATCTCCTACATATTTTGTCCCTCAGGGTCCAATGCCATATCCATATCCCTGCTATTACATGCCACAGCCAAATCAAGTTCAAGTTCCTATTGCACAACAACCTCAAGCCTTACCTGAGCCTCGACCATCTCAACCATCTCAATCACAACCTCATAACAGCTTCTTCACCCCTGGTGCTGTTGACTGGAGCAGTTTACCAGATGATCTTTCTGGTAATGAGCAATTATTTGCTAGTGATGGTCAATATGGTGGTGAACATCCTTTTGGGAGTCTTGCTCTCATGGCCCTGGAATCTACTGAGGGTTCATGCTCCAATGCATCTGCATCACAGGTAACCCATGTATCCTCTAAGGCTAAGGCCAAGCTATGTTCTGAATCTTGCATAGCTGCATTTATCTCTATTAGAGAGGCAAATGTAGCTTTAATAAATCAAAATCTTGAGCTTGAGAAACCCTTTCCAAAACAAACCTAAGTATGAGTCTGTCCTTAAAGATAAAGATGATGAGATTTATAAGCTTAAATGCCAATTAAATGATGAAAAGGCTAAGGTTGAGGTCATTCTTGAGAACCACAGAGATCTCAAAGAAACACTTGCAGCTACCCAAGTTGAGTGTGACCGTTGGTATCATCCTCCAAGGGATTTGAAATGCTTCTCAGCAAGCAAACAACTTCGAATGTGAAGTTTGGAATAGGTTACAATCACATTGCACCACCTACAATTTTACTCCAAAATCAATAGTAAAACCTGAAGGTAAAAGTAATTTCCAAACCACATCATCATGTGTATCATCCTCAAGAGATCAACCAAAATCAGAAGATGAAATCAGTGTTGATACCTTAGCAAATCAATTGCCTCATGGGTTAACTATTGATAAGCACATGAAGCTGAGTACTTCAGATGTTGTCCCTCAAAGTACCTCAAGTACTAAAGGGCAAGTCATAACATCTGAAAAGCATTTCAAATCAACTGAAATATAAGGATTAACAACTGCTGAGGAATCTATCATACGGTCTTTCAGGACGGATAGAGAACAACTGAAGAACAAGTCTTCAGTTGTTACAGATCGTTCTGTACTTAACACAAGTACTGAAATGAGGAAAGTACTAAAGATCACACCTTTAGTAGTTTCCACTTCAGCAGTTGATCAATCCAAGATGAAGAATAAGCCATGTGACATATGTGGTAAATTCAATCATCTTTCTGATGAATGTTGGTACAAAAAGGGTTCCAAACTCAACAGAGATAAGCTCATTAAAATGCAGATGGATGAAATGAAAAATGAGTTTGAGACCAAGTTGTACCACAGTCATCCCAAATTGATAAACCCAAGGCTTCACCAAATCCAAAAAGAAGGATAGGGTTTATCATAAAACAGCTGATAGTGTTCCTCATGATAAAAATCAGACTGTCTGTGAATTTCAAGGAGGAAATGGTGGGCCACAAGAACTCATCAAAAACAAGTACTGATGTGTCACAAGATCTGAAAGCTTTAGCTACAAATCAGACACAACTTGTTATGATGGTTCAGCATTTGTTGGGGAGAGTTAACCAACTAGATGCACCTATGATCAAACCACTGAAAAGGTATTCCAAGCCCAAATCCAAGGAATCCATTTCAGCACCATCTCCACCTTCATCAGCTTTTAATCATGTGAAACAAGTTATGGTTAAATCTGTTGATGAAAACAGACCAAAAACCACAAAGGTTTGGGTCTCAAAACCTAACAAGTTCCTTGTGTGAATGCAAGGTTCTTCAGCATGCCAAAGAAGCATCTGGTATGTAGACAGTGGAGGATCTATGCATATGACAGGGAGCAGTTCTCTTCTTAATGACTACTCTCAAGGAAAGAAGGGATTTGTTTCGTTTGGAAATGATGCTAAGGGTTACTCATCAGGAAAGGATATGTGTCTAATGGAGAAATCATATTTAATGATGTTAACCATGTGGAGAATCTTGAGTATAATCTACTGAGTGTCTAAACACATGAATCAGTTGATCCACAATAGTTTAGTGAGAGGTATACCAATAAAGGAGTTCCAATGTGATGAAACCTGCACTGCTTGTTGAAAGGAAAACAACACAAAGTCTCATTCCCTCCTATTGAAGAACCTAAGTCCACTGCCTGCTTGCAGTTACTGCACATGGATCTACTTGGTCCTGTGAGAGTGATGAGCATGGCAAAGAAGAAATACTGTTTGGTAATTGTGGATGATTACTCCAGATTTGTATGGACTTTCTTCTTGCATTCAAAGGATGAGGTTGCTAAGATGATTATACACTTTGTGTTGTATGTTGAGAAGCAGTATTCCCTATCACTCAAGTGTATAAGGAGTGATAATGGAACAGAATTCAGAAACCATACACTTGATGATTTTTATCTCTCAAAGGGAATCAAGAGGCAGTTTAGCATCCCAAGGACTCCAGAACAAAATGGAGTAATGGAGAAAAAGAACAGGAGCCTAATTGAAGCTGCAAGGTCCATGTTGGCTGACTCTGGTTTGCCATTGACCTTTTGGGCTGAAGCTGTCAACACAGCTTGCTATGTGCAGAATAAAGTTTTAGTAAATCAGAGGTTGATGAAGACTCCATATGAAGTTCTACATCATTTGGCTCCTCAAATTTCATTCTTCAAAGCCTTTGGGTGTCCTTGTTTCATTCTTAACACAAAGGATCATCTCCACAAATTTGATCCTAAGGTGGATGCAGGGTATTTTGTAGGCTATTCATCCACATGCAAGGCTTACAGAGTCTTCAACTGCAGAACAAAGATAGTTGAAGAAACCTTGCATGTGAAATTCAATGAATCTCCTAAGGATAAAATTCCACAAAACCCTGTGGAGTTGTTTGATCTGGATATACTGCAATATGTTCCTTATCAACCTCCAGCTGTTGCAGATCATGTGAACAAATCATCTTTTGCAACAAGTCTTCCACCTGGTTGTACTGAAGATGATGATGATATCGGTACTCACCTTTTTAAGTTTAGTGATCAACTGCCTGAGTCCACTAAACTTGATGTTCCTGTAGCTTCAGCAGCTCCATCCACAACAAATGCTGATGAGATTTCTAACTCCTCTACATCATTTGAATTGCCATCTCATACTTGGTTTCAAGAGTCTGGATCAACATTTGTTGCTGCTAAACCTGCTACAAACACTTGCACTGATCTTATAGTGTACCAAGAGCTGAAGAACCACCCCATGTCTCAAATCATTGGTGATATCAATGCTGGTGTCTCAACCAGAAGTCAATTGTCCAACTTCTGCTTCTATGCTCTCTTCATCAGTCAGCTAGAGCCAAAGAACTATCATGTTGCTTTAAGAGACAATGGATGGGTTGAAGCCATGCAGCATGAGCTACTTCAGTTAAAAAAGCAGCAAGTGTGGGAACTGGTTCCTCACCCCCTAGTTAAGTGTGCAATAGGCACTAAGTGGGTGTTTAGAAATAAAACTGATGTAAATGGGCTTATTGTCAAGAACAAGGCTAGACTGGTTGTACATGGGTTTTCATAAGAAGAAGGTATTGATTATGATGAAACCTTTGCCCCTGTAGCCAGACTGGAGGCAATTAGATTGTTCTTAGCCTATGCTGTATTCCACAATCTTAAAGTTTTTCAAATAGATGTCAAAAGTGCTTTTTTATATGGAAAAAAAAAAAGAAGAGGTTATGTGTGTCAACCACCAGGTTTTGAGGACAATAAACATCCTGATTGGGTGTATAAAGTTGATAAGCTCTTTATGGGTTGAAGCAAGATCCTAGAGCCTGGTATGAAACACCTTCAAATTTTCTTCTTCAAAAAAATTTCACTAGAGGCTCCATAGATAAAACTTTGTTTATTAAGAAAGTGATCAGTGAAGATCAGAGAGATGCACTGTTCAATTTATGTTGATATAATTTTGCATCCTCTGATCCCCAGTTGTGTGATGATTTTACAAGTTTAATGAAACAAAAGTTTGAAATGAGTGCAATGGGAGAATTACAGTTCTTTCTAGGCTTGCAAATCAAACAAAAGGCTGATGGAACCTTTATTCATCAGTCAAAATATACAAAAATTCGTTGAATAAGTTTGATTTACAAAACTGTAAGCCCTGTTCTACTCCCATGTGCAACACCACACAACTGGATGTAGATCAGAAAGGTAAAGTTGTTGATGAAACACTTTATAGATGTATGATGGGTCCTTGATGTACTTAACAGCTTCTAGACCAGATATATGTTTGCAACTTGTGTTTGTGCTAGATTTCAGGCTGCTCCTAAAGAGTCTCATTTGATTGCAGTCAAGAGGATCTTTAGATATCTGCAAGGTACACAATCTCCAGGTCTTTGGTATTCACTGGACACTCTTGCAAATTAGTTGCTTTTTCTGATAGTGACTATGCAGGGTGTAAGTTAACAAAAAGTCAACTTCTGGGGATGTCAATTCCTAGGCAACTGTTTGATTTCTTGGCAGAGTAAGAAACATACATCTGTTGCTACATCCACTGCTGAAGTAGAGTACATTGCCGCTGCAAGTTGTACATCTCAGGTACTCTGGCTTCAGAACCAATTATTGGATTATGGCATACAGAGACTAAGACTCCATTGTTAATGGATAGTGCTTCAGCTCTGTGTATTGTCAAGAATCTAGTCTAGCATTCTAGGACCAAACATATAGAGATCAGACACCATTTTATTAGGGATTGTTTTGAAAAAGGTCTAATTGATCCAAAGTTTGTGCCAAGTGCTGATGAGCTTGCAGATATATTTACTAAGCCTTTGGACAATTCAACTTTCGAAAACCTTGTGTTAAGGCTTGGTATGCTACAGCTAGAATAAGTGACAACTACTGATATCTCAGTAAACAAATACTGATGACCATTAGTAAACATGTCACAAATAAGTACTGATAAGTTTTATTCTCAGTTGGTTTCAAAACTACTAAAGACTAAATTACTCAAAAAGTACTATACTTTATGTAAAAGAAATGATGCATTACAACTACTGATGTAGTTATAACTACAAATAAGTACTCATGTCCTATGAAACAACTGAAAACAGCTAAAAAGTCTGATGAGTAAGTGTTGAGGATAGTATGAAACAGCTGAAAAGCTAAGAATTGACGAAAACTACTGATGAGAATTTTCTCTTCAATCATTTCCACAAACTGATGTTTCACCTTAAACAACTGATGACAAAACCATGTCTCTTCAGTAGTTTCACAACTACTGATGACTAACACCATGTCCTCAGTTGTTTCCTACACCTGAAGCCAAAACCAAGGTTTTCAGTAGTTTCATAACTAACTGACCAAAACCAAGTCTTCAATTGTTTCAAATGTTTGATAGTTAAAACAAGTCTTCAGTTGTTTTCATACAACGATGACAACACCAACACTTTCAGTTTTCTTTTCAGCCTTTTCTTAACCTATAAATACCTGCACTTATAGCTGAATGTTTCATTAGCCGTTTTCTATCCTTTTCTCTCTCAACAATGGCGACCATGAAACTCAAACCCAGACAAAACTGTGTTGCCTTCCTCTCGAAATCGGCCTTTTGGAATAAATTGATAATGCCATCGATCTTATGATGGATTCCCATACAGAACTGCCTTTCTTTTGAATCCTACCATATACCCGATTCCTTAAACCAATTCTGGACCAACGTCTCTTTAACAACTGGTGAAAATGATAGCCAAATCACTCTCCAGTCGTTGGTCAACCAGAAACAGGTGGTAATCACCACTGACATCATTCGCAAAACCCTAAATTTGCATGATGCCACCTGTATTATAGAATACCTGAAAGGCACCATTGATATGTCTTTCATCAAAAACAGGTATGAAGGAGACTTAAGTGCTACAACCATTCTCAAAAAGCACTTCCATGATGCTGAAAGACTTATCTTACACATGGTGAATGTTTGCCTTGCTTCAAAGACATCTTCATGGGATCAGATGTCCTCACGATGGCAACAGGTATTGTACTCCATCTTTGAATGACAAACTCTAAATTTTTCTGAAATAGTGTTTCTGGAACTTAAGGATCTGGCTCAGAAACCTGTGACAAACAGATGGCTACTATATCCCAGGTTTCTGATGGCCATAATTTTAAATCAATTAAAATCTGAAGGCCTTGTTGGTCTTGGAGTCCCTGCTCCAGCTGTCTTAGCTGAGGTATACTCCAGGCATAACTCTGACCCTGCTCTCAAAGGGGCTGCCGGCTGATGAAACCCAAGCAGAGGGAACCCACAGCATCCACCTCCAGATCAAAGTCCCCACCAAACCCAAACCCCAAAAGCCCACAAGGCTACTCAGGGAGATGAGTCCCCTGAGGATGCCCCTATACCACCAATACAGGAACACTACTGGTTCTAACCCCCAGTCATGTCAGAGACTCAACCAGCTGAAACCGCATAGGTATCCTCTACACAGGATCCTGTTGCAACCAAATTGGGGATACCACATTACTGGAACCTATCTCAGTTGAGAAGGTTATCATTGAAGAGCATCTCTCACCCCGGGTGCAATCTGCTTCTGACCATCTCCAAATAAACCACCCCTCAAAGCCCAACCCTTATAGTTGCTAAAGTGCTGAGTCAGCTGCATTCCTCACCCCCTCCCCAGAAACCAATTAACACTGGGAATACCTCAACGATTGAGGGGGAGGACCAAAATGCTGCTGATAACCCACAGCACAGGGGTTATAATGTTCAATTTCCAAGTGTAGAAGAGGAGGTTAGAACATCTAGTTAGGCTGCCACTTCTACTGATTCAGCAAATAAACAGGATGAAGTTGGTAACATATATAAGACCTCACCAGAGGCAACTACCAATGAAGGACAAAGTCTAGAGGCAGGAAGTCCCCAGAACCAAGAACAAGGGGCACATGCATATACTGATCTACACTCAGGGCATGTACATCCTGATTTAATCAGGAGGTCAGATGATTCAGCAAAGACTGATGATGATCTGGGCTTTTTCTTTGATGTCTTAGCCCATAACACAATCCTAGAGACTGAGGTGAGCAGACTCAAAGAACTACTAGCCAAAATTCTCAGGATAAAAGCCCATCTACCCCAATAAACCCACAGATGGCACCTTCATTTGAAGGTTCACCAAACATAATGCCAATACACTTAACTAAGCCACCAGCCACTACTTTTGGCCCCACCTCTCAGGGACAGAACCCCTCTGAGCAGATGGTTGAAACCTTTCAAAGCTCCTTACCTCTCATCACTCCCATCATCACTGAGATAGTATATAAAGCCATTGATGAGAGGATCTCCTCAAATTCCAAACACTCCTTGATGATGTTGTTCACAAGTCACTTTCTGCCTTTCAAGCCCCTGATCCTAATGCACCCAAAAAGGGGGAGACTACTAAGTCTAAGGCGGTGAAAGAAAGGAAAAGAAAGAGAGTAGAAGATGAGAAAGAACCAGGAAAAGAAAAGAAGTTGTAGAAAGAACAAGAACTGATCTCAGAGAAATAGCTGATCACGGTGCAAGAGCTAAGCACAGACAAAGAGCAGAAATATCAGCTGATCACTTACAAAAGGAAGAGAAGTGCTGAGTCAAAGTCTGATGGATAAAAGTCCTTAGAAGATCTAGTCAAAGAAGCTGATGAAGCTCACAACAGATCTATGGACAAAATAATACATCAGCTCTTCAGACAGGGTCATGACACAGACACCTTAGATGTTGAGATCAGAAGGCTGGAGATAAATGAAATTCAAGCAAGAAAGGCTAGTTACAGTATGATGGATAGGGAAAGGTTGGAGATTATGATCAGGTTTATTGCCAAATATCTAGGAAGATCATTGATAGAGATAGAGTCTTGGTCCAGAGACAGTATCTTGGAGATAACCAAGAAAATCTGTTCTGCTGGAAGCTATAACAAAGGGTTGATCATCGAAGCACTGGATGAAGCAGGTGCTGGGAAGAGAACTGAGATGGCAAAGCTCTCAAAAGCAAAACTCACCACTAAATTGCTAGATCAGCCTTCTCATACTCCTACTCAAAAACAACCCTCAAAGCAATCATCTCTAAAATCTGCCAATTCTATCCCAAAACCAAAACCACCCACAACTCAACCCACAAAACCAATTCCATTACCCCAAAAACCATCTCAAACCACACCCAGTGATACACCCAGAAGGACAAGAAGGGTGTTGAGGGTAGAAGAAGAAGAAGAGGATGAGAATGAAGACAGGTCTGCCAATCTCTACTGTTCTCAACTTAAAACACCTAAGCCCAGAAGTCAACAGATGATCACACCTGACTTGCAAATGCAAATGGTGAAAGTGAAGATTGAAGAAGTAGAACAGAAGAAGCAGCATGATGAGCAATTTCTCAAAATGGTTGACAAGGACTTCCCTCAGTCCTCATCCATTCAAGCAATGAAGAAACAAGCTCTGAGGATGTACACTCTTAGCATACATTCCAACATCAAAGAGAAGAGTGAGGATTTGGCCAGACCCCAGGGTAAGTTCCAGAATACACAAGAAGAACATACCAAGTAGATATCATAGCCAAGTGAAAAAGACTTTGAATGCTACAATTATGTTGGCTATGGTAGTCTCACCCTGGGAGATTATAGAAGAATTCAAGAGAGCACACAACTCAAAGACAACCCCTCAATCTCTACTTGAGAACAAAATGATCAAGAAGGGGCTGTTATACAAGAGACTTGAAGATCTTCAAAAGAGTTAACTCCAGTTGTTGCTATAAGGCTCTTATCCAGATGAATTGCATATAGAGAGATCACAACTGTTGAGTTGAAGAATGGGAAGACAGTAAGGTATCTGTCTGAATATTATGGCCTTGAGTTCTTCTTTGAGGGAGAAGCAGAAGAACTCACCAAGGAGGAACAAGTTGTTCTCCTTGAGGCCTATGCAAGAGAGTCTTACAGACTCATCAATGGGAATTAGGTTTCATGATTGGGACAAGACTCTGTGTGAAGTTTCCCCAAGACAGAGTTCCCTTCCACACTTAGCCAATCAAAAGATCAGAAACCTTTTCCAGCCTGTGCTTACATGATTACCTCTGAAACTGATCAAGAGGGTGTTTCTGCCAAACAATAAGTGGGATCATCAATAAACTTAGAGGTTTTGGCTGCATTGGTTCAGGGGGAGTTTGTTGACCAAAAGAACCAATGAGCCTGATTAGAAAAACCTCCACGTCCCACAGACATTACAACTGCAGAAGAAGATCACAACAGCTGAAGACATCAGTTGATTACAAGGTCTGAAGACAAAGTCTGAAGACAAGATCTAAAGATTTCTACTGAAGACAAAAACTAAAGACCAGAGTGATTAGTAGTTGTCACAACAGCTGAAGTTATTAACTTCAGTAGTTGTGATGGTTTTCCTTTTCAGTACTTGTAATTTACCTTTCAGTAGTTTATAGTTTCAGTAGTTTTAGTTCAGTAGTTTTATGTTCTTGTACTTAGCATTCTCTGAGATGTGATCAGTTGTTGAGAACATTCTCAGTAGTTTGCATAGTTTTAGTTGTTTGTATAATTCTATTAGACGTCACTATCAAGTGACATGAGCAAAGATCACATTCCTTATATAAGGAATGTTGACCTAATTGTAACGTGTGACTTTCAGCCACCACGAAAGCATTTGAATGAAATATTCCTTTTGCAGAATTCTCTCTCTCTCTCTCTATAACTATGTACTATTCCATTGAATATCAATTGAGTTCTTGCTAAATTGTCTAATTCATTGTTCGAATTCCGCTACAATCTACTCTAATTAAGCAAATTTAAATCACTGATCCTAACAATACAACCTCTGAGCATGTTTCTTCATAGCTTGTGTGGATGAAGACTTAGGAAACTCTTTATCAATCAGCCTTAACAGATGCTCATCATGTTGTTTGTGCTGTTCTTCTTCTTCAAGTTTGACTTTTACCATTTGCTTTTGGAAGTCAGGTGTGATTGTTGTTGGTGACTCCTAGGCTCAGGCATTTTAGTTTAAGAACATCAGAGATTGGCAGACTATCATCCTCATCATCTTCTTCTTCTTCTTCCATCCTCAACACCCTTCTCTTCCTCTTGGGTGCATCATTGGTAGAGGGTTGAGTAGGTTTCTTGGGTAAAGGAGTTGGTTTTGAGGGTTGTGAAGTTGGTTGTTTTTGTGTAGGAGATTGTGCAGGCTACTCTAGCATCTTGGTTGTGAGTGAAGCTTTGGATAACTTTGCCATATCAGACCTTTTCCCAGCACCAGCTTCATCAAGAGCTTCTATGATCAATCCTTTGTTGAATACTTAGAAGAACAGATTCTGGTTGTTATCTCCAAAATACTGTCTCTGGACCATGACTTCAGTTCAATGATTGATCTTGCCAGATGTTTTGATATAAATCTTGCCATAGCTTCCAGCCTTTCCCTTTCTTTCTCACTCCAACTTGCCCATCTTTGTTCAATCTCTTGAATCTCTAGCCTTCTGATTTCAGAGTCAAGTTTGGCTGTGTCAAATCCTTGTCTGAAGAGTTGATCAATAATCTTATCCATAGATCTGCTATGTTGCTCATCAGCTTCTTTGATCAGTTCTTCTAACTTATTCTCACCCTCTGTTTAGAGCTTTTCTTTTTCTTGTAGGTGATCATTTCCTTTTCTTTCTTCTCTTTTTCTTCTTCCTCTTCACTCTCTTTCTTTTGTCTACTTTCACGGACTTAGACTCCCCCTTTTTGGTTGCATTTGGGTTCAGGGGTGTGAATGTCAGAAAGTCTCTTAGAAACAACAACATCAACTAAGGATTGAAGATTTGAGGAAAGCCTCTCATCAATGGCTTGATGCACAATGTTTGTGATTATGGAAGTGATGAGAGGTAAGGATGATTGAAAGGCAGCAACCATTAGCTCAGAGGGGTTCTGTCCCTGAGAAATGGTGCCTGAATCAGAGGCTGGAGGCAAAGTTATTGGGAGTGGCACAGTGTTTGGGACAGTTTCAGGAGAAACTGCCATCTGTGGGTGAATGTGGGCAGATGGACTTGATTCTTGTGACATTTGGGCAAGCAGTTCTTGTAGTCTGCATACCTCAGTTTCAAGAATGGTGTTTTGGGCTAGAACTTCAAAGAAAAAGCTCAGGTCATCATCAGTCTTTGCTGAATCATCTGACCTCCTGATGAAATCAGGATGAACATGTGCTGAGTGTAGATCAGTATTCACATGTGTCCCTATTTCTTGGAACTGGGGACTTCCTGCCTCAGAATTATGTCCTTCATTGGTAGTTGCCTCTGGTGAGGACTTACAAATGATACCATCTTCATCCTGGTCATGTGCTGAAACAGGAGAAGAGGTAGCCTCACCAGATGTTCGAATCTCCTCCTCTACATAGGGAGATTGAAATCTGTAATTCGTGTGCTATGGGTTATCGTCCACATTATAATCCTCTCCCTCAACTATTGAGGTTTTCCCAGTGGTAAAAGGTTTCTGGGGAGGGGTAGAGGAATGTAGTTGAGTCAGCACTTGTGCAATAACCACAGTTGGGCTTGTAGGGGTGGCTTCAGTGGGATATAAGTGTGAAGAGGATTGCACCTAGGGAGAATGGTGCTCTTCAGTGACAATCTTCTCAAGTGAGAGAGATTCTAGTAATGTGGTTTCCCCATTTTTGGTTGCATCAGGATCCTATTAAGAGGATACCTGAGCGGTTTCAGCTGGTAGAGTCTTGGAAACTACGGGGGGATTACTACCCATAGTTTCATCCTGCCTTTGTGTTGCAAGGGCATCAGGGGACTCAACTCCCTAAGTAGCCTTTTTCGTTTGTTTGGAATGTGGTTTGGAGGGGACTTTGGATCTGATGGATGAGGTTGTGGGTTCCTTCTGCTTGGGTTTGAGCAGTTTGGCAGCCTTTTGAGGTGTGGGTCAGAGTTATGCCTGGAGTATACCTCTGGCAAAACTACCATAGCAGGGACTCCAAGGTCAGCAGGGCCATTAGATTTTAACTGGTTCATGATTATGGCCATAAGAAACCATGGATATAATAGCCATCTGTTAGCCACAGGTTTCATTGCCAGATCTTTTAGTTCTAAAAATATAATTTCAGAAAAATTTAAGCTTTGGTGTTCAAGGATAGAATACAATACCTGCTGTCACCTGGATGACATTTGATCCCATGAAGAGGATTTGGGGGCAAGACAAACATTGATCATATGGAAGATTAGGCGTTCAGCATCATGGAAGTGCTTCTTCAGAATGGTTGTAACACTTAGGTCGCCTGCATATCCATGGTTGATGAATGATAGATCAATGGTGCCCTTCGGGTATTTGGTGACAAAGGTGGCATCATTCAGATCTAGCATTTGGAAAATGATAGCAAGAGTGACTACCACCTTCTTCTGGTTTACAAATGACTAGAGAGTGATCGCGACATCATTCTCACCAGTATGGATAGTGACATTTGTCCAGTATTGGTGAAGGGTATCGGGATAGATGGTTGGATTCAGAAGAAAAATAGTTCGATATGGGGAATCAACCATCAGATCAATGGCAGCATCAAACTTAGTCCAAAAGGCCAATTTTGTGAAGTAGGCAACATAGTTGTGTCATGGTTTGATTTGCATGGTCGCCATTAATGGAAGATGAACGTTCGGAAATCGATTTATGAAAAGTTTGAAGTTAGGGTTAGGTATTTATAGGTTATGAAATGGCTGAAAGAAAACAACTGAAAGTTTTGGTGTGAGTCATCAGTTGTTAGAAAATGACTGAAGACATGGTTTTAACTTTCAGTTGTTGTAAACAACTGAAGACTTGGTGTTTGTCATCGGTAGTTGAAAACTACTGAAAACTTGGTATTGGATTTAGTTGTTTTGAAATGAACCAGCAGTTGTTTGAAACAATTGAAGAATAAAATTACTCATCAGTTGTTGTCGTCAGTTCACATATCTCAGTTGTTTCATTTGACCTTAACACTTACTCAGCAGATTATCTGATTTTCAGATGTTTCATTGGTCATCAGTACTTATCTGTTAGAACAGACATTAGTAGTTGTAACCACATCAGTACTTTGCAACAAATAAAGAACTTCAGTGCTTTTAAGTAATTTAGTCTTAGTAGTTATGAAAACTGCTGAAGATAAAATAACTTATGAGTACTTATTTTTGATAGCTGTATACTAATGCTCATCAGTACTTGTGAGCTGAGATCATCAGTAGTTGTCAAATCATTCAAGCTGCAGCATACCAAGCCTGAGCACTAGATTTTGGAAAGTTGCACTGTCCAAAGGCTTAGTAAATATATCAGCAAGTTCATCAGCACTAGGAACAAACTTTGGATCAATCAGACCTTTTTCATAACAATCCCTGATAAAATGATGTTTGATCTCAATATGTTTGGTCCTAGAATGTTGGACAGGATTCTTAACAATAGAAAGAGCTGAAGCACTGTCCATCAGTAAAGGAGTCTTAGTCTCTGTAATGTCATAATCCAGTAATTGATTCTGAAGCCAGAGTACCTGAGATGTACAACTTGCAGCAACAATGTACTCTGCTTCAACAGTGGATGTAGCAACAGAAGTTTGTTTCTTACTCTACCAAGAAACTAAATAATTGCCTAGAAAATTTCTGGTTAATTTACACCCTGCATAGTCACTATCAGAGAAAGCAACTAATTTGCAAGAATGCCCAGTGGAATACCAAAGTCCTAGAGATTGAGTTCCTTGCAAATATCTAAAGATCCGTTTAACTGCAATCATATGGGATACTTTAGGTGCAGCCTGAAATCTAGCACAGACACAAGTTGGAAACATAATGTCTGGTCTAGAAGCTGTAAGGTACATCAAGGAACCAATCATACATGTGTAAAGAGTTTCATCAACTGCTTTACCTTTCTGATCAGCATCTAGTTGTGTGGTGCTGCACATGGGAGTAGAACAGGGCTTACAGTTTTGTAAATCAAACTTTTTCAATAAATCCTTTGTATATTTTGACTGATGAATGAAAGTTCCATCAGCCATTTTTTTGATTTGCAACCTCAGAAAGAACTATAATTCTCCCATGGCACTCATTTCAAACTTTTGTTGCATCAATTTAGTAAAGGCATCACACAACTGTGGATCAGAGGATGTAAAAATAATATCATCTACATAAATTTGAACAAGGAGCTTATGCATGCCTACTTTCTTAATGAACAAAGTTTTATCTATGGAGCCTCTAGTGAAATTATTTTGAAGAAGAAAGTTAGACAGTGTTTCATACCAGGCTCTAGGAGCTTGTTTTAGCCCATAAAGAGCCTTATCAAGCTTATACACCCAATCTGGATGTTTATGATCTTCAAAACTGGTGGTTGACACACATAAACTTCTTCTTTTATTTTACCATATAAGAATGCACTTTTGACATCCATTTGAAAAACTTTAAGATTATGGAAAGCAACATAAGCTAAGAACAACCTGATTACCTCCAGTCTGGCTACAGGGGCAAAGGTTTTATCATAATCAATACCTTCTTCTTGTGAAAACCCCTATAAAACCAGTCTGGCCTTGTTCTTGACAATTTGACCTTTTTCATCAGTTTTATTCCTAAACACCCATTTAGTGCCTATTACACACTTACCTTGGGGTAGAGGAACCAGTTCCCACACTTGCAGCTTTTGAAACTAAAGAAGCTCAAGTTGCATAGCTTCAACCCATCCATTGTCTCTTAATGCAATATGATAGTTCTTTGGCTCTTGCTGACTGATGAAGAGAGCAGAAAAGCAAAAATTGGACAATTGACTTCTAGTTGAAACACCAGCATTGATATCACCAATGATCTGAGACATGGGGTGATTCTTTAGTTCTTGATACTCAATAAGATCTGTGCAAGTGTTTGTATGTGATTCAGCAGCAATAGATGGTGATCCAGACTCTTGAAACCTAGAATGAGATGGCAATTCAAATGAAGTAGAGGATTCAGAGATGTCATCAGCATTTGTTATGGATGGAACTACTGAAGCTACAGGAACATCAAGTTTAGTAGACTCAGGCAATTGATCACTAAAAACTTGCATTTATACCAATAGATGGATAACAAGTGGTAGAAGATGATGGATTCACAGAATCTGCAACAGCTGGAGACTGATAAGGAACATATTGCAGTATGTCCAAATCAAATAACTCCACAGGGTTTTGTGGGATTTTCTCCTTTGGAGATTCATTAAACTTTACATGCAAGGTTTCTTCAACTATCTTTGTTCTGCAATTAAAAACTCTGTATGCCTTGCAAGAAGATGAATACCCAACAAAGTACCCTGCATCCACCTTTGATTCAAACTTCTGAAGTGGATCCTTTGTGTTAAGAATATAACAAGGACACCCAAATGCTCTAAAGAAGGAAATCAGAGGAGCCAAATGATGTAACACTTCATAAGGAGTGTTCATCAACCTCTGATTTACTAACACTCTATTTTGGACATAGCAAGTTGTGTTGACAGCTTCAGCCCAAAAGGTTAGTGGCAGACCAGAATTAGCCAACATTGACCTTGCGGCTTCAATAAGGGTCATGTTCTTTCTCTCCACCACTCCATTTTGTTCAGGAGTTCTTGGAATGCTATACTGCCTCTTGATTCCCTTAGAGAAATAGAATTCATCAAGTGTGTGATTTCTAAATTCTGTGCCATTATCACTCCTCACACACTTGACAGAAAGAGAGTACTGCATTTCCATATGCAACACAAAGTAGATGATGATCTGACCAGCTTCATCTTTTGAATGTAAGAAGAAAGTCCATACAAATCTGGAATAATCATCCACAATTACCAGACAGTATTTTTTTCTTTGCCATGCTCATCACTCTTACTGGACCAAAAAGATCTATATGCAGTGATTGCAAGCAGGTAGTTGACTTTGGTTCTTCTATTGGAGGGAATGATACTTTATGTTGCTTTCCTTTTAAACAAGTAGAGCAGTTGTCATCACATTTGAACTCCTTTAATGGAAGACCTCTCACTAAACCATGATGGATCAGCTGGTTCATGTTTTTAAGATTCACATGACCAAGCCTTCTGTGCCATAGTTCAGATTCCTGAGGAGAGGCCTTGGAGAACAGACATGGATGGCCTTTTAGATCAATTTTCTTTGATAAGTCTAAGGCATATACTCTTCCAATCCTGTTGTCCTTCCGGAGAGTATATTCATCCAATATCTTGTCAATCATTCTCAAAATATTGGAAAACAGAATCCGACAGTTCTGGCTGGTGAAAAGTGCAACATGCCCTTTATCACACATTTGACTGACACTCAACAAATTGTACTTGAGATTCTCCACATGCTTAACATCATCAAATCTTATCTCACCATTAGACACAAAGCCTTTGCCGATGATGTAACCCTTAGCATCATTACCAAAAGATACAAATCCCTTCTTTCCTTAAGAGTAGTCATGAAGAAGAGAACTGCTCCTTGTCATATGCATAGATCCTCCACTGTCCACATACCATATGCTTCTATGGCATGCTGAAGAACCCTGCATTTGTCACAACAAACTAGTTAGCTTTTGAGACCTAAACCATTTTGGTTTTGGGTCTGTTCTCATCAACAGAGTTTATTCTAACTGATTTGTCATGATTAACAGCCTTCGAAGGTGGAGATGGTGCTAAAAAGGATTCCTTTGATTTTGGCTTAGTTTTCCTTTTCAGTGGTTTAATCACGGGTACATTTATTTGATTAACTCTCCCCAACAGATGTTGAACCATCATAACAAGTTGTGTCTGATTGGTTGTTAAAGCCTTTAGTTTAGAAGACACATTAGTACTTGTTTTTGATTGGTTCCTGTGACTCACCATGTCCTCCTTTTTGAAAGACACAGACTTAGTCTGGTGTTTTGATACTCCTTGAGGAATATTTTCAGCTGTTTTATGATAAAACCCTTCCTTCTTTTTAGTTTTTTGTGAAGACTTTGGGTTATCAGTTTGAGATGTTTGTGGCACAAACTTGGTTTCAAATTCATCTTTCATTTTATTAATTTTCTTTTTAATGACTTTATCTTTGTTAAATTTGTAACCCTTTCTGTAGCAACATTCATAGTGAGATGATTGAATAGACCACATATTTCACATGGCTTTTTCTTCATCTTCTGTTGTTCAACTGCTGAAGAAGATGAAACTACTGAAGGTGTGTTCTTCAGTACTTTCTTCCTTTCAGTACTTATGTGAAGTACTGAAGGATTTGTAACAACTGAAGACTTGTTCTTCAGAAGTTTTCTATTAGTACATTTGGATTTCCTTATAAACTCTTCAGTAGTTGTCAAACCATGTTTGTTTTCATTTGGTTTGAAATGTTCTTCAGGTGTTGTTACTTGCTCTTCAGTACTTTGAATACTTTGTGAGACAATACCTGAAGTGCTCAGCTTTTCTTTGATCATGTGTTTATCAGCAGTAAGACCATCAGCAGATTGATTAGCTGAGATACTATTACTGACTTCATCCTCTTATTTTACATTATCACTTGAGGATGAGACACATGATGATGTGGTTTGGGAATTGATTTCACCTTCAAATTTTACTTTTGTCTTGGGAGTAAAATCTGTAGGAGGTACAGTGTGATTATACCCAATCCCAAACTTCACATTTGAAGCTGTTTGCTTACTGAGAAGCATTTCAAACCCCTTGCAAGATGTTACCCAGCGTTCACACTCTACCTGAGTAGCTACAAGTGTTTCTTTGAGATTCTTATGATTTTCTAAAATGACCTCTCTTGCAAAAGTTAGATCCAGATGATCTACACTCTCTTGCAAAATGTCCGAGTCTATGGCACTTGTGACACCTCAACTTGCTCTTGTCAAAACCAACTTTGGTTTTTCCAGAGAGACCAGGAAATTTTCTACCTGTCCTTTTGTAAAATTTTTGAGATCTGATATTGACTAATGCCATTTGGCTCAAAATATCCATCTCGTCCAAATCATCATCAGCAATTCCTTTCAAATCATCCATCAAGAAGCACAAATTATCACTATTACATCCTGAATTACTATCAACACCAACAAAACCAGGATCTCCACTTTTTGAATAGAAATCTATATGCTCATCATAAGAACTTTCTGATGCAGCATATTCTGACTCATGACCAACCAGAGCAGTATTCCCTGGTACAAAATCATCAGTGAGCTTCCCAGATGAAGCCAGTTTCCTTTTCTGTTCTATCTCTCTTTCAAATGTTAACAGTCTCCCATGAAGTTGGGTAAGAGATAGATTGTCCAGTGCAAGCGTAGGACAATAGTATAAATCATCACAACTACTGAAGAGAACTACTTCAGCTGTTGTGACAACTTCTGAGAACTTGGTCTTGAGCAATTGTCTTCAGACTTTGTCTTTAGCTGTTGTCTTTAGACTTTGTCTTCAGACTTTGTCTTCAGCTGTTGTCTTCAGACTTTGTCTTCAAACTTTGTCTTCAAACTTTGTCTTCAGCAGTTGTCTTCAGACTTTGTCTTCAGCTGTTGTCTTCACACTTTGTCTTCAGCTGTGTCTTCAGACTTTGTCTTAAGACTTTATCTTCAGACTTTGTCTTCAGCTGTTGTAGACCAATTCAGTTGTTTTGATGTCTGTGGGACTTAAATGTTTTTCTGATCTGGCTCATTGGTTCTTTTGGTCCAACAAGTTGACTTCTACTTCTAGAACTGCTTTCTACTTCTTAGTGTCCTCTAGGGAGTTAAGATAGTACCTAATGTCATTAGTTTGGTAAAGGCAACTACTTCTGTTTCTCTAAGCTGTTTGTTCAATAGGTCTATCTTTTCTTTGTAACTGTGCTCATTTTGTTTTAAACTCTATTAGCTTCAGTGCATAGTTCTAGATCCTTTACTAAGCTATCACTATGATCTAATAACCTAGCAAATTTTAAATCTATGCTTTCTCTAAATTTATTACAATCAGAACAAGCATGATTATTAAACAACTAGTCAGTAGTACTTACCTGAGATATGGAAGAGAAATCAGCCATGTGTGCAGAATCTATCGTCTCTGGTTCAGGTGATTCTGAATTTGATGTAGATTGTTCTTCTTCAGGCAGGTGTATGACCACCGGTGTAGTGTCTTCAGAATTTGACATCGCGAGCTCTACTGCTATATCTCCCTCACTGGCGAAATCGTCATTTATTTCATCCACAATAGCTATGTTGGTCTCTCCCGGTGAGACGAACCGAAAGCTCCAGTCCTGTCCTTCATCCTCACTCGCAGTCAAGGCTTTAGGATCCTTGCTTGATGAAGTAGAACTACTAAATGTGGCTTTGTCCTGACGATTGAAGGCCGAGAAAGGATTGCCATTACTAGTCTTCTTTGGCTTCACACACTCCCGTTTGAGGTGTCCCTTCTCACCACAATTGAAACAGGTTACCTTTGACTTGTCAAAGCCAAAAGTTGTGTCCTTGGTTGCAACCAAGTTCTGTCCGGTCTTTTTGACAAACTTCTTAGCTCGTCGGGTAGCACTTGCAAGGCCCACATAATATTCATTCGTTCCAACTCCATCTCATCTACCTGTTCATAATCCTTATTTGCCAAGTGGCAATTTCCTATCTTTCCAGCAATTAGTCCATCATAGGAGTGGACTACAGTAGCTAAGAGGTCCATGTGTTCTCTGCCCACCTCAACAGTCATGTTACTGAAGTTATCGGTCTTCAATTTTGCTGCATTGGCTTCAGGTATAATATATTGGGTACCGGATGACCCTGACGTTTCAGACCCCGAAGTGGATGCTTGGGATGGACTTGCTGAGCTTGAGACGAAGGCAGTCTGCAGTGGTGCTCCAGATGTCTTGACTGGAGGAGTCACATTGTACAGCGCAGGATTCTGGTCATAGTTTGCCTTTTGTGCTCTATACTTCATCCTAAGCTCCTCCTCTCTTAGTTTCAGAATGAAGTCATTTATGTCTAACTTCGAGAGCATCCCATTCTATCTGAGATTAGAAATGAAGGAAGCCCATTTCTCTGGTAATCCATCTGCAAAGTTGGATACCTTATCCTCCATCGACGTAGTTACTCCATGAGTGTGCATCTCACTCATCAAGTGGTAGAATCTGGCGATCACATCGTCCAGGCCTTCCTTTCCCATTGAAGAGAAGTTGTCAAACTCCTTCTCCAAAGCTTTGGCCTTAATGGCCTTGCCTGAGGTATTTCCGTCATACCTCTTCTCCAACGCATCCCATAGTTTCTTTGCTTGAGTATATTCCGAGTACTGATGGAAGATGTCCTTCGGAATAGACTGAGTAAGCAAAGCGTAGACTTTCTTCTCAGCGTTGTGTTTTACATTTTGTGCATTAGACATGCCACTTAATGTAAGTTTGACATTGTCAGCTCCAACAGGCATGCTGTACCCCGATTCTATTTCCTCCCACAAATTTGTATCTACTCCATTTAAGTAGATTTCGAAACGTTGCTTCCATTGTGGGTAGTCGTCTAACGTGATAAGCTTTAGGGGCTTATTATGAATTCCCACTTCATTCTCCAATCGCAATAGATTCTAAATATGAGTGTCTCTACTTGTTGAGTATGCTGAAAACTGGTCCTCCATTTCACTCAACTTTACTATTAAACAAACTGTTTATGTGTGTGAATGAAGGTATGTGATTGGACTTATTCGGGCGATTGAACTAGGCGAATGGTTCAATCGTGCGACTGAACTAATGCGGATGAGTCAGTCTTCCGAATAAACTAATGTGGTTGAACCGTCCGAATAGGGTTCTTAGTTGTACGAATGAGGGTACGAATGAGTCCAATCGTGCGTTTGGGGAATGCGAATGAACTCAGTCGTGCAATTGAGCCAATCGTCTAAGAATCCATTTGACACAAAAAGATTGCGTTTTTAGTGAAAAACACAATTTGTGTATGAAAAACGATTGAATCAACACATAATCAAGAGCCAAGGCTCTGATACCACTTGTTAGTGATCGTGTACTGAACGATGTACTAACTGATTAACGTGTATACCGAATCAAATAGTGCGGAATCCTATTTGATTGGTGATCCAATCAGTGAGAACGCACGTAGAAACAATTATGTATTGAATCTAACGTTAAGAATCGATTAGGAATCGATCTACTGCGATCTATGAACTTGGAGTATGATCTTAGAGGTCTTTGGACGGCTAGGGTACGTCTGGAGTCGAAGTGTGTATGATGCTTACGTTTTTCCACGAATTAGGTGGTATTTATAGGTTAGGGTTACTCACTCGTGCGACTGAACCATTTGCATGGTTCATTCGTGCGATTGAGCCATGTAGTTGATCCATTCGAACGACTAGGTGTTCAGTCGTGCGACTGAGTCAGTCGCATGAAGTTGTTCAGGCGTATGGACTATTTAGGCGCATGGACACTCAGTCGCATCGCCATTCGGATGCATGACCACTGTTGGGGCGCATGGTCCAGTCGGACGCATGAGAACTTCACTTAACCAAGTTTGAATGTATTTATTATTATAACATTATGAATATCAATTCAACAATCACAAACCTATATAATTTAGTCAATATGTGTTACATAACTCATTAATGAAATATTAAACATTATAAATCACAATCAAACATTCTTATTTCATTAAGTACCCAAGCATACATAAGCATAAGACATTCAACACATATTACATTAAACTCATAATCTAGGCACATATGTGTCAACAGATAGAAAAGAAAGAGACTGAGAAATAAAGTGGTTCCCCTTGTGTGTGTGCAATGGAAGCACAGAAAGGGATCCGAATCTACATGGGAGACTGAGGAAGACCTGAGGCAGCGTTACCCACGTCTGTTCAAGGAATAACAGGTTTCGGGGACGAAACCTATATAAGGGGGGTGGACTTGTAACACCCGGTTATTCTTTAAAAAGAAAAGAAAGATAAGAGTTGAAGAATAAAAGTAGGAAATGCAATTTAACCCAAGTTGAGGGGTTATAAGTGTAAAAAGGACAAAAGTGCAAAGAAGTTGGTGTAAAGGTGGGCATGGCCGCCTACACTCTTTTCACATCACTTTTTCATCGGATTAGAGAGAGTGAGAGCAGAAAAACTCTCGGATTGAAGAAGAAGTAGAAGAAGAGGCTGAATTCAAGGTAAGAATTCAAAGTTTCTTAGTGTTCATGATGGGTTTTGTCTCAGTTATATGCTTATGTGTTTGTGTATGTGTTTATTTGTGTGTTTGTGTGTGTGTTTGTTGGGTTTCTAGGTGTTTGAACTCATTTTCATAGGGGTTAGAAGGAAGATACACCCAAAGTTGCACCAGGTGAGTTTCTAGACCCCGGTTTTACTTGTTTTAAACTCTTTTTGGGGCTGAAAATGTATTTAAATGCTTTTTATTATGATTATGTATGTATACCCATATGTATTATGCATGCTTGATGATGTTCCTTAGATGATTATAGGTTGTTCATGTTTAGAATAACCTTGGTAAGCTTAGAACGATTAGGCTTGATGTTTGGGTTTGGAAATATCCTAGAAATATGTTGAACAGAAGGTTCATGCGCCTAAATAAGGCTCATGCGCCTAGAATTGCCATAGAAATGTTTAAGTGTAACTCATGCGCCTGAACAGTGGTTCATGGGCCTAGAATTTGTAATCGGACGACCAAGTGTAGGACCATATACCCCAATAGTGCCCATGCGTCTGAATAGCCCATTCGCCTAAGTATGCCCAACCGCCCAAAGCCCATGCGCCTAAGTGTCCATGCGTCAGAATGGACCATACGCCCAAATAGTGTCCATGCGTCTGAAATAGCTCATGCACCTAAGTGTTGAAATAGTTAAGTATTGGCTGATGCGCCTGCATAGTGATGAAACGCCCAAACAGGGCTCATGCGCCCAAACAGTGTTCGCACGCCTAAACACTTAGAATTTATTATGTAATTTTTGGGAGTCTGTGCTTTTAAGGTTTTGACCGAGGTTTGACTAGAGCATATTAATGCTTAGTTCCATGCATTATTATAATTGCTTTATGATTGTTTCATATTATTGTTATTATTATTATTACTATTAGTGTATGACTTTATGTGGTGTGTTTATTATCGTAACGTAAAGTATTACTCATAATAAAGTGAAAGAGCAATCAAGAAGAGAAGTGGAACTTAATTTAAAATGTTAATAAGTCTTGCAAGCTTATAGGAGGTGCACGACCATGTTGTCATTAGCTCAACTGTGATGCGGGTTAGCTACCCTATGATGCACATAGGGCCAGTCAATTGAGATTGGCGGACCTTTGTAGCGTACCCTAGGTGACTGGGCCAACCTTGTATACAGTATTTAGAGCCCCTTGTTAGAATAGAGGGCCCATCACCATTTCCCCCGCGCACGTAGTTTAGGGTATTGCTCATTGGTCCACATAGACAGTGAAAGATAAAATAAAAGAGTACAGAATAAACAAAGCATACAGTAAAGAGAAAAAAACATTATCTGATTGTAAAGTTAATGCGTGCTCACGTATAAAGAGATGAAGTTTTCATAAAAAGAGCATTTTCATATGTATACCTACAGAAAGTATTTTATTACTTTTAAAACTAGAACTCACTCAGCAACGCTGACTTTTATATATTTTCAGTTGGCAGGTAAATATTGTTGAGGATGGCATGAGGGTGAAGCTACTCGGTAGGGAAAGACTGACATCCATTCATACCTATTTTTGTTGTTTTTTTGTAATGCAATTAAACAATTCTTTTGTATTCGGTTAAACAATAGTGTATTACTCAACAATAATGTTTTAATGAAATGAATGGTTTTTGGTAAAATAATTCCGCTGCTTAAGCTTGTAAATTTATAATGTTTAATGCATTTAATGCTGTGAATGACCAACTGTGAGGTCTCCGGGAATGGGGCCTTACAAAATAGGTTAATTGTCATTAGTGTTGGTTGATGGTTGAATGACCAATTGATTGGGTTTCCACTTGGTACAAATTATATGCAATCAATATAGATCAAAGGGGTTTTATTGTGATTATCATTATTTTGATCTAATTCTTCATGATTTGATTCAAGTTTGTTTATCCTTTTATTGTGATTATCATTATTTTGATCTAATTCTTCATGATTTGATTCAAGTTTGTTTATCCTGGAGTTACAGTGTGCACGAAGTAGATATAGACTTGAAGATCCTCGATCTCTGTAGGAAGACGATAATCCTAGCAAAATTAGCCGCATTCCGGGAGGTGACGTCCGAATGTGCACAAAGGTTATCCTTTGTGCTCATAGTCCATCGACTTGCCATGTTTCTGTTACACAAGATAAATAAATGTTAGAGTTTGTGTAAGTGAATGAAACTTGAATTTTAATGGACTTGAATCATTCTGTTTTGTCGTGTGAATGGACAATCCGACTAAGTCTTAGTCGTGCGAATGAGCTTAGTCATGCAAATGAACCTGCGACTCAACTGATCGTGTGTTGTTCTATGCAGTTGAATCAGTCGTGCGACTGAGTTCATACGCATGGTTCATTTGTGCGATTTAGTCATTTGCCCATTTCAATCGTGGGATTGAAGTTCATTGTGTATCGATTCGCATAACGTCTCTGTTCCATACTGTAGAATCGATTCTTGGTCAATACTTGATGTTAAACGTTTAGGTTAGTCTCATTTGACTCGCAATCCATTAAAATAACACTTAATACTAAATAATTTGACGTTTAAGTACAGATTAGTGGATTATTTAGAAGACTTTGTCTCGGTTTTGTTTTGGACCGAGTTGAACGTTAGGGATAGCTTAATCTGTGCATTTTGATCAAATCTAGTCTAGTATTACCTGTAGAAATGATGCATAATCAGTTAGTATCACAAACAGGGTGCTAAATCACTGATATGAAATTTGGGCAGAGTAGTATTGCTTTCGTGTGATTTAGGTGCGATTTAGGGGTGATGAGTGTTTGGGACCGACTCCCCCTATATTTATACTAGGGTTTCCTTCAATGGTGCGACTGAACCTATTCGCACTCTTGATTCATGCGACTGGGGCTCAGTCGTGCGACTTGCTCAATCGGTCATAGTCAGTCGTGCGACTAGGTTTCAATCATGCGACTGACTCATTCGGTCAGCTTCATTCGTGCGACTGGAGTTAGTCGGATGATTGACTTAGTCAGTCACCACCATTCGTGTGATTGGCTCATACTCATTATCCAATCATGCGAATGGTTCAATCTCATTGCTCCATTCGGGCGACTGGTCCATACTTATGGTCTAGTCATGCGAATGACTCTGACTTGTTCATTTGACCTTATGCACTTTCGAAAACTTATCCTTTTAACAATAGATAAAACTTTTTCAGCGATAATCATCTCAGACATGCCCTTTTAATTTGAAAAACACTGTTGATCACTTCAGACGTGATCCTTTTACTTAAAACGAATTTGTCACCTCAGACATGACTTATTTTGAATGTTTTGGTCGCCTCAGTCATGACCCTTTTTAGTGACTGATTCACATATTTCGACAAGTTATTGAGTCCGACTCTTTCATTACAATAAACTAAAACTAACGGAACAACTTTGAAACTAAAAACAACAATAAGACATATTTTTGTAGTTTTTATCAAAGATGAAATACAACCTATTAGAATAATTCTAATTGATTTTACTTCCTGGACAACACAGCTTCAATTCTAGTTAATCATTTCTGGTACAATTCATTTGGAATAATACAGGTATATCAGACTTACTTGGGACACTTTAATAAACAGTTTTGACGCTTGATCCTTGTTTTCACTGATAGTCAACAGCAATTTTAGTAAATCATACTAGAGCTACAAGATGCACACAATGCTTTTGACTTTCAAGAGTTGCCGCTCACGATGATTGTCAGTATACTTGTCCTCTTAAATCCATACACAGATATCTGACACACATAGGTGATGATTTAAGGTTTAATAACTTCAACAAGCATTTGTGGATCCCACGCTTATATGGTAATCAACGTTCCTCAGGAGAATTTTGAGCGGTCTACAGGTATATTACATGAAGAAACTGTTCTAAGAGCTTTCAAAGAGATGCTAAGCCTCAAGTCAGTGCTATCGCATAGCAGAGAGGCGCAAACAATAATGAATTCTAGAATATTTAGGTTATGCTTATCCTCAGGTCAGTGCCACCACACAACAGAGAGGCACACAACCTATCTTCTTGTTTGAGCAGTCATTTTCTTTTTGCATAGATCGCACCAAAAACATAGGTTATTAGCTTGATTGCTTTTTGCATTTTTCATGTGCATTGCTCATTTTTACGGTCATCCACACACATTTGTGGCATTTATTTTGCTCGTCACCCCTTATTGGAACTTTGTTGATTGTGCTAACTAGGGATAAGATAGGAACCCACAACTTGTTGAACAACTTAGTTTAAGCTTGAAATCACCAATTAGGTCTACTTATCTATTGGATTGAATCTACTGACACATCATCTGATGAGCTAACAACCTCTAGGTCTACGTTCTCTATGTTACCATAGTAGCACACTAGTTTACCTATCATCTTTCCTTTTATTTTGCTTTGACTATTCAGACTTCACTTTGATATTTACGCCATATGTAGTTAAACCTTTTAAAGTCCCAAATGATTTATTCCCTGTGTACTATCATTTTCCAAATTCGTTGAATCAGTATCACAGATTTGATGTCTTTCCTTTTAGCTAAGTTGTCCTTCTCCCTTATTTTTTTAAGTAATTAAATAAAACTACTAAGTTAATACTAATCTAACCTAACCTCCGCCTAAAATTCTAAAACCGAAAATGTTTTTGCGTTTATAATTTTAATAGGCGAGAAATAAAATAAAATATATAAAAAATGACTCTACTCGTTGGACTATGTACGGTCATCTTTTGGAATCACTTCACCTTTCTTTTTCACGCTGTTGACCTCTAACAGATATAAAAATATTGGTTTATTAAAAGCTTTTGTGTAGAGGTCAGCGCTTTGAAAGTCCGTATTAATTTTAATAACATCGATTAAATTCTTTTCAAAACAATCACGTATAAAGTGATATTTAATTCTGATGTGTTTGGGTTTAGGATGTTGGAAAGGATTTTAGTAATGGCTATAGCAGCAAAATTATCAACAAATATAAGAGTGTTAGAGAATTTAAAACTGTAGTCCCGTATTTGCTATTGAATCCAAATGATTTTTGAACAGCAGCTAGTAGCAGCAATGTATTCAGCTTCACAAGTTGACAGAGCAACCGATGTCTGCTTCTTACACTGTCAAGTGACTAATCTTTTCCAAAAGAATTGACATCCTGCAGTTGTGGACTTGTAGTTCATTTTGTAGCCACCATAATCTGAATCACTATACGCTGTAAGCTCAAAGTTATCATCATGAGGATACCACAACCTAAGTGTTGGAGTACCCTTCAGATAACAAAATATCCTTTTGACTCCTATGAGATGGTTGACTTTTGGTTTCACCTGATATCTGGAGCAGTGACACATCGTGTACATGATATCAGGTCGTGAGGCAGGGAGGTACATGAGGGATCCGATCATTCCTTGGTACATGGTGGCATCTACCAGGTCACCATTTTTGTCGGGTGCCACATCGTGGTTTGTAGCCAGTGGAGTCCCAACTGCCGAAGCATTCTCCATATCGAACTGACTAAGAATATCGCCTACATACTTGGTCTGATGTAGAAATATCCCCTTTGGTTTCTGATCCACCTGTAACCCAAGAAAGAACTTCATCTCTCCTATGGTGCACATCTCAATTTAGCTTTCATTACTGCTTCAAATTCTTTTCATAATGCTTTGTTTTTGGAACCGAAGATTATGTCATCAACATAGATCTGAACTACACATTGTATTTCATACAATAAACAATGAAATATTAACATTATAAGCATCAACCACACATTGTATTTCATTCATACCTATTCAATTACATATATTTAAGACATGATAGACATTTTACATTAAGCTCCTAAACTACGTACATATGTATCAACATCCCTTTTCCATCACGGAGGCATAATCAGCTAAGTATAGTCCAAAGGATTTTTTGTCTGCACACCTGATCGAACATCTCCAATGACATTATCCAAAGGATGATAAACATTTAGTCCTGATCAAGGAGTGGTGGGAACAACTACCTCATTATCCAGATTATGAACACCAGGTTCAGTATCTGAGGCAGTGGGAGTGTGACTGGGTTTTGTAAGATTGAGATTCTTACTATGAATCGAATATGGTAATCAAGTCGGTGATTGAATGGCGGAAACAAATAATCAAAGAACATTCAATGCAAGAAAATTACTCATAAATGCTTTTGTATTGTATATATGAAAGTTGTTGAATTACAGAGAATAATTACAACAAAAATTCTCTATGTCTATCTGTTGTCACCTCAAGTACGAGGTTATCTATTCTATTTATAGGCAGACAAGATGCCTTTTACAAAATGACTAAACTACCCCTGAACTATTACATCAGAACTAGTCTAAGTCTTCATCCGCATATTTGCTTGTTCATCCGCATTGACAAATGCGGATGAGTTAACTTGATCAACATTTCTTCACTTGATTATCCGCATTAGTATGTTCGTCATCTGCATTGGTTAATGCGGATGAACAAATACTTATGCGCATTCGTTGGGTCATCCGCATTTGTCAAATGCGGATGAGCAAAGTCTTGTCCATATTAACTTTTACTCTTCCGCATTTGTCAATGCGGAAGAGCAAATACTTGTCTGTATTTGCTTTATGTCTTCCACATTGACAAATGCGGAAGACAACCTTTGTTATTTTTCTTAGAAGAAACTTCATCCACATTTCTTCTTGGACTTAAAGGGATTCCAGCAAAGCAATCATCAAATCACCCATTGAGTTGGCATGTATGATCCTTTTAGGGTGCAACAATACTCCCCCTAAGGATTATACTGCCTAGTTTTCTTTAATGTTTGGGAGGTGATTGATGTTGTAAGGATTATGCTGGGTCTTCTAGAGGTAATAAGAATGCAGCTTTAGTTGGATCCAGGATAGCTTTGATCATGTTCACAAAATCTGTTGCTTCTATATCCTATCTCTACTTAGCACATGTATCTTCATTTTGCTCATATTGTAGATGGCCTCCATTGGTAACTTCTTTAGTGAAATAGGCTCCCAAATGGAAATTGTAGAAAGACCATCTCTGTGTACCAGCAAGCTTCCACCAACATCCACCTCAAGTTTTATAATATTCCCAAGTTGCAAGGGTGTCTTCTTTTTCTTTTTTTATCTCTTTTTGTATTGATGTGATCATAGGCTAATTTCAGCAACTTGATGCACTTTAGAAAGAAGTGCATATCTTGTTCACCCAGCTTGTTGTTTATTTCCCTGAAGTGTCTGGTGTATATGTAGTGGATGTATGATTCATCAAGTAGTCTTACTTCACATCCACTAAATAATCTTATTTCAGCTCCCTCCTTTCCTCCCTACTTCCTTTTAATCACCATCTCATAAGTTTTCTCATCATAGTACACATTTGAGATGGGTGTGGAGGAATGAGTACCAAACACCATTTTCCTTTTCAAAGCTTCCGTTGGTTTCACCTTCAACTCAGGGAACACAACTTCTTCAGCTTGTATGTTCTTCTTCTTAAGAGGATTAACAAAAGACTTAACTTTCCTTATGCCAACAGTCTTTAATGAATTGAAATTATCAGTCATTTTGAACATTTTGAGTATGTTTTCAAATTCATATCCTTTGAACATAGCTGAATGATTTATCAATTCTAGTTGAGCTAGTTCTTTTAAATCATGTATCTCCAGGGCATTTACTAAAGCAAAGTACTCAGTAAAGAATTGCACCTGCCCTGAGATTCTTTTTACCATGAACATGTTCCACGTGCTATCATACTTCCAGGCATTTATTTTCTGATCAACTTTGCCTCTGGGAGTAGACACCCCTCTAATTAACTTTGCAGTTGTTAATCCTTCTCGTAATTTCAACTGAGATGGTTCTGCAAACCATTCAGGGTACTTGTGTAGAACAGGAGCCAATATTTCTTGATCTTTCTGATTCAACATCATGTCTTCAGCAGATACTCTATATCTTGGCTTTTTGCTTGATATTTCTTCTTCTAACCTCTTGAGTCTTTCTTTCTTCTCATTAATCATTTGAAGAGTTGCAACCCTTAATGAGTTAGTTTTCATGTTCCCAATCTTCCTTCTTGTGAACCCTTGGCTTGAAAAATAGTCCTCATTTCCTTATCTGTCATACTATAAGGATTAGGAAATAGTGGTTCAGGAGTTGGGGATGATTTCTTCATAGATGACAATTTAGGCAGATGCTCCTTGAAAAAGATCTTTCATACTCAGTTGTAGTTGATTTCTTCATGGAGGGAATTTTGGTACAGAATCCTTTCTAATTACTGATTTCTCATACTTAGTTTCAACACTTGGATCCAGCAGCTTTTTCACTTTTTCTTCCTCTTCCTTCATTCCTTCATAGGTCATCCCAAAGACTTCTTCTGGATCATACCCATGATTGATCAGAACATAGTTTTTATCATTAAATCATCACTTTGAGCCATTGACACCATTTCTTCAACTGATTTGTCAGCTATCTCTCCTTCTTCTAGATCAATGGTAACAGCTTGTTTCTTTAATTGAGCTTTAGCCTGCTCATGTTCTTCAAGAAATTTAGCTATTGTTGCCAGGCTTCTTGGATCATCTTTCTGTTTCTTAACACTTTCTTCTTTAACCATCGGTCTTTTACCCTTAGCCTTTTCAGCTAGATATTTTCTCTTTCTTATGTATGTTTGAAGTTGTGGACTTGAAGTTTCAGCCTTTTCAATCACTTCAGACATTTTTTCAGGTGTGGTTTGTTCTTGAACATTAACTTCTATTTCCTCCTTCTTTTTTTCCTTTTCTTTTTCTTTTTCTTTTTCTTTTTCACACATTTCTCTTATGATTTCTTTCTGTTCTTCAGTCAGTGACACAACAGGGACAATCTGCATGCTTAACTCTTTTTCCAAAGAACTAGAGATTTGGGGATGACTACAATAGGTTCAGAAGTGGTCTTTTGGTCTGCAACAAAGTCCCAAAAATCTTCATCTATTGTGAATTCTTCTAAAGAAAAACTATCCATAGCATTGATCAATTATTCAAATTCATTTTTCTCAGTCTGAGTGGCCTCTGATTGCCCAGAATAAAGCACCATTTCTAAGCTTTGTTCCTCATTCTTTGGTTGGCTTTCACCTTCTCCTTGTTCATCATCATCAGAAGTAGGTTGTTTCCCATCATCAATGACCTTTTCTTGTTTATCTTTCCTTTCATCAGCCACAACACTTCTTTGAATCTCAATTATCAGCTCAAGTTCAGATATCCTTTTGTTTTTGCTATGAATTTCATTTTCAAGATTAGAGATGATTTCAGCTTGTTCTTCAGTAATGTTCTCTTGTTCTTCCATTGCTATGGTTTGAATGGAAAGAGTGTCAACATGGCCATCACTTCTTCTCTTGAATGATTGAGTGCAGCTTTTAAGTTTTCAAGTTCTTTCCCTTTCTCCTTCTTTTCAGCTTCATGTTTTTCTTTAAGCTCTTTCAACTCCTGCTCCTTTTCATCAAGCTCTAGAATCCTATCATCAATGATTCCATCTCTCCTATTTAAAATCTTTTCCATCCTTTCCACCTTTTGTAGGAGCTCAGATATCAGTTCATCTTTTTCATCAGGCTTGTTTACATTAGATTCAGCAAAACTCTCTAAAGGAGCAATCTCAGAAGTTGCTTTCATTACAGGCATTTGAGCATGGTTATCCTCCTCATCTGAAGATGATTTGGATGCTTTAGAAGTGCTACTTGAGTCTCCAACTTCAGCAATGTAATCATGGGTGGGCAAAGGTTGGTATGGTGATGTTGGTGATTGATGAGATGGTAATATTGGTGATTGATGAGGTGGGGATGTTGGTTGTGGTGATGTTGGTTGTGGTGATGATTGTAGTGTTGGTTGTGGTGTTGGTTGTGGTGTTAGTTGTGGTGTTGGTTGTGGTGTTGGTTGTGTTGATAGTTGTGGTGTTGGTTGTGGTGTTGGTTGTGGTGATGGTTGTGGTGTTGGTTGTGGTGTGGTTGTGGTGATGGTTGTGGTGTGGTTGTGGTGTTGGTGTGGTGTTGGTTGTGGTGTGGTTGTGGTGTTGGTGTGGTGTTGGTTGTGGTGTTGTTGTGGTGTTGGTTGTGGTGTTGTTGTGGTGTTGGTTGTGTAGTAGCTTGTTCTTGTGCTTGAACTTCTTGATTTATGTGCTGAATCATCCATGGAAGAAGAGGTGAGTGAGCCCCACTGTAAAAGTTTATTGGATCCCTCTTCTTAATGTATTTGTAAGATCTTGCATCATAGTGAGGAATATCAAGCACTGGTCCCTCATTATCAATATCAGGGAATGATTCATTGATGAGGCACTGAATAAATCTTGGATACATCAAGAACTTGTATCTTCTCCCTTCTTGAATGTTTGAAATCAGGCCATTGAAAACATAGGCAGACATATCGAATGGTTTGTTCGTGCAAAGAGCACAGATTGCTAATGATGTGGTGACTGGAATATCATTCCATCCTGTCTTTCTCTTGGATAGGAAGTGCTAAAACATGTGAATTAGGAATCTCCAAGGTAGATAAACTAATCCTTTAACAATTTGTTTAGCTTCATATCCTCCTTCATATCCAATCTCAGCAAAGAATGTGATTATTTCATCATCATCCAGCTCTAAAGGTGCATTGGCATCATCACCAAAATGTAAGCATCTTCTAACTGAATCTTCAGTGATGCTCAGAGTGTGTTCATTGTCAATTCTTCCAGTCAAGGTTCTAACACCATCTGCTTCAATTACTCAGCTGAGTTCCAGAAAGACCTTATGAGGTTCTCATAGATAGTGGGTCTAACTGTGATGGCATAAGCTACCCTTGTTGTAGAGATGAATCTAATAATATCTCTTAGTCCCTCAGCTTCTGGTACATTAGGGTTTAAATAACCGCTGACATTATAGAGCTTGCTCCATGAAGATTTGCCATATGATCTACATAGAAGACATGTGTGTCAGTTTTAATGAAAACTCATGAGTGTCATTTATCAATTTGACATTAAATGGTCACAGATGAACCTTTGACATTACTTTGTCATTGTTGTTACATCAAATGGTGAATTTGTTGTTCAACAATCAAAGTTTCTATGATTGTACCATTTATTAGATGTTATTTCATTGTTTTGTTACACATTTTATTTGTTCATCATGCTCTGTTTTTACACCAAACATGACTATGAAGATTTTCATGATGAGTAAAATTTCTATTGATTTGCATGTTCATTGAAGTCGAAAAGGTGTATTATATTAAATCAATAGCTTGAGTTTTTTTGTTCTTCATTACCATTCGGTTCATTGTTTGATTTAGGTTTAACAGTCCGAAAGTTGGGTCTTGATGAAATTTTTGGAAATTTCACCTTGTTTTTCGATGCAACTGTAGGTTAAGAATCAATGACAAGAACATGTTAAGTGAAATCACACAAAAATCTTTGGTTGTTTATGATGAAGATGATCGACTTGGTATACTGTGTATTTGCGCTCGTCTCACTATGAAGTCTCTCAAATTTGAAAAGTATAAATGACCCGTTTAAATCCCTTTAAATAGTCAAATAATGCATTTTGAAAGATTTTACAAGTTTAAGAGCAAATGCGGAAGGGTAAATTTTTTACTTTTGGTCATCCACATTTGTTAACTATAGCAAATACAAAAGACAAAATTTGGACTTTGACTATCCACATTTGGTCACTGTTGTAAATGCGGAAGTTTTGTTACTTTTGATTTATTCTATCCGCATTTGTGTACTGTTCAAATGCGGAAGTTAAACTTTGATAATCATTGACTATCCGCATTTGTGTACTGTAGTAAATGCGGAAGAATAACTTGTGATTTTGTTCATCAGCATTAACACACTATAGCAAATGCGGTAGTGTTGTTACTTGTTTCATCCTATCTGTATTTGTACACTGTGGCAAATGCGATAGAACAAAGTCAATCAGCATTTGTGCGACTGCACAAATGCGGTTGACAACACTTGGTCAGCATTGCACTGTAGCAAATGCGAGAGAGAGATGTTCATCAGCATTTGTCTACTGTAGCAAATGCGGTAGAGTAAAATCCACATTTATTTAACACACTAATGTGGCAGAGTACAATTTTTGTCCACATTAGTTTCTCTTTTGAAAAAAGATACTCGCATTGGTTAAATGGATGGGTTACCTTCACCCGCATTAACCAATGCACTTACCTGCATTAACTTTGAACTTAATCAAAAGTTAATGTGTCTGACTTGATGTTTTATGTTACGAAGAAAAGTATTTGAGTGTGTTTTCTTGTGCAGTTGTTGACTGTTGAGATTGTCAATTCTTGCTTGGATTGACTTGTATGTCATAAGTGATACAAGTTTCCCAATTTTGACTGATCTTGGACTTTTAATGCTTCCAAGAGTTTGCATAGACTGAGATACTATGGTATAACTTTTGCAACAAAACCATTATTTTCTTTTTGTTTTGTTTTTAATATATTAAGAAAATACTTTAAGCAAGAAAAGAAAATTTGTACAGACTTACTCAAAAATTTTAAATTACTCCCCCTAAAGTTTGTATCCACATGTGGATAGAAACTTTAAAGATTTAAAACCCTTTAAATATTATATGATTTTTAATACTGAATATAAGAATATCTTTTGTTGGGATCATATCAATCTTGCATTACACATGGGCATCCTTTATGATAAATTGTGGACATGTTTATGAACTTGAAGATTGAAGGTACGTTTGTTCTTTTAAACTCATACCAGGTTGATATTTATCATGTTTTTGGTTGATTTAATTATTGAATATGTACCTCACACACAAGCATGGAATGATCAACCATCCTTGTATAATGTATGGTAGAACTTTTTCACAGCTTTTCTTACCAGGTCACTTAAGTTATGAAATCTCATTTTCATTAATCCTCATTGGGATTCTTTTACTTTGATCCTTTTTCATGATGATCCACATTGGGATTCTTTTCACTTCACTTTGGAAGGTGATCCATGATAGGATTATTTTGTTCATTCACTTGGAATGTATTACTTTTGTTGATTCATCCAATTTTGGATGTGTTCCACATTGGGAATCTTTTGGATCATAACATCTACACTCTGTGCAAGTTTCATCAGGACTTTGCTTAGCAAAACAAAGATGGAACATGATGTCGTGAAAGAGATTCATAAAGTATCATTACCTGGTGTGTGTAGGTTACTACACACACATGCATTCAGATAAGCCAATACATACCTGTACTTTGTGATGAGTGTTTCACAATTGAATAAGTCTTTAATTCATCACGGCATGTATCTTTTCTTCCAAGTTGAGCCTACCAACATATCTGGTAAGTCATTTCAGTCTTTCATATTTTGAAATTAAGCACAGTGAATGATATAACAACTGTGATATATCATTTCCCAAAGAATTCTTTTCTTCATCAAACTTGATTTCTTTTTGTGCTTTTCTGGTGTTTTTAATTGTTTTTGATGTTTTTCATAGTTTTCACTCAAGGTTAATCATGCCAATTGACTGAACCAGGAATTCAAACCTACTAGGTTCGAATGCCTTAGTAAACAAATCAGCTAATTGATTTTCAGTTGGTACTTGAATCAATTTGATTAAACCATTTTCAGCACAGTCTCTCAAAAAGTGATATCTAATCTTAATATGTTTTGTTTTTGAGTGCTAAACTGGATTATTAGTTATAAAAACAGCTGTTGTGTTGTCAATAGAAACTGGCATGTGCAATAAGTTAAAACCATAATCAAGCATCAGGTTTTGAATCCAGAGTACTTGAGAGCAACATGCTGATGCAGCAATATACTCAGCTTCTACAGTGGACACAGATACATTTGTCTACTTCTTGCATTGCCAAGATACCAATTTGGGACCAAGAAATTGACAACCGCCAGAGGTGGATTTTCTGTTGAAGTTGCATCCTCCATAATCACTGTCTATGTAGTCATAGAGATTAAATTCTCCTTCCTTTGGATACCATAACCCAAAAGCTGGTTTGCCCTTCAGATATCTGAATATCCTCTTGACTGCATTCACATGTGATTCTTTTGGATCAGCTTGATATCTGGCACACACACAAACACCAAACATAATGTCAGGCCTACTGGCTATTAGATACATAAGTGAACCGATCATTGATTGATAGTGAGTCTGATAAACTGGTTTGCCTTCAGGATCAGGTCCAATCTTTACTTTAGTATCCACAGGAGTTCTGATGGACTAACAATCAGCAAAGTAAATTTCTTCAACATGGTTTCTACATTTTTTGATTGATTGATGAAGATTCCATTTGCTATCTGTTGGACTTGCACTCCTAGAAAGAAGGTGCGTTCCCCCATAGCACTTATTTGGAAATTTGAGTGCATAAGGTCTTCAAATTCTTTTCAGAGTTGCTTGTTTGTCGAGCCAAATATAATGTCATCCACATAGATCTAGACAAACAACATATCGTTTCCTCTTTTTCTTCTGAAGAGAGTCTGATCAATCTTTCCTCTTTCATATCCATGTTCAAGAAGAGAGGATGATAGAGTCTCATACCACTTTCTTGGGGCTTGATGAAGACCATACAGAGCTTTGTCAAGCTTGTAAACTCTGTGAGGGAAATCTGGATCTTCAAAGCTAGGTGGTTGACTCACATAGACCTCCTCAGCAATCTTTCCATACAGGAAGGCACACTTTACATCCATTTGATAAAAAGTAAATTTCATAGAGGCAGAATATGCAAGAAAGATTATGATTGCTTCTAGTCTGGCAACAAGTGCAAACACTTCGTCATAGTCGATTCCTTCTTCTTGAGTGTATCCCTGTGCCACTAATCTTGCTTTATTTCTGATGACGATCCCTCTATTATCAGTCTTGTTCCTGTACAGCCATCTGGTACCTATAGGGTATTGTCCTTCTGGAAGATCTACCAATTGCCATACTTCTTGCTTCTTGAATTGGAGCGATTCTTCCTGCATTGCTTCAATCCAGCTATTGTCTTGAAATGCCTCTTTGATGTTCTTGGGTACTGTTTGACACAGAAAGCATGAGAACAAATAGATGTTTGCAATACTAGATTTGCTTCTTGTCACCCTCTTATTAAGATCACCAATAATGGTTTCAACTGGATTATTCTTGTGTATGTTATGGTTGGAATGGTGTCACCAGCAATAGTTACATCAAGATTAGAGACATTCAGTTCATTATGGTGAGAGGCATACTCATCTAGTACTGTTGTTGAATTATGAAGATTGTCATACTCTATTTCAACTCCTGCTTCAGCTTCAGCAGCACTGTGATTGCTTACATCATTTGATGTCCTTTGTATTTCAACTGGAGGAGAGGCCTGTTTTTTATTTCTAACTTCGGTTGACAGATCATCTGAGTGGGAAGGTACCAGGCTTGGACCTCCTTTAGTAGAAACACTAACGTTTTATGACGGTTGTCTGATGGGATTAGCTTGAAGAGGAACATCTTTATTCATTTGTTCATCAAATGTAGGAGGACCAAGGGAAAATCATCTCTTCTTTCTACAGCTGATGAAGTGTCATTTGAATGTAGATTTCCTGCATCAGACAAGTGAAATTGATCAAATGACTTTGTAAATGTGTCAATATCAAACAACCAGTCGGGACCATTTGTAGATTTGGGAAACGAATGTTCCTTGAATTGAATATTTGTTGATTCATCAATAATGTTCAATCTAGGATTGAACACTCTATAAGCCTTTGAAACAGAAGAATAACCTACAAAGAATCCTTCATCAGACTTGGATGAAAATTTTCCCAATAGTCTCGGTGTTTAATATTGAGACAGGACTACCAAATGATTTGAGGAATCCAATAAATGGTTTCCTGTGAAAGAGTAGTTCATAAGGTATCATGTTACTTTCTTTAACAATCAAAGTTTGATTTTGTACAAAGCACGATGTGTTAACTGCTTCTGCCCAGAAGGTGATTGCCAGTTTAGCATCGGCTAGCATCGTTTTTGCTGCTTCAATCAGTGTTCTATTTCGCCTTTTAGCTACCCCATTTTTTGAGGAGTTCTAGCTGCACTGAATTGATGAGCAATGCCTTTGGTTGTACAAAAGGAACTCATACTTTCATTTTTGAACTCAGTACCATTATCACTTCTTATTATTTTTACCTTAAGATCAAGTTGATTTTCAATTTTTGTGATAAATTCTTGTATGATTTGGGATGCCTCATTTTATAAAGTAGGAAGAACACCCATGTGAATTGTGAAAAGTCATCAATGATCACTAAACAATACTGTTTCTTTCCCATACTCATTACATGAGTTGGTCCAAATAGATCCATGTGAAGTAGCTTCAATGGAGTATTGTTAGTGTTCACAAGCTTGGTTTTGTGAGACGATTTGTGTTGTTTTCCTTTGAGGCACGCTGAACATTGATCAATAAAATTAAATCTTTGTTAGGATCAGTGATTTAAGTTAGATAAATTAGAGTAGATTGCAGCGGAATTCGAACAAAAGACAATTTAGCAAGAACTCAATTGATATTCAATGGAATAGTACACGGTTATAGAGAGAGAGAGAGAATTCTGCAAAAGGAATATTTCATTCAAATGCTTTCATGGTGGCTGAAAGTCACACATTACAAATTTGGTCAACATTCCTTATATAAGGAATGTGACGTCTGCTGATGTCACTTGATAGTGACATCTAACAGAATTATACAAACAACTGAAACTATGCAAACTACTAAGAATGTTCTCAACAACTGATCACATCTCAGAGAATGCTAAGTACAAGAATATAAAACTACTGAACTAAAACTATAAACTACTGAAAGATAAATTATAAGTACTGAAAAGGAAAACCATCACAACTACTGAAGTTAATAACTCCAGCTGTTGTGACAACTACTGATCACTCTGGTCTTTGTTCTTCAGACTTTTATTTCAGACGTTGTCTTCAGCTGATAGCTTCAGAATTTGTCTTCAGTACTTCACTTTCAGACTTTGTCTTCAGTACTTTACTTTTAGACTTTGTCTTCAGTAGAAATCTTCAGATCTTGTCTTTAGACTTTGTCTTCAGACCTTGTAATTAGTTGATGTCTTTAGCTGTTGTGATCTTCTTCAGCAGTTGTAATGTTTGTGGGACTTGGAGTTTTTTCTGATCAGGATCATTGGTTCTTTTGGTCCAACAAACTCCCCCTAAACCAATGCAACCAAAACCTCTAAGTTTATTGATGATCCCACTTATTCTTTGGCAGAAACACCCTCTTGATCAGCTTCAGTGGTAATCATGTAAGCACAGGCCGAGAAAAGGTTTCTGATCTTTTGATTTGCTAAGTATGGAAGGGAACTCATTCTTGGGGAACTGGACACAGAGTCTTGTCCCAACCATGAAACCTAGTTCCTATTTATGAGTCTGTAAGACTCTCTTGCATAGGCCTCAAGGAGAACAACTTGTTCCTCCTTGGTGAGTTCTTCTGCTTCTCCCTTAAAGAAGAACTCAGGGCCATAATATTCAGACAGATACCTTACTATCTTCCCATTCTTCAACTCAATAGTTGTGATCTCTTTGTATGCGAATTCATCTGGATGAGAGCCTTCTAGCAACAACTGGAGTTCACTCTTTTGAAGATCTTCAAGTCTCTTGTATAACAGCCCCTTCTTGATCATTTTGTTCTCAAGTAGATATTGAGGGGTTGTCTTTGAGTTGTGTGCTCTTTTGAATTCTTCTATAATCTCCCAGGGTGAGACTACCATAGCCAACATAATTGCAGCATTCAAAGTCTTTTACACTTGGCCATGATATCTACTTGGTATGTTCTTCTTGTGTATTCTAGAACTTACCCTAGGGTCTGACCAAATCCTCACTCTTTCTCTTTGATGTTGGAATGTATGCCTAAGAGTGTACAGCCTCAGAGCTTGTTTCTTCATTGCTTGAATGGATGAGGACCGAGGGAAGTCCTTGTCAACCATTTTGAGAAATTGCTCATCATGCTGCTTCTGCTGTTCTACTTCTTCAATCTTCACTTTCACCATTTGCATTTGCAAGTCAGGTGTGATCATCTGTTGACTTTTGGGCTCAGGTGTTTTAAGTTTGAGAACAGCAGAGATTGGCAGACTGTCTTCATTCTCATCCTCTTCTTCTTCTTCTACCCTCAACACCCTTCTCCTCTTCTGGGTGTATCACTGGGTGTGGTTTGAGATGGTTTTTGGGGTAATGGAATTGGTTTTGTGGGTTGAGTTATGGGTGGTTTTGGTTTAGGGATTAGAATTGGCAGATTTTAGAGATGATTGCTTTGAGGGTTGTTTTTGAGTGGGAGTATGAGAAGGTTGATCTAGCAATTTAGTAGTGAGTTTGGCTTTTGAGAGCTTTCCATCTTAGTTCTCTTCCCAGCACCTGCTTCATCCAGTGCTTCGATGATCAACCCTTTGTTGTAGCTTCCAACAGAACATATTTTCTTGGTTATCTCCAAGATACTGTCTCTGGACCAAGACTTCATCTCTATCAATGATCTTCCTAGATATTTGGCAATAAACCTGATCATAATCTCCAACCTTTCCTTATCCATCACACTGTAACTAGCCCATCTTGCTTGAATTTCATTTATCTCCAGCATTCTGATCTCAACATCTAAGGTGGTTGTGTCATGACCCTGTCTGAAGAGCTGATCTATTATTTTGTCCATAGATCTGCTGTGAGCTTTATCAACTTCTTTGACTAGATCTCTAAGGACTTTTCTCCATCAGACTTTGACTCAGCACTTCTCTTCCTTTTATAACTGATCAGTTGATCTTTCTGCTCTTTGTCTGTGCTCAGCTCTTGCACTGTGATCAGCTATTTCTCTAAGATCAGTTCTTGTTCTTTCTCCAACTCCTTTTCTTTTTCTTGGTTCTTCTCATCTCTACTCTCTTTCTTTTCCTTTCTTTCACCGCCTTAGACTTAGTAGTCTCCCCCTTTTTGGGTGCATTATGATCAGGGGCTTGAAAGGCAGAAAGTGACTTGTGAACAGCATCATCAAGGAGTGTTTGGAGATTTGAGGAGATCCTCTCATCAATGGCTTTATATACTATCTCAGTGATGATGGGAGTGATGAGAGGTAAGGAGCTTTGAAAGGTTGCAACCATCTGCTCAGAGGGGTTCTGTCCCTGAGAGGTGGTGCCAAAAGTAGTGGCTGGTGGCTTAGTTAAGTGTATTGGCTGTATGTTTGGTGAACCTTCAAATGAAGGTGCCATCTGTGGGTTTATTGGGGCAGATGGGCTTTTATCCTGAGACATTTTGGCTAGCAGTTCTTTGAGTCTGCTCACCTCAGTCTCTAGGATTGTGTTATGGGCTAAGACATCAAAGAAAAAGCCCAGGTCACCATCAGTCTTTGCTGAATCATCTGACCTCCTGATTAAATCAGGATGTACATGCCCTGAGTGTAGATCAATATTTGCATGTGCCCTTTGTTCTTGGTTCTGGGGACTTCCTGCCTCTGGACTTTTTCCTTCATTGGCAGTTGCCTCTGGTGAGGTCTTATATATGTTACCAACTTCATCCTGTTCATTTGCTGAATCAGTAGAAGTGGCAGCCTGACCAGATGTTCTAACCTCATCTTCTACACTTGAAGATTGAACATTATAACCCCTGTGTTGTGGGTTATCAGCAGCATTTTGGTCCTCCCCCTCAATCGTTGAGGTATTCCCAGTGTTAATTGGTTTCTGGGGAGGGGGTGAGGAATGCAGCTGACTCAACACTTTAGCAACTATAAGGTTTGGGCTTTGAGGGGCGGTTGCATTTGGAGATTGGTCAGAAGCAGATTGCATCCAGGGTGAGAGATGCTCTTCAATGGTAACCTTCTCAACTAAGATAGGTTCCAGTAATGTGGTATCCCTAAATTGGTTGCAACAAGATCCTGTGGAGAGGATACTATGCGGTTTCAGCTGGTTGAGTCTCTGACATGACTGGGGGGTCAGAACCAGTGTGTTTCCTGTATTGGTGGTACAGGGGCATCCTCAGGGGACTCATCTCCCTGAGTAGACTTTTTGGGCTTTTGGGGTTTGGGTTTGGTGGGACTTTGGATCTGGAGGTGGAGGTTGTGGGTTCCCTCTGCTTGGGTTTGAGCAGCCGGGCAGCCCCTTGAGAGTAGGGTCAAAGTTATGCCTGGAGTATACTTCAGCTAAGACAGCTGGAGCATGGACTCCAAGACCACAAGGCCTTCAGATTTTAATTGATTTAAAATTATGGCCATCAGAAACCTAGGATATAGTAGCCATCTGTTTGTCAAAGTTTCTGAGCCAGATCCTTAAGTTCCAGAAACACTATCGCAGAAAAATTTAGAGTTTTTCGTTAAAGAAGAGTACAATACCTATTGCCATCGTGAGGACTCTGATCCCATGAAGATGTCCTTTGGCAAGGCAGACATTCCCATGTGGAAGATAAGTCTTTCAGCATCATGGAAGTGCTTTTTGAGAATGGTGTAGCACTTAAGTCTCCTTCATACCCGTTGTTGATGAAGACTATCAATGGTTCCTTTCGGGTATTCTATAATACAGTTGGCATCATGCAAATTTAGGGTTTTGTGAATGATGTCAGGTTTGATTACCACCTGTTTTCTTGGTTCACCAACGACTGGAGAGTGATTTGGCTACCATTTTCACCATTGTTACAGAGATGTTGGTCCAGAATTGGTTACAGGAATCGGGATATATGGTAGGATTCAAAGAAAGGCGGTTCTGTATTGGGAATCCACCATAAGATCGATGGCATTATCAAATTTGTTCCAAAAGAAGGAGCCGATTTCGAGAGGTAGGCAACACAGTTGTGTCTGGGTTTGAGTTTCATGGTCGCCATTGTGAGAGAGAAAAGGATAGAAAATGGCTAATGAAACGTTCGGCTATAAGTGAAGGTATTTATAGTTAAGAAAAGGCTGAAAAGAAAATGACTGATAGTGTTGGTGTTGTCATCAGTTGTATGAAAATAACTGAAGACTTGGTTTTATCTATCAAACATTTGAAACAACTGAAGACTTGGTTTTGGTCATCCGTAGTTATGAAACTACTAAAACCTTGGTTTTGGGTTCAGGTGTAGGAAACAACTGAGGACTTGGTGTTAGTCATCAGTAGTTGTGAAACTACTAAAGACATGTTTTGTCATAAGTTGTTTAGGTGAAACAGCAGTTTGTGGAAACGATTGAAAAAAATTCTCATCAGTATTTTTCATTAATTCTTAGCTTTTCAGCTGTTTCATACGGTCCTCAACACTTACTCGTCAACTTTTAGTTGTTTTCAGTTGTTTCATAGGACATCAGTACTTATCTGTTTTTACTGACATCAGTAGTTATAACTACATCATTAGTTTTACTGCATCAGATTCTTTTAACAGAAAGTACAATACTTTTTAAGTAATTTAGTCTTCAGTAGTTATAAACCAACTGAGAATAAAACTTATCAGTACTTATTTGTGACATGTTTACTAATGGTCATCAGTACTTGTTCACTGAGATCATCAGTAGTTGTCACTTATTCTAGCTGCCGCATACCAAGCCTTAACATAAGGTTTTGGAAAGTTGAACTGTCCAAAGGCTTAGTAAATATATCTGCAAGCTCATCAGCACTTGGCCTAAACTTTGGATCAATCAGACCTTTTTCAAACAATCCCTAATAAATGGTGTCTGATCTCTATATGTTTGGTCCTAGAATGCTGGACTGGATTCTTGACAATACACAGAGCTGAAGCACTATCCATTAACAATGGAGTCTTAGTCTCTATAATGCCATAATCCAATAATTGTTCTGAAGCCAGAGTACCCGAGATGTACAACTTGCAGCACAATGTACTCTGCTTCAGCAGTGGATGTAGCAACAGATTTTGTTTCTTACTCTGCCAAGAAATCAAACAGTTGCCTAGGAATTGACATCCACCAGAGTTGACATTCTGGTTAACTTACACCCTGCATAGTCACTATCAGAAAAAGCAACTAATTTTTGCAGAGTGTCCAGTGGAATACCAAAGACCTAGAGATTGTGTACCTTGCAGATATCTAAAGATCCTCTTGACTGCAATCAAATGAGACTCTTTAGAGCAGCCTGAAATCTAGCACAAACACAAGTTGCAAACATATATCTAGTCTAGAAGCTGTTAAGTACATCAAGGACCCAATCATACATCTGTAAAGTGTTTCATCAACAGCTTTACCTTTCTGATCTACATCCAGTTGTGTGGTGTTGCACATGGGAGTAGAACAGGGCTTACAGTTTTGTAAATCAAACTTATTCAAAAGATTTTTGTATATTTTGACCGATGAATGAAGGTTCCATCAGCCTTTTGTTTGATTTGCAATCCAAGAAAGAACTGTAATTCTCCCATTGCACTCATTTCAAACTTTTGTTTCATTAAACTTGTAAAATCATCACACAATTGGGGATCAGGATGCAAAATTTATATCATCAACATAAATTTGAACAAGTAGCTTATGCTAATCCACTTTCTTAATAAACAAAGTTTTATCTATGGAGCCTCTAGTGAAATTATTTTGAAGAAGAAAATTTGAAAGTGTTTCATACCAGGCTCTAGGAGCTTGCTTCAACCCATAAAGAGCCTTATCAAGTTTATACACCCAATCAGATGTTTATTGTCCTCAAAACCTGTGGTTGACACACATAAACCTCTTCTTTTATTTTCCATATAAAAATGCACTTTTGACATCCATTTGAAAAACTTTAAGATTGTGGAATGCAGCATAGGCTAAGAACAATCTAATTGCCTCCAGTCTAGCTACAGGGGCAAAGGTTTCATCATAATCATTACCTTCTTCTTGTGAAACCCCCGTACAACCAGTCTAGCCTTGTTCTTGACAATAAGCCCATTTACATCAGTTTTATTCCTAAACACCCACTTAGTGCCTATTGCACACTTACCTGGGGGTAGAGGGACCAGTTCCCATACTTGTTGCTTTTTGAACTGAAGTAGCTCAAGCTCATGCAACCCATCCATTGTCTCTTAAGCAACATGATAGTTCTTTGGCTCTAGCTGACTGATGAAGAGAGCATAGAAGCAGAAGTTAGACAATTGACTTCTGGTTGAGACACCAACATTGATTTCACCAATGATTTGAGACATGGGGTGATTCTTCAGCTCTTGGTACACTATAAGATCAGTGCAAGTGTTTGTAGCAGGTTCAGCAGCAACATGTGTTGATCTAGACTCTTGAAACGAAGTATGAGATGGCAATTCAAATGATGTAGAGGAGTCAAAAATATCATCAACATTTGTTGTGGATGGAGCTGCTGAAGCTACAGGAACATCAAGTTTAGTGGACTCAGGCAGTTGATCACTAAACTTGAAAAGGTGAGTACTATTCAATCATCATTTTCAGTACCATGAGGTGGAAGACTTGCTACAGAAGATGATTTATTCACATGACCTGCAACAGCTGGAGGTTGATAAGGAACATATTGCGTATATCCAGATCAAACAACTCCACAGGGTTTTGTGGAATTTTATCCTTAGGAGATTCATTGAACTTCACATGCAGGTTTCTTCAACTATCTTTTTAATAGCAGTTGAAGACTCTGTAAGCCTTGCATGTGGATGAATATCCTACAAAATACCCTGCATCCACCTTAGGATCAAATTTGTGGAGTTGATCCTTTGTGTTGAGAATAAAACAAGGACACCCAAAGGCTTTGAAGAATGAAATTAAAGGAGCAAAGATGTAGAACTTCATATGGAGTCTTTATCAACCTCTGATTACTAAAACTCTATTCTGCTATAGCAAGCTGTGTTGACAGCTTCGGCCCAAAAGGTCAATGGCAAACCAGAGTCAGCCAACATGGACCTTGCAGCTTCAATTAGGGTCCTGTTCTTTTTCACTCACTACTCCATTTTGTTCTGGAGTCCTTGGGATGCTAAACTGCCTCTTGATTCCCTTTGAGAGATAAAAATCATCAAGTGTATGTTTCTAAATTCTGTTTCATTATCACTCCTTATACACTTGACTGATAGGAATACTGCTTCTCAACATACAACACAAAGTTTATAATCGTCTGAGTAACCTCATCCTTTGAATGCAAGAAGAAAGTCCATACAAATCTGGAGTAATCATCCACAATACCAGACAGTATTCTTCTTTGCCATGCTCATCACTCTCATAGTACCAATAGATCCATGTGCAGTAACTGCAAGTAGGCAGTGGACTTAGGTTCTTCAATAGGAGGGAATGAGACTTTGTGTTGTTTTCCTTTCAAACACGCAGTGCAGGTTTCATCACAGTGGAACTCTTTTTGGTAGACCTCTCACTAAACTATTGTGAATCGGCTGATTCATGTGTTTGAGATTTACATGACCCAGCCTTCTGTGCCACAGTTTAGATTCCTGAGGAGAGGCTTTGGAGAACAGGCAAGGATGACCCCTCAAATCAATCTTCTTTGACAAATCCAGGGCATATACTCTTCTAATCCTATTGGCCTTCAGGAGAGTATGTTCATCCAATACTTTGTCAATCAGCCTTAGAATTGTGGAAGACAGAATCCTGCAGTTCTGGCTTGTGAAAAGTGCAACATGCCCTTTATCACACATCTGACTGATGCTCAGTAGATTATACTTGAGATTGTCCACATGGTTAACATCATCAAATCTGATTTCTCCATTAGACACATATCCTTTCCCGATGATGTAACCCTTAGCATCATTTCCAAATGAAACAAATCCCTTCTTTCCTTGAGAATAGTCATTAAGAAGAGAACTGCTCCTTGTCATATGCATAGATCCTCCACTGTCTACATACCAGATGCTTCTTTGGCATGCTGAAGAACCCTGCATTCATCACAAGGAACTAGTTACGTTTTGAGACCCAAACCTTTTTGGTTTTGGGTCTGTTTTCATCAACAGATTTAACCATAACTTGTTTTTCATGATTAACAACTGATGAAGGTGGAGATGGTGCTGAAATGGATTCCTTGGATTTGGGCTTGGAATACCTTTTTAGTGGTTTGATCACAGATGCATCTAGTTGGTTAACTCTCCCCAACAAATGCTGAACCATCATAACAAGTTGTGTTTGATTTGTAGCTAAAGCTTTAAGCTCTTGTGACACATCAGTACTGTTTTTGATGAGTTCTTGTGGCCCACCATTTCCTCCTTGAAATTCACAGACCTAGTTTGATTTTTATCATGAGGAACACTATCAGCTGTTTTATGATAAACCCTATCCTTCTTTTTGGATTTGGGTGAAGCCTTGGGTTTATCAATTGGGATGACTGTGGTACAAACTTGGTCTCAAACTCATTTTTCATTTCATCCATCTGCATTTAATGAGCTTATCTGTGTTGAGTTTTCAACCCTTTTTGTACCAACATTCATCAGAAAGATGATTGAATTACCACATATGTCACATGGCTTATTCTTCATCTTGGATTGATCAACTGCTGAAGTGAAAACTACTGAAGGTGTGATCTTCAGTACTTTCCTCCTTTCAGTACTTGTGTTAAGTACAGAAGGATCTGTAACAACTGAAGACTTGTTCTTCAGCTGTTCTCTATCCGTCCTGAAAGACCGTATGATAGATTCCTCAACAGTTGTTAATCCTTTTATTTCAATTGATTTGAAATGCTTTTCAGATGTTGTGACTTGCCCTTCAGTACTTGAGGTACTTTGAGGGACAACATCTGAAGTACTCAGCTTCATGTGCTTATCAGTAGTTAACCCATCAGGCAATTGATTTGCTGAGGTATCAACACTGATTTCATCTTCTGATTTTGGGTGATCTCTTGAGGATGATACACATGATGATGTGGTTTGGAAATTACTTTCACCTTCAGGTTTTACTATTGATTTTGGAATAAAATCTGTAGGTGGTGCAATGTGATTGTAACCTATTCCAAACTTCACATTTGAAGTTGTTTGCTTGCTGAGAAGCATTTCAAATCCCTTGCAGGATGATAACAGCGGTCACACTCAACTTGGGTAGCTGCAAGTGTTTCTTTGAGATCTCTGTGGTTCTCAAGAATGACCTCAACCTTAGCCTTTTCATCATTTAATTGGCATTTAAGCTTATAAATCTCATCATCTTTATCTTTAAGGACAGACTCATACTTAGCTTTTCTTTTGGAAAGGTTTGCTCAAGCTCAAGATTTTGATTTATTAAAGCTACATTTGCCTCTCTAATAGAGATAAATGCAGCTATGCAAGATACAGAACATAGCTTGGCCTTAGCCTCAGAGGATACCTGGGTTACCTGTGATGAAGATGCATTGGAGCATGAACCCTCAATAGACTCCAAGGCCATTAGAGCAAGATTCCCAAAACGATGTTCACCACCATGTTGACCATCACTAGCAAATAATTTCTGATTACCAGAAAGATCATCTGGTAGACTGCTCCAGTCAACAGCACCAAGGGTGAAGAAGTTGTGATGAGGTTGTGATTGAGATGATTGAGATGGTTGTGGTTCAGGTAAGGCTTGAGGTTGTTGTGCAATAGGAACTTGAACTTGCTTTGGCTGTGGCATGTAATAGCAGGGATATGGATATGGCATTGGACCCTGAGGGACAAAATATGCAGGAGATATAAGTTGTGAGTGATGACCAGAACTAGCAGGATGTTGCCCTCTGTTTTGTGAACTATTGCTTGGAAAAGTCACTAAGGGTGCAGAGGAGTTAGATCCAGTTGATCTACACTCTCTTGCAAAGTGCCCAAGCCTGTGGCATTTGTGACACCTCAACTTACTCTTGTCAAAACCAACTTTGGTTTTGCTAGAGAGTCCTGGAAATTTCCTTCCAGTTCTCTTGTAGAACTTTTGAGATCTGATATTAATCAAGGCCATTTGGCTTAGAATATCCATCTCTTCTAGGTCATCATCAGCAATACCTTTCAAATCATCCATAATGAAGCACAAATTGTCACTATTACAGCATGACTAACTATCAACACTAACAAATGCATGATCAGAATTGTTTGAAGAGAAATCTATATGCTCATCATAATTGCTTTCAGATGCAGCATATTCTGACTCATGACCAACCAAGGCAGTGTTCCCTGGTACAAAGTCATCGGTGAGCTTTCCTGATGATGCCAGTTTCCTTTTCTGCTCTATCTCTCTTTTAAATGTAAGCAGTTTCCCATGGAGTTGGGTAAGAGATAGGCTATCCAGATTTGCACTGGAGCGTAGGACAATGATATATGTGTCCCATCTCTCAGGCAGTGATCTGAGGAATCTGTTGTTCATCTGGCTATTAGTGTATTCATGTTTGACCATTTTCAGCTCAGAGATCAAACAGGAAAAACGCTCAAACTGTTGAGTCCGTGTCTCACCCTTCCTATGAGAGAATGTCTCATATTGTTGGGCAAGGATTTCTCTTTTGTTTGCTAAGACCTCATCTGTTCCACCAAATTGTTCTTTCAATGCATTCCAGAGGTCATGAGCACTTTCATAATGCATAAGCCCAGAATAGATTTCATTCGGCAGTGCCATGGCCAGAATTCAATGGGCTTTAGCATCAATCTCAAACAGTTTTCGATCCTCATCTGAGTATTGTTCCTTCTTCTTCGGAACCATTTGGTTGGTTTCCGGGTTGTTCACCATAGGCTTGTGTGGACCATGTACCACAGATGTCCAACAACCTGAACTGTTAACAGACAGGTGATGGAGCATTCTTCGTTGCCATATGTTATACTCAGTCCTAACCAGCATCGGAGCTTGGTTGAGGAGCCAGTATTGTGAGGGTCATTAGAAGGAGTAGTCATTCTTAGAATCAATCAAATTCAATTAAGTTTTAACCGATTTAGCGCAAAACACAACAACTCAATACGAACCAAGAGAAATCTCAAAGCAAAATCGAAGCAGCAGAAATTCAATCTCTATAAGCAATTCTTGCAAATATGCTAATTCGATCAAACTTAGATATCGAAATAGCAGTTTCAATGATCAATTGTTAGATCGATCAATGATTAACCTGCTCTGATACCATTGTTAGGATCATTGATTTAAGTTGATTAATTAGAGTAGATTTCAGCGGAATTCGAACAATGAATTAGACAATTTAGCAAGAACTCAATTGATATTCAATGGAATAGTACACGGTTATAGAGAGAGAATTCTGCAAAAGGAATATTTCATTCAAATGCTTTCGTTGTGGCTGAAAGTCACACGTTACAAATTAGGTCAACATTCCTTATATAAGGACTATGGACGTCTGCTGATGTCACTTGATAGTGACATCTAACAGAATTATACAAACAACTGAAACTATGCAAACTACTGAAAATGTTCTTGTTAGGATCAGTGATCTAAGTTTGATTAATTAGAGTGGATTACAGCGGAAATCGAACAATGAATTAGACAATTCGCAAGAACACAATTGATATTCGATGCAAAAGTAAACGGTTATAGAGAGAGAATTCTGCAAAAGGAATATTTCATTCAATGCTTTCATGGTGGCTAAAATGTCACACTTTACAATTAGGTCAACATTCCTTATATAGGATATGTGACGCCTGCTGATGTCACTTGATAGTGACTTCTAACAGAATTATTCAAACTACTGAAACTATGCAAACTACTAAGAATGTTCTCAACTACTGATTACATCTTAAAGAATGCTTAAGTACAAAAACATAAAACTACTGAAACTAAACTACTGAAAAGTAAATTAGAAGTACTGAAAGGAAACCATCACAACTACTGAAGTTGATAACTTCAGCTGTTGTGACAACTACTGATCACTTTGGTCTTCAGTCTTTGTCTTCAGTCTTTGTTCTTCAGACTTTGTTCTTCAGACTTTTACTTTTAGTCTTTGTCTTTAGCTGATAGCTTCAGACTTTGTCTTCAGCTGATAGCTTTAGACTTTGTCTTCAGTTCTTTACTTTCAGACTTTGTCTTCAGTAGTAGTCTTCAGTTCTTGTCTTCAGACTTTGTTCTTCAGACCTTGTAATCAGCTGATGTCTTCAGCTGTTGTGATCTTCTTCAGCAGTTGTAATGTTTGTGGGACTTAGAGGTTTTTTTGATCAGGCTCATTGTTCTTTTGGTCCAACAGTTCTCAACAACTGATCACATCTCAGAGAATGCTAAGTACAAGAACATAAAACTACTGAACTAAAACTATAAACTACTGAAAGGTAATTACAAGTACTGAAAAGGAAAACCATCACAACTACTGAAGTTAATAACTTTAGCTGTTGTGACAACCACTGATCACTCTGGTCTTCAGTCTTTGTCTTCAGTCTTTGTTCTTCAGACTTTTATTTCAGACGTTGTTTTCAGCTGATAGCTTCAGACTTTGTCTTCAGTACTTCACTTTCAGACTTTGTCTTCAGTACTTTACTTTCAGACTTTGTCTTCAGTAGAAATCTTCAGATCTTGTCTTCAGACTTTGTCTTCAGACCTTGTAATCAGCTGATGTCTTCAGCTGTTGTGATCTTCTTCAGCAGTTGTAATGTCTGTGGGACTTGGAGGTTTTTCTAATCAGGCTCATTGGTTCTTTTGGTCCAACATTCTTTTTGAGGAAGACCAATGACATGGTTTCCTTTGACCAACTTGTTCATATGTTTAAAGTTTGTGTGCCCCAAACATCTATGCCAAAGCTATGACTCATCAAATGATGCTTTAGACAAAAGACATGTTTCTTCTTTAGGTGATGCAGAACACAGGTTTAAGACATGTGTATTATTCTTCCTCGGTGTCTTTAAGACAACCCATTCTTTAGAGATCTAAAATCCAGGTTTCAGAATGTAGCAATGAGTGTCTGTAAAGTGAGTGGAATATTTCTTTTCACAGATCTGAGACACGCTTAGCAGATTGAAATTCAGTTGTTCATAGTAGTTCACTCTATCAAAGCTCAGCATCCTGTTTGTCACAAATCCTTCTCCTGTAATTCTACCACCCTCTGAATCTCCACCAAATGCCACAGTGGTTCCTTGTATGTGCTTGAAGTCATGAAGGAGGGAATGATCTCCAGTCATGTGTCGAAAGTATCCACTGTCTACATACCATAGGTTATTAGACCTGTGTGGATGAACCTACAAGCAAAAAGAACTAATTAGAATAAGGAACCCAAGCCATGATGGTCTTGGGTTTCCCGTTCCTATTCATGATGGTGACTTCTTGGTATTTCCTTTAAATTGTGGTTTAGTTGGAGGTGTCCTGGGAGAATTTTGGTAATGAATTGGGTAAGTCATCTCATCAACATCCACTGAAGATTCAGATGAGTAATGAAATCGTTGGTCTCTGTTTCTTTGTAGAAATTTAGCTCATTTTTCATTATCAAAAGTAGGTTTTTGATTTGGAAGGTCAGTTTTGTGTTTCACTGTAAGATGTTTTCTTTGACCCTTCCACAATTTCTTCAAAGTGTTTCTGTCATTTGTTGATCTAGAAGTCCTATATTGTTCATTGTAAAAATGAGGCCTGACAGAATGTGTGATAGTGGATGTTTTTTAGATGAGCTTGTGTTGGGGAATTCTCAAACCCTTTTGATTGAAGTAACAATCAGATGTATTATGATTGTTCATGTCACAGACTGAACAAGACTTGTTGAAATAGCAGTTTTTGGTGGAGTGATTGTTCATATCACAGATAGAACAATATTGATTAAAAAAACATTCATCTTTCTTGTGATTGAACCACAAATGTCACAATACATTTGTTTGTTTCTTGAATCAGATTTTTCCTTGTGTGACTCAACTGATATTTTCTTTTGATGATTCACTTTCTTTTCTTTAGAGGATGAATCAGAATCAGCCCTTTTTGTAGTTTGTTTCACAACACTACCTTTGTTTGATTTTCTGGCTGTTTCTGTTTCTTCAACCCATTTCTCACCTCTTTTTCAAACTGGTCTACATGTTCCTTGTTACAGATATCAAACCTAACTCCCTATCTTAATCTTGAAGACTGAGGGTCTGACAATGTTTTAGGTGTTGAACTCAGTAACCCTGTCTGTTTATATTATAGTGAAACCTTTTTTGATTTGCTTGAATTGTTTGAAGATATGATCTCATTATCAGAACTGCTGTCAGCAATGGGTTTCACTAACTTCACGTATTTCTTTTTATCTTGTAACAGAGATGGTATGAATCTTATAAAAGGGACAATTGCTTTTACAGGGCTTGATGGTTTCATGACACTCACTGTCTTGTCTAAACACTCTTTGATTTTGATTGGTGACCTAACTTGATTTATGCTTATTTGTTTTAATATAAACATGAGGTTTGTTTTGAGGATTGGTCACCTGTTTTACTACAGATTTAGGTTCCATAGTTTTAGTTTCAATTGCTTCAGTGAGTGAGACAGATTCAGGCATGACAGTGTAGTTGTCATTGTATGGTGGAGGACATGAATTGTACCCAATCCCTGACATGTCCTTTGGATCCTTTTGGGAATCAAGCATCTCTTGCAGCTTGATTGAAGTCATTTAAAACTTTTCAAGTTTCACTTCAGTCATAGATTGTTGAGCCTTAGATTGAGCTAACTTTTCAGTAAGTAGCTCATTCTCAGCTGCAAGAGTGTACTTCTCACCATGCAGTTTTTCTATGTTAGAGATGACAGATTTAATTTTGATTTCAAAGTTTTTTATTTCTCTCTTCATCATCTCTAACTTTACCTTTTCTTCTTTGATTTTATCAGCCAGTTTATGGTTATGTTCCCTATAACCTTGCAATTCATTAATGCATTTTTCACTGCAAAGGTTAGATTTTACCTCAGTAGGCATTGGAGATGGTCCATCATTGATGTGAGCCATAAGAGCATGATTTTGAAATTGAGGCTTGACTTCCTCTGCATACACACTCCAGTCACATACCCCATCTTGCTTTATCACTAGGGCACTGGCAGAAGGCTGAGTGCTTCCATGAGCTTGATTTGTTAGTTTGGGTGGATTCTAATATGATTGGTGTTGATGATACTGATGTTGTTGGTTGTTGGAGTGAAAGCTTGAGTTAGGCTATGATGATGATTGGCCTGGAGAGTTCCTTTGATAGTTGTTTCTCTTGGGGGAATTGCACTCTCTTGAGAAATGACCATCCATGCCACAGTTGAAGCATTTGACCTTGGATTTATCATATCCAAGTTTTGTATTTTCATTTAGGCTCAGCTTTCTTCCTTTTCTGAAGAATTTCTTGGCTCTCATGGCAATCATGGCCATTTGCGATTGTAGATCCATTTCCTTCACATCATCAGGATCCATTTCCTCCAAATCTTCCTAAATTACATGAGCAGAAGTGAGTCTTCCTCCCAAGTAGGCTTCAAAGCTTGCAACAAAGGCATTGTAAGTTGCCTTTTGTTCTTCTGATCTTGAGTCTTCAAGAGTGGTTTGAGGAGTAGCAGAGACTTTAGGTGTTTGAGATGAGGTTGATGGATGATTGATTGGTGGAGTTTCAATGAACCCAGTGTTGTTCATTTGATCTCTTGATGAGATAAAATCATCTTCCTTAGTGATGAAGGCATTTTCCACAGAATGAGATTCTGATGGAAATTTGTAAGCCTTAATCACTCTTGGTCCACCATGATTTCTGCTTCTTTCATCAAGTTAAACCTTTAATTTTGGATATCATGATGTCTAAAGTATTACTCTCAAGATCAAGAGTATTTTTCAGCGTGGTTACATTCTGTTTCCGGCATTCAGGGAGACTGTGAAGCATTTTCTTGTTTAATTCTTTAATCTTGTATGTGACTCCCATGATTTCCAAGTCATTTACTAACTGTACAAATCTGTGCAGTTGTTTAGATATTGATTCTCCCTTGGTGTGGTGGAATGTTTCATACTGATTAACAAGCTTATCCTTGTTGATTTCAGCCACCTCACTGCTTCCTTCACACATGATTTTCAGTGCATCCCACACAGCTTTTGCAGTACCATACTTCTCTAATCTTTTCGGTACATCCATATTGAGTGCTTGAGTTAGAATGGAGTAGGATTTGAGGTCAATCTTGATTTTCTTGTAGTCTTCTTCATCTAGAGTTAGATCTTCAATGAGTATTCTAGCAGTTCTGTAAATTGTAGCTTGATCTGCAGACAGAGTGACAGGGATGTGTGGCCCCTTGCATATTGAAATCCAGAAATCAGGATCTACACCTGTGATGTAATTCCTAAACCTGATTTTCCACTATTTAAACTCAGATTTATGTTTAAGCATAGGAGGTTTAGGTGTATGACCAAGTTCTGAGTAACTGTTAGAATCCATTTTAACTAAGTGTTTAACTGGTATAAATGTTGATTTAGATGATTTTTAGGATTGATTAGTCCAACTTGTCCAAACAGTTCAAACGGATTTCAGAAACAGATCTGTGATTGTAGTGAGTTTCTTGCTGTTGGGAGTATTTTGGTGAGAATGTGTTGACAGGAGTATTTTCTGTTGTTTACTAAGTAGAGATGATGATATACTCTACTAGTAACTTGATTACCAGATCAATCAAAATCTATTTAGTTCTTGCGTAAATATGAAAGAGAATAGAGAGCCAAAGCTCTGATACCAATTGACTGGGTTTTGTAAGATTGAGATTCTTATTGTGAATCGAATGTGGTAATCAAGTCAGTGATTGAATGGCGGAAACAAACAATCAAAGAACATTCAATGCAAGAAAATTACTCAAATGCTTTTGTATTGTATATATGAAAGTTGTTGAATTACAGAGAATAATTATAACAAAAATTCTCTATGTCCATCTCCCGTCACCTCAAGTACGAGGTTATCTATTCTATTTATAGGAAGACAAGATGCCTTTTACAAAATGACTAAACTACCCCTGAACTATTACATCAGAACTAGTCTAAGTCTTCATCCGCATCTTTGCTTGTTCATCCGCATTGACAAATGCGGATGAGTTAACTTGATCAGCATTTCTTCACTTGATCATCCGCATTAGTATGTTGGTCATCCGCATTGGTTAATGTGGATGAACAAATACTTATGCGCATTTGTTTGGTCATCCGCATTTGTCAAATGCGGATGAGCAAAGTCTTGTCCGCATTAACTTTTAGTCTTCCGTATTTGTCAGTGCGGAAGAACAAATACTTGTCCATATTTTTTTATGTCTTTCGCATTGACAAATGTGGAAGACAACCTTTGTTATTTTTCTTGGCAGATGCTTCATCTGCATTTCTTCTGGACTTAAAGGGATTCCAGCAAAGCAATCATCAAATCACCCATTGAGTTGGAATGTATGATCCTTTCAGGGTGCAACAGAGTGTGAGGTTCCGATGTGTCAAAGGCATCAACATCTGATGCTTGTGTACTTGCAGTAGTAGGAACCTGTTCCTCCTGATCCACCTCATCATTTGCCACGTCTTCACCATCAGATGAGGAGTCACTTACCTCAAGTGCTCCCCCTGAGGAACTAGGAGACTCACCTTCTGAGGCTGAGGTTGTCGAGTCTAGTGATGGTGTATTTAACACTTCGCACATCATTCTGGTCAATAACTCATCCTTAGGAGGGGAGAGAGGGATGTTGAAGGACTTAAAGAATTTGTCATAGTCGAAAAAGAAGGAGGGTCCTTTTCTAGTAAGGGGGTGTTGTATCTCTGTACATCAACGTTGCACCACACTTCTACTTGACCCATTGAGTAGTTATAAACTCTCTTATTCAGTATGTTGTATCCTAAGAAGATTCCTTCTTCAGCCTTCTCGCTGAACATTCCTGACTGGGTTTTCTTTAGTAGTGTACATGGTGCGCCAAATGGTTCTAGGTACTCCAGATTTGGTTTACGTCGTTGGAGCAACTCATAGCACGCTTTAGCATGACGTTTTTCCACCAAGACTCGATTGAGGGTGTAACATGCGTTAGCTACTGCCTCATTCCAAAATTGGATAGGCTATCTCTATCAAGCTTTGCTTCTTTCTCTCAGCAACCCCGTTCATTTGAGGAGTGTAGGCAGATGTGAACTGGTGCACAATTCCTTTTTCTTTGCAGAAAGCCTCCATCCACTGGTTCTTGAACTCGGTACCGTTGTCTGAGCGAACTTGCCTTACCTTCAGCTTGTAGAGTGACTCCAATGTAGTTACCAGCTCCTTGAATGATTCAAATGTCTCTGATTTGGATTTCAGAAACATCACCCAAGAAAATCTTGAGTAATCATCCGTAACTACATAGTAGTACAAATCGCCGGCAATGCTCTTTGTACTAACTAGACCAAACAGATCCATGTGAAGGAGCTCAAGAGGCAGGTCAATTGAGTGAACTTTCTTTGCCTTATAAGACTTCTTCGTCTGTTTCCCTTTCTTACATGTGACACCAAAATCTGGTTATTGGAAGTTCTTAACATTTACTCCACGCATAGATCATTCTGGATCAAGTGATTCATCTTTCATGGACTAATATGTCCCATTCTTCTATGCCAGGAGATGGAGTCTTTCTCTATTGCCTTTGACAAGAAGCATTGTACATTATGATCGGTTGTGGATGCCTTTGATAGGTCCAAGACATACAAATCGTTATATCTTGAAGCTGACATTAAAACTTGGTCCTCCGGGATGACATAGTCCTTTTTCAGAACATAGCACTTTTTGTTGTCAAATACAACCTTGATTCTTTGTCACATATCTGGGAGATAGAAATTAAGTTATTTTGAAGTTTTTGAACATAGTCTACCTAATCAAACTTTACTTTCTGGTTTCTCACTTCCCCTTGTGCAGTGATATAACCTCCTTTATTTCCAGCAAATGAAACGTGTCCTCCTTTAAGTTGTTTGACATTTGACAAGAGAGACAGATTCCCAGTCATGTGCCTTGATGCCCCGCTATCAACAATCCAGGTATATGTAGTAGCACTATAGCGGACACCCTACACATTCAAAGGAAATGATTAGTTTAGGTTAGGGACCCAAGCCTTAACTGGCTTGGGTGACCCGGAGGAATCACACATCATAAACTCTACCCACTATCCATTAGGGGGTGAGGGCAGATCATTCTTCTTCTTGTTCTCATTATCAGACACTCGATTGGATTTTTCTTTCCATAGGCCAGTTTTGTGTAAGGCCTGTTTGTGATAAACAGATGACTGGCTTACGGTTTGAACTTTATGTTCACTAATTCTTTTTGGTGGAGTGATAGAACTCCTAGTAGAAGAATTTGATTTAGTACCATGAAGTTCAATTTTCTTTCTTGGTGTCTATAATAAGGACAGTTTGAAGCGATGTGTCCATACTTTCCATAATTGTAGCATGATCTACTTTCGACATGTTGGTGGAACTATTTCTGTGGGGAAGTGTGTGACACAGGTTTGACTTTCGTATGTTTGGGTTTTGACACTTCTTGTTTAGATGTTTTAGCTTCTTTAACAAAATTCATTGTTTGAACATTTTTAACATCTTTACCCTTTTGTTTATTTGGACTAAGACATGGTGCACGTGGTTGGTTAACTTGTTTGGTCTTTTTGCGTTCAAAATTATACATATTTGAACCTGAATTTACCTTAACCTTTTCAAATTGTTCATCCAAATTAACAAGAAGCATCTTACCTTTAGATTTTAAAATGGCCTCCTTCTGTTTAGCGACAGATTCCACCGATTTACTCGAGGACTCTGGATCACTAACTAGAGGAGTGGACACCACATGATCCTTGATTGGATTGTTATTTATTGGTCTACATTTAGCATTCAACAAGGTCTCATGTGGTGGTGGAACCACTTTGTAACCCAAACCCTCCCCGTTGTTATGTTCTTTCACTAAGTGATAGACTATGTGAGAAGAATCGGTCCAACTGTGCAGTTTTTGTTTTAATGAATTTACTTTGACTTCCAAAAACTGCTTTTTCTTTCTTAGTTTCTTCCTGGGAGTTTAAATAGAACTTTATGTCATTTTCTTGGTTAAAAGCAACAACATCGGTTTCCCTTAGTTGTTTATTAATAGTTCTATTTTCACTTTATAATTGTGCTCATTTTGTTTTAAAATCTGGTTAGCTTATGTGCATAGTTGTAAGTCATTTAGTAAGCTATCATTGTGATCTAATAACCTAGAAAATTTTGAATCTATGCTTTCTCTAAATTTATTACATTCATTACAAGCATGACTATCAAAAAGTTGGTCTTTGGTACTTACCTGAGAAGATTCGGTTGAATCAGCCATTATAGTAGAGTTTGACTGTTCAGGTGCTGGTGATTCTAAACAAGTTGTTCTGAGACCTTCTTCACTCAGGTGATTGACCACATTTGCAGTTTCTTCATTATTTGACATCACTAGTTCCACTGTGATTTCACCTTTGCTTGCAGAGTCGTCATCCAAACCCTCAACACAAGCAATGTTGGATTCTCCCGGAGATACAAAGCGAAAGGTCCAATCTTGCCCTTCGTCATCTTGTGTAGTCAAGGCCTTAGTGTCCTTGCTTGACGAGCTAGCACCATTTGTGCGTTTTTCATGGCGATTGTAGGTTGAGAATGGATTACCATTACATGTCTTCTTGGCTTAACACATTCACACTTGAAATGCCCCTTTTCTCCACAGTTAATACAGGTAACTTTGGTTTTATCGAAACCAAAGGTAGTGTCTTTGGTGGCTATCAAGTTCTGTCCAGTCTTTTTCACAAACTTCTCCGCCCTCCGGACAGCACTAGCCAACGCTCACATGATATCTTTTTTTTCGAGTTCAGTTTCATCTACATGCTCGTAGTCTTCATCGACGAATAGCAGTGTCCAATCTTTCGCGCAACTAGACCATCATAGGAGTGAACTACCACTGCTTGGAGATCCATATGCTCCTTTGCCACCTCTATAGTAATATTACCAAGATTATCGGTCTTCAACTTCGTAGTCATTGCTTCAGGTGCTATCTATTGGGTGCAAGATGACCCTGACGTGTCAGATCCTGAAGTAGTGGCTTGGGAAGGAGCGGCTGAACTAGACACAAATGTCGATTGAAGTGGTGCTCCTGAACTTGTTGGAGTGGGAGAAGAGTTACAAAGTGATAGGTTCTGATCATATGATCCTTTCTGAGACCTGTACTTCATCCTCAATTCTTCCTTTCTCAGCTTCAGAATGAAGTCATTAATATCCAACTTTGCCAGCATATCATTCTGTCTTAGATTTGACACAAACAAAACTCACTTCTTAGGCAAGCCATCTACAAAACTCGACACCTTGTCTTCCATGGATGTGGTTACCCCATGAGTGTGCAGCTCACTGATCAAGTGGTAGAAACGGTCGATGATTTCATCCAAGCTCTTTTTTCCTATCGAAGAGAAGTTATCAAACTCCTTCTTCAAAGCCTTTGCCTTTAATGCCTTCAACGTCGCATTTCCGTCATACAGTTTTTCCAGAGCCTCCCATAACTTCATGGCTTGTTTGTTCTCAGAAAACTGATGGAATATATCCTTAGGAATTGACTTAGTCAACAAACCATACACCTTCTTTTCTGCATTGTATTTCACCTTCTGGCTATCAGTCATGCCGCCCAAGGTAAGTTTAACCCCATCAGCACCAACCGGCATGCTATAAGTTGTCTCGATTGATTCCCACAGATTGGGATCAACTCCATTTAGGTATATTTTGAACCTTTGCTTCCATTGTAGGTAATCATTTAACGTTATAAGTTTAGGGGGCTTATTGTGATTCCTAATTTCATTCTCCAGAAGCAATAGATTCTGCATCCATGAATCCCTACCTGCAGTAAACATTGACTACTAATCTTCCATTATTATTAACTTTGAACTTCAAACTGAAACTTATTCACTCGTGCGAATGGAGATGTCCGAATGAATCAATCGTGCGATTCAACAAATGCGGATGAGCCAATCGTGAGATTGGACAAATGCGGATGAACAGTCGTGCGATTGGGCAGATGCGGATGAACAATGCGAATGAGATTGCTCAATCGTACGAATGGATGAGCGACTGAGTTCAATCGTGCATATGGGAGGTGCGAGTGAGTTCAATCATGTGATTAAGTCAATCGTGTAACTGAAGGCTGTTGGTTTTGAAAATTTGAGGGTTTTTGGTACTTTGACACAAAAATACGATTTTTCATGAACCCTAATCTGCCGTAAGCCGAAAAAACGTGAACTGTTGGATCTGGAGACGTCGAAAACACTAATTTACTCAAAAAGATGGTGTTTTTGAATGAAAAACATGATTTTTACACCAAAACTGATCGAATCACACGCAAAATCAAGAGCCAAAGCTCTGATACCACTTGTTAGGACCGTTTACGGACGGAGTACTAACTGATTTTGCGCGTATACCAACTCAAATAGTGTGGAATCCTATTTGATTGGCGATCCAATCAGGAGAACATAGTTCAGATCAATCTAACGATTAATGAGATGTTAAGAATGATTAGAACACGATCAATTGTGATCTATGAACTTGGAACAGGTTTTCTTGAGTCTCTGGATGGCTAGGGTACGATATGTGCTTAGGTATTCGAATTATCCCATTTTTCCACGAAGTAGGTGGTATTTATATGTTAGGGTCTTCCAATCGTACGACTAAACCATTAGCATGGTTTAGTCGTGTGACTAAATCATGTGATTGATCCATCCGCACGACTGAAGGTCCAGTCGTTCGATTGAGTGAATCTTATGTCTCAATCGGGCGACTGATCCAGTCTCCTAGTTCAGTCATGCGACTGGTCCATTAGCATGAAGTATTCATGTGTATGGTCCATTAGCATGGTCCATTCACATGAGAACTTCATACAATTAAGTTTGAACATGTTTCTCAATCATTATTGACTAAGAATTATGTACAAAAACCACAAACCTACATAGTTAGTTCACTATAAGTTATCACACAATAAACAATGAAATATTAAACATTATAAGCATCAACCAAAAATTGTATTTCATTCATACCCATTCAATTACATAGATGTAAGACATGATAGACATTTTACATTAAGCTCCTAAACTACGTACATACGTATCAACATCCTTTTTCCATGACAGTGGCACAATCAGCTAAGTATAGCTGATTTTTTGTCTGTACTCCTAATCGAACATCTCCAATGACATTGTCCAAAGGATGATAAACATTTAGTCGTGATCCTGGAGTGGTGAGAACAACTACCTTATTATTCAGATTGTGAACACCAGTTTAGTATCTGAGGCAGTGGGAGTGTGATGTTCGAAGTGTCAGAGGCATCAACATCAGATGCTTGCGTACTTACAGTAGTAGGAACCTGTCCCTCTTGATCCACCTGATCATTTGCCACATCTTCACCATTAAAAGAGAAGACACTTACCTCAAGTGCTCCCCCTGAAGAACTAGAAGACGCTCCTTGTGAAGCTGAGGTTGTCGAGTCTAGTGATGGTGTATGTAACACATCGTACATCATTCTAGTCAATAACTCATCCTCAGGAAGGGAGAGAGGGATGTTGAAGGACTAAAAGAATCCATCATAGTCGAAAAAGAATAAGGGTCCTTTTCTAGCAAGGGGGTGGTGTATCTCTGTACATCAACATTGCACCACACTTCTACTTGACCCGTTGAGTTGTTACAAACTCTCTTATTTGTTATGTTGTATCCTAAGAAGATTCCTTCTTCGGCCTTCTCGTTGAACTTCCCTAACTAAGTTTTCTTCAGTAGCGTACATGGTGTGCCAAATGGTTCGAGGTACTCCAGATTTGGTTTACATCATTGGAGAAACTCATAGCACATTTTACCATGACGTTTGACCACTAAGACTCGATTGAGTGTGTAACATGCGTTCGCTACTGCCTCCTTCCAAATTCGATAGGCAGTTTCGAGTCTGCCAGCATCGTCCGGGCTGTCTCTAACAAGCTTCAATTCTTTCTCTTAGCAACTCCATTCATTTGAGGAGTGTAGGCAGATGTGAACTGGTGCACAATTCCATTTTCTTTGCAGAATGCCTTCATCCACTGGTTCTTGAACTCGGTACCGTTGTGTAAGCGAACTTGCCTTACCTTTAGCTTGTAGAGTGACTCCAATGTACTTACCAGCTCTTTGAATGATTCAAATGTCTCTGATTTGGATTTCAGAAACATCACTGAAGAAAATCTTAAGTAATCATCCATAACTACATAGTAGTACAAATCGCCGGCAATGCTCTTTGTACTAACTGGGCCGAACAAATACATGTGAAGAAGCTCAAGAGGCAGGTCAATGGAGTGAACTTTTTTTGCCTTATGAGACTTCTTTTTCTGTTTCCTTTTCTTACATGCGACACAAAAATCTGGTAATTGGAAGTTCTTAACATTTACTCCACGCACTAGATCATTCTAGATCAAGTGATTCATCTTTCATGGACTAATATGTCCCATTCTTCTATGCCAGGAGATGGAGTCTTTCTCTATTGCCTTTGACAAGAAGCATTGTACATTATGATCGGTTGTGGATGCCTTTGATAGGTCCAAGACATACAAATCGTTATATCTTGAAGCTGACATTAAAACTTGGTCCTCCGGGATGACATAGTCCTTTTTCAGAACATAGCACTTTTTGTTGTCAAATACAACCTTGATTCTTTGTCACATATCTGGGAGAGAGAAATTAAGTTATTTTGAAGTTTTTGAACATAGTCTACCTAATCAAACTTTACTTTCTGGTTTCTCACTTCCCCTTGTGCAGTGATATAACCTCCTTTATTTCCAGCAAATGAAACGTGTCCTCCTTTTATTTTTTGAAATTAGATAGGGGAGACAGTTTCCTAGTCATGTGCCTTTATGCCCCGCTATCAAAAATCTAGGTATTGGTAGTAGCACTATAGCGGACACCCTGCACATTCAAAGGAAATGATTAGTTTAGGTTAGGGACCCAAGCCCTAACTGGCTTGGGTGACCTGAAGAAATCACACATCATAAATTCAACCCACTGTCCATTTGAGGGTGAAGTCAAATCATTCTTCTTCTTGTTCTCATTATCAGACACTGGACTTCATTTTTCTTTCCATAGGCCAGTTTTGTGTAGGGCCTGTTTGTGATAACAGATGACTGGCTTACAGTTTGAACTTTATGTTCACTAATTAGTTTTGGTGGAGTGATAGAACTCCTAGTAGAAGAACTTGATTTAGTATCACCAAGTTCAATTTTCTTTCTTGGTGTCTGATAATAAGGACAGTTTGAAGCGATGTGTCCATACTTTTCATAATTGTAGCATGATCTACTTTTGACATGTTAGTGGAGTTGTTTCTATGGGGAAGTGTGTGACACAGGTGTGACTTTAGTCTGTTTGGGTTTTGACACTTCTTTTTTAGATGTTTTAGCTTCTTTAACAAAATTCATTGTTTGAACATTTTTAACATCTTTACCCTTTTGTTTATTTGGACTAAGACATGGTGCACGTGGTTGGTTAACTTGTTTGGTCTTTTTGGGCTCAGAAATAGACATGTTTGAACCTGAATTTACCTTAACCTTTTCAAATTGTTCATCCAAATTGACAATAGACATCTTACCTTTAGATTTTAAAGTGGCCTCCTTCTGTTTAGCGACAGATTCCACCGATTTACCCATGGAGTCTGGATCACTAACTAGAGGAGTGAACACCACATGATCCTTGATTGGATTGTTATTTATTAGTCTACATTTAGCATTCAACAAGATCTCATGTGGTGGTCGAACCACTTTGTAACCCAACCCCTCCCCGTTGTTACGTTCTTTCACTAAGTGCCGGACTATGTGAGAAGAACTGGTCCAACTGTGCAGTTTTTGTTTTATTGAGTTTACTCCGACTTCCAAAACTGCTTTTTCTTTCTTAGCTTATTCCAAGGAGTTTAAATAGAACTTTATGTCATTTTCTTTGTTAAAAGCAACAATCTCAGTTTCCTAGAGTTGTTTGTTTAAAAGTTCTATCTTCTCTTTATAACTGTGGTAATTTTGTTTTTAAATCCGGTTAGCTTCTGTGCACAGTTGTAAGTCACTTACTAAGCTATCATTGTGATCTAATAACCTAGAAAATTTTGAATCTATGCTTTCTCTAAATTTATTACATTCATTACAAGCATGACTCTCAAAAAGTTGGTCTAAGTACCTATGAAGATTCGGTTGAATCAGCCATCATAGCAGAGTTTGACTGTTCAGGTGCTGGTGATTCTGAACAAGTTGTTCTGAGACCTTCTTCACTCAGGTGATTGACCACATTCGTAGTATCTTCATTATTTGACATCGCTAGTTCCACTGCGAATTCACCTTCGCTTGCAGAGTCGTCATCCAAACCCTCAACACAAGCAATGTTGGATTCTGCCGGAGATACAAAACGAAAGGTCCAATCTTGTCCTTCGTCGTCTTGTGCAATCAAGCCTTAGTGTCCTTGCTTGACGAGGTAGCACCACTTGTGGGTTTGTCTTGACGATTGAAGGTTGAGAATGGATTACCATTACGTGTCTTCTTGGGCTTAACACATTCACGTTTAAAATGCCCCTTCTCTCCATAGTTAAAGCAGGTAACTTTGGTTTTATCAAAACCAAAGGTAGTGTCTTTTGTGGCTATCAAGTTATGTCCAATCTTTTTTACAAACTTCTTCAACCTCCAGACAGCACTAGCCAACACCCACATGATATCCTTTCTTTTGAGTTCAGTTTCATCTACATGCTCGTAGTCTTCATCGGCGAGATGCCAGTTACCAATCTTTCCCGCAACTAGGCCATCATAAGAGTGAATGACTGCTGCTAAGAGATCCATGTGCTCCTTTGCCACCTCCACAATAATATTACCGAGATTCTCGATCTTCAACTTCATAGTATTTTCTTCAGGTGCTATATATTGGGGGCAAGATGACCCTGACGTGTCAGATCCTGAAGTAGTGGCTTGGGAAGGAGCTGCTAAACTTTACACGAATGTCGTTTGAAGTGGTGCTCCTGAACTTGTTCGAGTAGGAGATGAGTTATAAAGTGGCGGGTTCTGATCGTATGATCCTTTCTGAGACCTGTACTTCATCCTCAATTCTTCCTCTCTCAGCTTCAGAATGAAATCATTAATATCCAATTTCACCAGTATATCGTTCAGTCTTAGATTTGACACAAACGAAACCCACTTCTCTAGCAAGCCATCTGCAAAACTTGACACCTTGTCTTCCATGGACGTGGTTACCCCATGAGTGTGCAGCTCACTCATCAAGTGGTAGAATCGGTCAATGATGTCATCCAGGCTCTCTTTTCCTGTTGAAGAGAAGTTATCAAACTCCTTCTTCAGATCCTTTGCTTTTAATTCCTTCAACATTGCATTCCCATCATACCATTTTTCTAGAGTCTCCCATAACTTCTTTGCTTGGTTGTTCTCAGAATACTAATGAAATATGTACTTAGGAATTGACTGAGTCAACAAAGCATACACCTTCTTTTTGGCATTGTATTTCACCTTCTAGCTATCAGTCATGCTGCCCAAAGTAAGTTTAACCCCATCAGTCGTACGCATGGATGGACGACTAAGTTCAATCGTGCGTGTGGGAGGTGCAATTGAGTTCAGTCGTGCGATTGAGTCAATCGTGCGACTGAAGGCTGCTGGTTTTGAAAATTCGAAGATTTTTGGTACTTTGACACAAAAATACGATTTTTCACGAACCCTAATCTGCCGTGAGCCGAAAAATGTGAACTTTTAGATCTGGAGACGTCGAAAACATTGTTTTACTCAAAGAGATGGTGTTTTTTGAATGAAAAACATGATTTTTACACCAAAACCAATCTAATCACATGCAAAATCAAGAACCAAGGCTCTAATACCATTTGTTAGAGGACCATGTACGGACGGAGTACTAACTGATTCTGTGCGTATACCAGACAAATAGTGCGGAATCCTATTTTACTGGCGATCAAAATCAGGGAGAACACAGTTCAGATCAACCTAACGATTAAAGAAATGTTAAGAACGATTAGAAAATGATCAACTGCGATCTATGAACTTGGAACAGGTTTTCTTAAGTCTCTGGACGGCTAGGGTATGATTATGTGCATAGGTATTCGAATTGTAATATTTTTTCCATGAATTAGGTGGTATTTATAGGTTTGGGTCTTCCAATCATATGATTGAACCATTAGCATGGTTTAGTCATGTGACTAAATCATGCAATTGATCCATCCGCATGACTGAAGGTCCAGTCGTGCGACTCAGTCAATCTTATGTCTCCATCGTGCGACTGATCCTGTCTCCTGGTTTAGTCGTGTGACTGGTCCATTAGCATGAAGTATTCATGCGTATGGTCCATTAGCATGGCCCATTCTCACGAGGACTTCATACGATTAAGGTTGAACACGTTTCTCAATCATTATTGACTAAGAATTATGTACAATAACCACAAACCTCTATAGTTAGTTCACTATAAATTATCACACAATAAACAATGAAATATTAAACATTATAAGAATCAACCACATATTATATTTCATTCATACCCATTCATTACATATATGTAACATATGATAGACATTTTACATTAAGGTTCTAAACTAGGTACATATGTATCAACACATGGTACTCACTGAAACCTAAGTCTTCATCAGTATAGAAGTCAAGGTCAGGAATGGGTTGGCTTAAGTTTAAAGGCTGGGGATGGTTACTTTACCCTGAAGGTTGATCACTTGAGTCTTAAGAATCAGAGTGATGGCTTAAGGCATTTGGGCTTGTGAGCTCATCAGGCTGAGCATGAGGAACCTCAACACTTATTCTTGAAGTAATGGGAGTGGTCTGCTCCTCAAGAGAAGTGGGAGCTCCGGTGTCCACTTCTTCCTATATGGGGGCCTGCACACTCTGAATAGTCTGAGTAGGGGTTTGTTTGTGTTTTCTTTGGTACGTGAGGGTGATATGTGGCTATTGAGATGGTTCGGATGTAGAAGGTGTGGGTTCAACACTAGCTGGTGCTGCTAGGTTGTCACCTTCAGCAATGAGCTCTAACATTTTTTGGAAAAGGGTTGTTACTACCCCGGAGAAGCCAACAGTGGGCTTTCTTAATATTTTAAAGAGGTCAGGCTTTATCTGTCCCAGTTTAAGAATATTACCTATTTCCTTAATTATGAGCCCAGTTTACAATTAAGAATGTGTTTAACATATCTTGGAAACATGTAATACTCTAAGGAGTCCAAATTTGCAAGCAAGTTAGTATAAAAAAACTAAGAGTACCTAAACTTGACTCCTTGAAACATCCCATGAACAATGAAGGAGAGATCTTCAGGAATTTGGTCCCATCCACCATGCTTGTATGACAAGCTGTGGATAACCACATGGAGCAGGAATTTCCATTGGATGAGACCTTCCCTTTCCTGAAGGTCTTTATAGAGAAATCTCCCTCATAGCCCATTTGCGCGAAGGAGTGGTTAACAGCTGTTTTGGGGAAGAACACCTCACCTTCTTCAACATCCAGCTAAAGATGCATGTTGATGATGGCCGGAGTGATGAAGACTATTCTCCCCTGCATTGCGGCAGATAATGCCTTCTCCCCATCCATGACGACCTCTTCGCAGGTCTTCCAAAATTCGAGCAGATGATCCTCATAGATAGTAGGATCAATGGTAGGGGAGGTGAAGTAGTTGGATAGAGTCAAGAAATGGCAAACCTCTAAGAAATGAGGATCTTTCTCGGAGTGTAACAAAGTAACTTGGTTGTGTTGCCTATGTAACTGCAAGGAGAAATTTTGGTCATTTCTGTGGTTGAGGTTGGCCATATTGAGAAAACTATGGGATGAAGAAAGATGAAGGAAAGTAATTTCAGAGAGAAATTTGGGGTTTAGGTTTGGAGGAAAGATGGAGATGATAGAAAGAGGGGGAAACTGTTGGGTTTATATGTGAAAAGGATTTAAGACAAAGTTAATAAAAGAGGATAAATTTTGAAATCCGTATGTTGGTCCCACCTCTTAAAATTAGTTTGCTTTTTGAAAATCTTCCGAAGGTAGATTGTCTTTGGAAGTTTTAATAAAAAGCTTCCAAAGCTAAAATGAATTCGGAAGAATCTCTTAAGAGTTGTGAAAATTTTGCTTCGGATGAAAATAAAGACTCGGATGCTTTGTTCAGAGGAGCAAAGCTTCCGAGAGTTATTTTCTTCGAAAGAAAGAGGTCCTTAAAAACATATAAGTGCCTGAACAAGTGTTAAGCTTCGGAAGATTTTTCAAAAAATTCTTCCGAAGTTAAATTATTTATACAGTTATTTGTTTTGAAGGCATGAGTTTCTTCCGAAGGTAAAAGCATATCTTTCGAACGATCAAAATTTTTCAAAATTCTGAGGAAAGGCTTCAAAAAGTTTTATCCAAAGTAAACAAGAGCTTATGAAAGTGATGAACTAGACAACTTAGGACACACATATTTTAAGAAATAATAAGAATTAGTTTTAAGAAAAACCTACTCAAAGTTTATCATCCCAATAGCTGATATAAGATATTTAAATCTCTGTTCATCAAAAGCCTTTGTGAACTGATCAGCATATTGTTCATTTGTGTGGACTTTGACTAGTTTAATTAATCCCTTTTCAAAATTATCTCTAATTAAATAATACCTGATGTTGATGTGTTTTGTCCTTCAGGGCTGCACAGGATTCTCTGTGATAGAGCTAGCACTGTTTTTGTCTATATGAATGGGAGTCTCCTTGAAGTTTAATCCATAGTAAAGCATCTAATTCCGAATCCAAAGCACTTGAGCACGGCAGCTTGCAGCAGCAATGTATTCAGCTTCAGCATTTGATGAAGAGACATAGGATTGTTTCTTGTATTTCCATGAGACAACACTTCCACCAAGAAACTAACATCCCCCAGATGTAGACTTTGCAGTCATATTGCAAGCACCATAATCACTATCTATATAAGCATACATATTGAAGTCAGAATTCTTAGGATACCAAAGACCAAGTGTTGAAGCACCTTTAAGGTATCTTAGAATCCTTTTGACAGTGATAACGTGAGACATCTTGGGATTTGCTTGATATCTTGCCCAAATACATGTAGCAAACATAATATCAGGCAAGCTAGTTGTAAGATACATAAGAGACCCAATCATAGCCATGTATAGGTGTTCATCTACACACTCCCCCTCAAGATCTGGTCCAAGGGAGTGGTTCCTAGCTATGGGTGTCTTAGCAATCTTACAATCAATTATGCTGAATCTTTTGAGTATGTCTTGAACATACTTTGACTAACTAATGAAGATGCCATCTTCAACTTGCTTCACTTGAATTCCCAGAAAGAAATTGAGTTTCCTCGTGTCACTCATTTCAAATCTATCCTTCATCATCTTCTCAAAGTCTTTGCAGAGCTTTGGATTACTTGAACCAAAGATGATGTCATCTACATATACTTGAACTAGCATTATGTCATTTCCGTGTCCTTTGATGAAGAGAGTTCCATCTATAGTATCCCTTCTATATCCATGCTTGCAGAGATACTGAGATAGAGTCTCGTACCACTTCTTGGGTACATGATGCAGCCCATAAAGAACTTTGTCAAGCTTGTAGACATAATCAGGATGATCAGGATCTGCAAAACCAGGTGGCTATTTGACATACACCTCTTCATCAATCACCCCATAAAGAAAAGCACACTTGACATCAAGTTGATAGACCTTGAAGTTCTTGGAAGCAGCAAATGCCAAGAATATCCTAACAGCTTCCAATCTTGCTACAAGAGCAAAGACATCAGTGTAGTCAATTCATTCTTCTTGTGTGTATCCTTGAACAACTAGTCTAGCTTTGTTTTTTATTACAATGCTTCTATCATCCTTCTTATTCCCAAACACCCATTTGGTTCCTATAGTAGTCTTTTCATGAGGACATAGGTTCCAAACTTTTTGCCTTTTGAATTGAAGCAGCTCCTCTTGCATAGCTTTAACCCGGCTTCCATCCTTTAGAGCCTCATCAATTTTCTTTGGCTCTATCTGGGACAAGAAACAAGAGTGAAGACAAACATTTGCTTCATGGGTTTGTCCTCTTGTTCTTACCCCTGTGTCAACATCTCCAATGATGTTTCTGGTAGGATGAGACTTGTTGATCCTTAGCTACAGCAAGTTGCTGAGAGAGATCTAAATTAGAGAAATTTAGATTTGGCATTGATGTTTCTCCCACCACATCAGCACACTTATCAAGAGAAACTTGATCCAATGAGTGTGTGACATCATTGATGTTGTCATCTATGGAGTGGTTATCAGCATCAAGAAAATCTTGATCACTGTCACCACTACCATCATTGTCTTCTGCATTTGAAGTATCTTTATCTGGTTGTGTAGCCTCTGAGCTAGAATTTGAAGGCATAAAAGATGTATCAACTGAATTTGTCATTGTGGTGCTGATAGAAATTTCATTTGGCAAAAGTAGTTCCAACTAGAGCTGAAGATGTGTTGCATGAAGATCTTCTTAGCTCAAATCTTGGATGAGGATCACCTATAGGTAAGATTTCTGTAGATCCTAAAACAGTCTCACAAGATTTGTTAAAATAGTTGGTAACTAAATCAAGATCAAATAGCCAATCAGGACCAGAACCAACCACATAGGGTGTGTGTTCATTGAACGTCACATTGGCTGACTCCTCAACAATTCTAGTTCTGAGATTGTATACTCTATAAGCCTTAGCTTGGGAAGAGCATCCAATGAAATGTCCATCATCTGATTTCTCAACAAATTTGGCAATTTGATCCTTGGTATTCAAGATGGTGCATGGACATCCAAATGACCTGAGAAAACCAATGAAAGGTTTTCTCTTGTGTCAAACCTTAATCACTAAAACTTTGTTTTGCACATAGCAAGTAGTGCTGAGTGCCTCTGCCCAGAAGGTGATTGGCAGTTTAGAATCAGACAGCATGGTTCTTATAGCTTCAATCAGTGTCCTGTTTCTCCTATTAGCAACACCATTCTGCTAAGGGGTCCTGGGAGCACTATATTGTCTTGTAATACCCTTTTCATCACAAAATGTATCAAGGATTTGGTTCTTGAACTCAATTCCCTGATCACATCTTATGATTTTGACCTTGTGATCAGATTGATCTCAATCTTTAAGATGAAATTCTTTAGAATCTCAGGAGTCTCATCCTTAGTTCTAAGGAAAAAGACCTAAGTGAATCTTGTAAATTCATATGTGATCACTAAACAATAGAAGGTCCTTCTTAGACTCATTACATAGGTGGGGCCAAAAAGATGCATATGTAACAAGTGTAGGGGTGTAGTGATGGAGTTTCTTTACTTAGGCTTGTGAGATACCTTATGTTGCTTCCCTTTCAGGCATGCAACACAATGATCATCACTTGTAAACTCTTTCTCTGGCATTCCAGTTACCAAATCATTCTTAATAAGTTTATTCATGTTTTTAAAGTTTACATGGCACATTCTTTTATGCCATAGGAAAAACTCATCACTATTTTCTTTAGACTGAATGCATGAAACTTCTCTAGAGGGAGATGTTTCTTGCAAATCCATCTTGTACATGTTCCCTTTCCTGGGATCTCTAAGTAGGATATGCTCATAAGGAAAGACCACCCCGAGCTTGAGAACAATGCACTCATGCTTAGTAAAGAGCATGTTATGACTTTGATCACAAAATTAGGATACACTCAAAAGATTGGACCCAAGCTCCTTGACAAAGTTTACATTTTCAATGCTGAGCTTACCATTTGTGACCTTGCCCCTTCCAGAAATGTAAGCACCCTCGTCTCCTCCAAAAGCAACTAGCCCTCCATCAATCCTTTCAAAGTTCTGGAGTAGTGACCTATTGCCTGTCATGTGCCTAGAACAGCCACTATCAATGATCCAGACATTCTTGATTGACTTGAGTTGTTCCTACATAAAGAGAATGATTAGTTACATTTGGAAACCCAAGCCTTACTGGTCTTGGGCTCATTAACAGAAGTAGAAGGTAATGCAACAGTAATAGATCCTATAGTTGTGCTTTGAGGATCTTGTGCTATTGTTAATGAGGAACATTAAGTCAGTTGGTCTTTCTTCAACTCCACACCACCTTTGGAAGTTTGGATTTGACCTTCAATACATCGGAAACTTTTGAGACTTAGGAATTTTTGATGACTGAACCTTCAGAAGAATCTACAAACACTACAGCAGACTTTAGTGCTTCGGAAGCATTCCTTGCTTCCGAGACCAAATTTTCTTCCGAAGGCAATTTTCCACCTACCTTCTTCTTTGTTTGGAGCTTCTGAAGGAAATAGACTTTCCTTCCAAAGCTGAAATTTTCTTAGAGCTCTTGGAAATCCTTTTCTTGGTCATATGGAGAGTACCTCTTGGCTTGTATGGACAATCCTTAGCAAGACGAGAGACACTTTCACATATAACACATTCTATTTTCTTTTTTCTAAGAGCATTCTACTGATAACAAGACTGATTTTGATCACATCCCTTCTCCCTTCTTCTTTGTAGATGCTGAGACAGTCCTTTTGGGCTGAGAACTGTTCTTGGAGTTTGATGGTCCAGGTTGTGTAGCAGTGGTACACAACAGATCAGTCTTCTTCTTGGTGCTGAGATGATTTGAACATGAACAATAACTCTTAGCAGAAGATTTTAGGTTCATGTCTTCAATCTTCACTACTTTAAATCCTACAGAAATAAAAACTTGTTTCAAACTAGATTCAAAAGTGGCCTTGATCTCTTAAGTCTTCCTAGCTTTTCTTTTGCTCTTTCTGATCAAGTTTTTCCTCGTAGACTTGGTCATCACAGTCTTCTTCTTCTCCTTAGAAGGATAGTGACCCTTCTTAGAATCGTCCTCTTCACTCTTCTCAAAGGAATTCTTCACTATCACTTCTTCATCCTCTTCACTCAAGGGGTCTATAAGAGGAAGCTCATATTCACAAGTTCCACACCTGGGTGATCTTACAGACAAGATTGTGTGTGGAGGAGCTATCTCATTAGATCCCAGTCCCTGCTTGTTTTGATAACACACCTTATTGTATAGGGATAAGGATATCATGTTCTTTAAGGTCTTTTCTTCAAGAACACACTTTTCTACCCTTTCTTTGCTAATCACAAGCTCAGCCTGGCGCTCAATTAGCTTAGTTATGAGATCCTTGATATGAGTCCTATAAATGGTATGCTCATGTTTTAGAACTAAAATGGTTTTCTCTAAGTCCTCTATCTTTTGTTTATAATCACTTTCAGTCTTTCTAAAATCAGCTTTTAGGATGTTTAAGGAATCAAGATCAGATCTTATATCTAATTTGTAGAACCTGTATCTATTTACTTTAGCAATACATTCAGAGGTACAGACATGTTCCAATACCTTGGCTTCATCATGATCTACCATTAGTGCTTGGTTTGGAGAAGCATCTTCCACCTAAAAGCTCCAGTCAAAGCCTCCTTCTTCAACAACAATTGCAGCTTGCTGCATTGGCTTCTCATTCTTGGTAGTTTTGTTAGTGTAGTTTGGTCTAGATTGTGCTTGGCCACCATTTGTTCTTGGTGCTTTGCACTCCCTAGAAAAGTGGCCCATCAAGTTACAGTTGTAACACTTGACTTTGCTTTGTCCAGTCCAAACTTTCCACTGGCTGCATTGCTAAGAAACTTCTTTCTAGTCCGCTTGTAGAACTTATTGGCTCTATGAGTGAGAAGAGCCATTTCCTGTACTATTTCCATGTACTCCAAATCATCTGGATGGATACAGTCCAGATCTTCAAGGGTGAAGAGAAAGCTGCCATAACTTTCATGAGAGGACACAAAGGCTTGAGAAGAACTTGTCTCTTGGAATGGGCTTCCTTGAGTGTAGTTCTCCCTTGGTGTCTCGGGGAAGGTGATGAAAGGACCCTTTTGTGAGTTGTCAGTGTAGCATATGAGATGATGTTGAGGTTCTATGCTATCCCTTTCAACCACATGAAGGGCTGAACCCATTTGATTGTTGGAGTTGCCAGATGAACCTTGCATGTTCATCTCTATCTTGTAGCCATTGAGAATCCCATACACTTCTATCAAAGTGAGAGTTTTTAGGTTCTTAGTTCTCTTGATAACCACATTGTAGTGTGTCCATTGCCTAGGAAGTGAGGACATGAACCTCCTTACAATATCTTTGTTTTCAAGAGCCACTCCACCATCCACTAGGGTATCCATAATCTCAGCATACCTAAAGTATTGTTGAGTCATGGTCTCACCTGATTTAAAGGTGAAATTTTCAAACTGCTGCTTCAGGAGATCCTTCTTGTTCTCCTTTGCTTCAGTGGAACCCTCATACATCAGTTTCAATGCATCCCACAGCTGCTTAGCTATTTTGCATTTCTTGAAACCTCTGTATACAGAGTTAGGAAGAGTAGTCCGATAGGCTATCATGGCCTTCTGGTCAATCTCTACTCTCTTTCTATCTTTATTTGAGTAGTCAGCCACAGCCTTAGGGATCATACTACCACCAGTAGCAGAAGAGGTGCTTGGTATATAAGGTCCATTTTCAACAGACTCCCATATTCTTGAGTCTAGAGACCTGATGAAACCTTCCATTCTTTGGCACCCGGTGTCAAAGTCATCCAGAGTGATTAGTGGGGACTTGGACATGGTTCCAGTTTCCATATCATATTTGGAAATGGCTACCATTTGAAAAGTTAAGTATTTTGTGTGCGTGAGGGATCTTATGATGGTGAGATCTTATATCAAGAGCCTGGGATGCTCTGATACCAAATGCAGGACTGGTGAAGGGTATACACGTATAACATAACAACACAATGAGGAGAGTTGCAAAGAGCACTTAACTAATCAAATAGTGGAACTGGTTAACCCTCTAGTAATGATACTAAGAACACAGGTAAATCTGAGACAGAACAGCTAGCAAAACACAAAAGGAGTTGGTTTTCAAGATTGCACTATATTGCTTTCTAAAGTTCTATTACAAGTGTTACAAAGCATATCAAAAAGTTATAAGTACTTGAGATACATATACTACACCCTACAGCGGGCCATACTTTAAAGGCCAGCTGGATACAATTGACTAGATTTTGTAGAGTCAAAAGGAAGATTACCTTTTGACTAGTGACTATGACATGCCATAGCTCACATCCTAATGTATTACAAAAAGGATAAGGTACATGAAGTAGAAAGTTGCAGACTCAAGACCTTAATGTATAGTTAAGCATGGACCTTTTCATCAACTTATGAAAGTTGGTGACTTTACAGAGTTGCAGCAGAAAAGGGTCCAGCTTTATGTAAAGTACATCAGATAAAGCATGTATACTAAAAGTCTTCGGAAGAAATCTTTCTTCTAGTGTTGGCTTCAGAAGACTTTGTCTTCGAAGCTTTGGAATACTTCATCTTTGGCTTCGGAAGATATTGGTCTTGGCTTCAAAATATATTGGTCTTGGCTTCGAAAGATTTCACACTTATAATATTTCTGTTGCTGGTGTGAAACTTCCAAAGTATTCTTCTTTAGTACACTTGTGCATGCATGCAGGAGACTTTGGGTGTTTGGGTTGCATCAGCCTTTTACATTTAATCCTTACAGAGATGGAGGCGGTGTTAGATATCAGAGAGTGCAAGGAGGACCAGAAGGTGAAGTTTGTTGCCCACTCATTTTTGTATTCAGCCTTGTGTTTGTGGGACAACTTTGTCCAAGCTGAGGGTAGTAGAGCAATCGAAAGGATGAAGTGGGGCGAGCTGAAAAAGCTGGTGATCGAGGACTTTTGTCCTCATAGGGAACTCGATAAGATTAATAAGGATTTCCTACATTTGGAGGCGAGAACCATGACACACCAGCAGTACACCACCAAGTTCAACGAGATGGCAAGATTGGTGTCGGACCAGTGACACCTATATCACGAAAGATTAAGTGATACATCCATAGTTTTCCGATGGATATTCTCAGGCACATGATTGCCGCTCGCCGAGCACGTTTAGGTCAGTTGTAGAACTGGCGGGAAGGTTGTATGACAAGAAAGAAGTGGCAATGGTTGAGGTGAATAAGGGTGGTGGTGGTGATAAGAACTGGAATAGGAAGCGGTTTGGACGTGGAGGTGTCCCTCTAAACAACAAGAGTGCATGGGTGGATGACTGGAGTGTGGTCACACCCAGTGCGGAGTTAAAGAGGTGTGGTAAGTGCAGGAAGGAGCATACTAGGGAGTGTAGATGGGGATCTAATATATGTTTCAAGTGTGGAAGGATAGGACATGTGACCAAGTGTTATGGGGCGACGAGGTGTATTAACTATGGTGAAATGGGCCACGTGAGCAGGGATTGCAAGAAGCAAAGGGCTGAGAGAAGAAGACGACTAGAACTAAAGGGTAGAAGGCAAGCGCCAAAGCCTTCACAATGTCCTGGGAGGAGACTAGGACGGACCCCAATGTTGTGTTAGGTACGTTTCTAGTAAAGCAAACTCTTGCTTCTGTATTATTTGATTCTAGTGCTAGTAAGAGAATCATTTCTAATGCTTTCTATGCTAATTTCCCTATTAGAAGTATAAATGTAGATGAGTCCTTCGATGTAGAAGCTACCATAGGTAAGTCTACCAATATTTCTAAGCTGATAGAAGGCTATGACATAGAATTAGAAGGTCATAAGTTTTCTACTAGATTGTTTGTGATGACCTTGGGCTGGTTCGATGTAGTCCTAGGAATGGACTGGTTAGCGGCCTATGGGGCGAATATCATGTGCCACAAGAAGATGATTCGGCTGAGAGCGCCTGACGGGATTTCAATGACGATTTATGGTGATTGAGTTACTACGACCCCAAATGTGATTTCAATGGCCATGGTGGTGGCGGGAAGTGCATGAGGCATGGATGTAGCACCTACCTGCCTACATGAAGGATGTGGACATGTCAATATCACATTGTGTTATGTACCAGTTGTGTGTGACTTCCCAAATGTGTTCCCAGAAGACTTACAAGTTGTGCCACTGGACCGTGAGATCAAGTTCCAGATTGATTTTGTCACACCACGACCAACGGCGGAATCATTGAGGCGAACGAATGTGAAATGATTGTTCATAGCTCATGGAATAAATAAGTTGAAATAGTATTAAATGCCATTTTTCATTGAATACTAGACAATCAAGTCATTACAATACAACAAATATTTAAACAACATAAGATATTTAGTTAAACTAAGTCCAAGTCCTATATGAGCAAGAAGAAGTCCTCAAGTAGCAATCCTGAAACATGTTAAAAATAAAGGGTCAACTTTGAAAGTTGGTGAGTTTCCATGAGTTAAGCATACATACATATATATATATATATATATATATATATATTATATATATATATATATATATATATAAGTTTACAAGTAACAATTCATGTCAATAGTTACAATTAAAGCAAGTTTATAGATAACATATAGCTACAATCAAACCTTGACCAAGATATCAATTACAAGTTATATCAATTAGCTAAGTGTACTTGGTTCCCATGATGAACAAGCATATGTCATCAGGAGTCGGCAATAACCCCGGCTTTAGAACAATTAGGCTTCTTAGGCCCATAGATCTATGACGTCGCCAGGCTAGCAATAGTTAATGATTGTCAACATATAATGTCCATCATATAAGACTCACAATATTACAAATAACATGACAAAAATAAAGATGAATTACATGTGCATTTACAAGTATTGAGATGGTTACAAGTGTAAGTTTATACGTTAACATGTTTCATCCAAAAAGGTGTGAAATAAAGTAAAAGAGGGGCATGAAAACTCAATGGAAAACTCACTTGCTATAAGGTGCACTTAAGATAACAATAAGAAGATAAGATTACTCCAATGTTTACTTCACGATTTAACCTAAGGGTTGATGTCTCAGAATTAGAATAAAGATAACATCAACGAATAAATATGAAATAGGGTTTCGATTGGAATTTGGGGTTTTTTAAATAATTAAGTTAAATAAAATAATGAAAATCAATTATGTTTTGATTCATTAAAGATGGAATAACTCAATTAAATAATTAAGATTTAAAGCAATCATGAGTCATTAGTAAAATTAAGATTCATTAAAGATGGAATAACTCAATTAAATAATTAGATGATTTGAAACTACTTAGGCCAAAATGGTGATAGCTCTAGGTCTATACTCACGTATAACAAAGGAGATGACCATTTTATCATGTGCTGATGAGAGCTCCAGGTCAGTACTATCATACAGCAATGGAGATCATCACCCCAAGTTAGTACTTCCGTATAGCAGAGGACATTAGCACAAACACAAGACACATAAATACACCAATCATGGCCAAAAAGATATGGCTTATATGATTTGTATCATGATGGGTGAAAGATCAATTCTCAATCCAATTTTTGTCATGAATCTGTTTTCGTGTAGGCCAAAATGATTGCTTAAATCTAGACATCCTAAAGCATATATTTTAATTTAAATCATTATGTTGTTGTCTATTTTATTCTTCAGACTGAGTCTACCAAACATATCATTAAAGAATCTATTTGTTTTTCTTTTATTTGCAATTAAGAATAAAATGTGAATCAAATAACAGTATCAGTTACTATCATGTTAGGATCAGTGATCTACGTTTGATTGATTACAGAGTATAGCAGCGGAATTCTAACAATGAATTAGCCAATTCACAAGAACGAAACGATATTCAATGAAGAAAAAAGACGGTTATAGAGAGAGAATTCTGCAAATATATTTCATTCAATATTCGCTTTCGTGGTAACGGAATGTCACACTTACAATTAGGTCGACACCTCTTATATAAGAGATGTGACGTCTGCTGATGTCACTTGATAGTGACATCTAACAGAATTATTACAACTGAAACACAACTACTGAAGATGTCAAAACAGCTGACATCTCCTTACAAAAATACTAAGTGTTATCAGTTATTATAACTACTGAAAAACATAAAACTACTGAAACTACAACGACTGAAGAACAAGCTCTTCAGTCGTTTTACAAAACTGCTGAAAGTAAAAATATAAAACTACTAATATCACAACTACTAAAGAAGTACTCTTCAGCTGTTGTGACAAACTACTGAAACTTCAGTACTTGATCTTCAGACTTGAACTTCAGACGTTTCATCAGCTGATGACTTCAGTAGATATCATCAGCTGATGTCTTCAGTCTTTGTCTTCAGACTTTGTACATCAGTTGTTGATCTTTAGCACTTGTAAACTCTTCAGCTGTTGTACTTCAGTACTTTGGTCTTCAGCTTCAGCACTTGTGTTCTTCAGCTGTTCAGCTTCAGCACTTGTGTTCTTCAGCTGTTGAACTTCAGCACTTTAGTCTTCAGCTGTTTAAGTCTTCAGCACTTGATCTTCAGCTGTTGGAGTTTTCAGCACTTGTCGAACTGCTGATGAAGCCTTCAGCAGTTGTTGTGATATCATGTGGGACTTAGAGGTTTTCTGATCTTGGCTCATTGGTTCTTTTGGTCCAACAAACTCCCCCTGAACCAATGCAGCCAAAACCTCTAATTTATTTATTTTCCAACTTATTGTTGGCAAAAAGGTTGGTCTTTTTCCTTCTTGATCAGTAGAGAAGATGACCCATATAAGCTCCGGCCTGGGAAGAAATCTCAGATATTTGTTTGGCAATATATGAATGGGAACTCTGTTTTGGGGAACTGGACACAGAGTTGTTATCCCATTCATGAGATCTACTTCCCGTGTATGAGCCTGTAGGATTCTCTGGTGTAGGCTCTGAGAAACATGATTTGTTCTTCCATGGTCAGGTTCTCGGGTTCACCATCAAACAATCCTTCTCGCCCATACAGCTCTGAGATGTACTTGGCCTGTTTGCCATTTTTAAGCTCAACTGTTGTAATTTGTCTGTATGCAAACTCATCAGGTGATTCCCTTCGAGTAATAGACTGAGCTCATTTTGTTTGAAGTTCTCAAGCCTCTTGTAGACTAACCCCTTTTTAAAAATTCTGTTCTCTAGCATCTTCTGGGGTGTTGTTTTAGTCTCGTAGGCCTTCTTGAAGTCTTCGACAATCTCCCAGGGTGATACTACAAGGGCCACTGTGATCTCTTCATCTATGATCCTTTTGACTCGGCCCTTGTATCTCGAAGGAATGTCTTTCTTTACAATACTGTGAGCCACCCTAGGATCAGGCCATACTCTCACCTTTTCCTTCTGATATTGAAATGTGTTGGCGAGAGTGTACAACCTCAGAGCTTCTTTCTTCATACTAATAATTGATGACGAAGCAGCATAAGTTTTGTCAATGCTTTTTAGCATTTCATCATCATGAAGCTTTTGTTGCTGCTCTTCTTCAATCTTTACTCTCACAACATCCATCTGTGAGGTGGGAGTGATGGGCATAAGTTTGGCTTTCGCCAATGTTAGAACTGCAGACAGAGGCAGCCTATCTTCTTCCACATCATCCTCTTCTTCTTCTTCTTCTAGCCTCAACACCCTTCTCTTCTTCTTCTTAGGTGCATCATCGACTGTTGGTATAGATGGTAAGGGAGTTGGTTTTGAGGGTTAAGGAAGTTTGGATTTGGGCTTTGAGATTGGTTTGGAGATTTGAGGGGTAGGCTGTTTTTGAGTGGGTGAAAGGGAAGGTTGTTCCAGCATTTTGGTTGTGAGTTTAGCCTTTGTAAGTCTTGCCATTTCAAACCTTTTTCCAGCCCCAACCTCATCAAGGGCTTCAATGATAATCCCCTTATGGAATTGCTCAAACAGACAGATTCTGGTGGCTATAGCCAGAATACTGTCTCTGGTCCATGCACGAATCTCCATCAAAGATCTTCCTAAGTATTGGCAATGAAACGGATCATGATCTGCAATCTCTCTTTCTCCAGTACATCATACCCACCCCATCGGGTTTGAATCTCCTCCACTTCCAACTTCCTGATCTCACTATCTAATGTGGTTGTATCAAAACCTTGCTTGAAGAGTTGCTTAATGATTTTATCCATGGATCGGCTGTGTGTGTCATCTGCATCTTTTACCAGCTCTTCCAAGGATTTTTCTTCAGCAATAGGTTGATCATCAGCACTTTTCTTTCTTTTGTAACTGATCAGTTGTTGTTGCTTTTGTTTTTCCAACTCCTGGGCTTTCTCTTGTGCCTTCTCATCCTCTGTTCTTTTCCTCTTCTTTTCTTTCACTGCAGTACTCTCCCCCTTTTCGGATGCATTGGTGGTAGGGGTTTGTACCGCAGAAAGTGTCTTTTGCACAGCATTATCAATCAGTGGTTGTAGAGTTGAGGAAATCCTCTCATTAATGGCTTTAGTAACAATTTCAGTGATAATGGGAGTGATGAGAGGTATGGATTGTTGGAATACAGCAACCATCTGCTCTGGGGTGTTCTGTCCCGGAGAGATAGTGCCAAAAGCAGACGCTGGAGGCTCATTGGAGTGAGAGGGTAAAGTGTTTGGGGAACCTTCAACTGAAGGTGCCATCTGTGGGTTGGTGGAGGCAGATGGTCTTTGGTCCTTAGAAGTTTTGGCAAGCAGCTCTTTGAGTCTGCTCACCTCCTCCTCCAGGATGGTGTTTTGGGCGATTACATCGTAAAAGAAGCCCAGGTCATCATCAGTAGATACTGAATCACCTGACCTCCTGATAGGATCAGGATGAACATGCACTGAGTGTAGCTCAGGTGTAGCATGTGCCCCTTTGTCTTGGTACTGGGGACTTCCTGCCTCAGGACTATGTCCGTCATCAGCAGTTGCCTCTGGTAAGGACTTAGTAATGGTACCAACTGCAACCTGATCATATGTTGACACAGGAGAAGTGGCAGCCTCACCAGAAGTTCCAATCTCCATTGCTACACTAGAATAAGGAACATTGTAACCCCTATGTTGTGGGTTCTCAGCTGCACTTTGGTCCTCCCCCTTAATGGTAGAGGTGTTCCCAGTAGTAATTGGTATCTGGGAGGGGGTGAGGAGTGCAAGTGAGTCAGCACTTGTGCAACAAGCAATGTAGGACTTTGGGGACGGTTGCATGGGGTGATGGGGTAGAAGCAGTGTGCACCTGGGGAGGAAGCTTGTTAGGATCAATGATCTATGTTTGATTGATTAGAGAGTATAGCAGCGGAATTCAAACAATGAATTAGTCGATTCACAAGAACGAAACGATATTCAATGAAGAACAAAGACGGTATACAGAGAGAATTCTGCAAATATATTTCATTCAATATTCACTTTCGTGGTAACAGAATGTCACACATACAATTAGGTCGAGACCTCTTATATAAGAGATGTGACGTCTGCTGATGTCACTTGATAGTGACATCTAACAGATTTATTACAACTGAAACACAACTACTGAAGATGTCAAAACAGCTGACATCTCCTTACAAAAATGCTAAGTGTTATCAGTTGTTATAACTACTGAAAAACATAAAAGTACTGAAACTACAACGACTGAAGAACAAGCTCTTCAGTCGTTTAACAAAACTACTAAAACTAAAAATATAAAACTACTGATATCACAACTACTGAAGAAGTATTCTTTAGCTGTTGTGACAAACTACTGAAACTTCAGTACTTGGTCTTCAGACTTGAACTTCAGATGTTTCATCAGCTGATGACTTTAGTAGATATCATCAGCTGATGTCTTCAGTCTTTGTCTTCAGACTTTGTACATCAGTTGTTGATCTTCAGTACTTGTAAACTCTTCAGTTGTTGTACTTTAGTACTTTGAACTTCAGCTTCAGCACTTGTGTTCTTCAGCTGTTCAGCTTCAGTACTTATGTTCTTCAGCTGTTCAGCTTCAGTACTTGTGTTCTTTAGCTGTTGTACTTCAGCACTTTAGTTCTTCAGCTGTTGAAGTCTTCAGCACTTGATCTTCAGTTGTTGAAGTCTTCAGTACTTGTCAAACTGCTGATGAAGCTTTCAGCAGTTGTTGTGATACCATGTGGGACTTAGAGGTTTTCTGATCTTGGCTCATTGGTTCTTTTGGTCCAACAAAGTCCCCCTGAACCATGCAGCCAAAACCTCTAATTTATTTATTATCCCACTTATTGTTGGCAAAAGGTTGGTCTTTTTCCTTCTTGATCAGTAGAGAAGATGACCGATATAAGCTCCGGCCTGGGAAGAAGTCTCAGATATTTGTTTGGCAAGATATGAATGGGAACTCTGTTTTGGGGAACTGGACACAGAGATGTTATCCCATTCATGAGATCTACTTCCCGTGTATGAGCCTGTAGGATTCTCTGGTGTAGGCTCTGAGAAACATGATTTGTTCTTCCATGGTCAGGTTCTCGGCTTCACCATCAAACAATCCTTCTCGCCCATACAGCTCTGAGATGTACTTGGCCTGTTTGCCATTTTTGAGCTCAACTGTTGTAATTTGTCTGTATGCAAACTCATCAGGGTGATTCCCTTCGAGTAACAGACTGAGCTCATTTTGTTTGAAGTTCTCAAGCCTCTTGTAGACTAACCCCTTTTTAATAATTCTGTTCTCTAGCATCTTTGGGGTGGTTTTTTAGTCTCGTAGGCCTTCTTGAAATCTTCGACAATCTCCCAGGGTGATACTACAAGGGCCACTGTGATCTCTTCATCTATGATCCTCTTGACTTGACCCTTGTATCTCGAAGGAATGTCTTTCTTTACAATCCTGTGAGCCACCCTCGGATCAGGCCATACTCTCACCCTTTCCTTCTGATATTGAATGTGTTGGCGAGAGTGAACAATCTCAGAGCTTCTTTCTTCATGCTGATAATTGATGACGAAGCAGCATAAGTTTTGTCAATGCTTTTCAGCATTTCATCATCATGAAGCTTTTGCTGCCTCCTTTCTTCAATCTTACTCTCACAACATCCATCTGTGAGGTGGGAGTGATGGGCATAGGTTTGGCTTTCGCTAATGTTAGGACTGCAGACATAGGCATCCTATCTTCTTCCACATCATCCTCTTCTTCTTCTAGCCTCAACCACCCTTCTCTTCTTCTTCTTGGGTGCATCATCGGCTGTGGTTTAGATGGTAAGGGAGTTGGTTTTGTGGGTTGAGTTGTGGTTGTTTGGATTTGGGCTTTGAGATTGGTTTGGAGATTTGAGGGGTAGGCTGTTTTTGAGTGGGTGGAAGAGAAGTTTTCCAGCATCTTTGTTGTGAGTTTAGCCTTTGTAAGTCTTGCCATTTCAAACCTTTTTCCAGCCCCATCCTCATCAAGGGCTTCAATGATAATCCCCTTGTGGAATTGCTCAGACAGACAGATTCTGGTGGCAATAGCCAGAATACTGTCTCTGGTCCACGCACGAATCTCCATCAAAGATCTTCCTAAGTATTTGGCAATGAAACGGATCATGATCTCCAATCTCTCCTTTTCAAGTGCATCATACCCAGCCCATCGGGTTTGAATCTCCTCCACTTCCAACTTCCTGATTTCACTATCTAATGTGGCTGTATCAAACCTTGCCTGAAGAGTTGCTCAATGATTTTATCCATGGATCGGCTGTGTGTATCATCAGCATCTTTTACCAACTCTTCCAAGGATTTTTCTTCAGCAGTAGGTTGATCATCAGCACTTTTCTTTCGTTTGTAGTGATCAGTTTTGCTTTTCTTTTTCCAACTCCTGGCTTGCTCTTGGGCCTTCTCATCCTCTTTCTGTTCCTCTTCTTTTCTTTCACTGCAGTACTCTCCCCCCGTTTGGATGCATTGGTGGTAGGGGTTTGTACCGCAGAAAGTGTCTTTTGCACAGCAGCATCAATCAATGGTTGTAAAGTTGAGGAAATCCTCTCATCAATGGCTTTAGTCACAATGTCAGTGATCATGGGTGTGATGAGAGGGAGGGAATTTTGAAGGACAGCAACTATTTGCTCAGGAGGGTTCTGTTCCTGAGAAATAGTGCCAGAAGCAGAGGCAGGTGGCTTAGTTGTTGGGAGTGGCTCAGTGTTTGGGGAACCTTCAACTGAAGGTGCCATCTGTGGGTTGGTGGAGGCAGATGGTCTTTCTCCTTGAGAGAGTTGGTCAAGTAGTTTTTTGCAGCCTACTGACTTCCTCCTCAAGGATTGTGTTCTGGGCAAGAACATCGTAGAAAAGCCCAGGTCAGCATCAGCAGAAGCTGAATCACCTGACCTCCTGCTTGGAGCAGGATGTACATGCACTGGGTGTAGACCAGTTGTAGCATGTGCCCCTTTGTCTTGGTACTAGGGACTTCCAGCCTCAGGACTATGTCTATCATCAGCTGTTGCCTCTAGTGAGGTCTTAGCAATGTTACCAGCCTCATTCTGATCATGTGCTGATGCAAAGAGGTGGCAGCCTCACTAGATATTCTAATCTCCCTATCTACACCAGGAGATAGAAGTGGTAAACCCCTATGCTGTGGGTTCTCAATTGCACTTTGGTCCTCCCCCTCAATGGTAGAGGTGTTCCCAGTAGTAATTGTATCTGGGAGGGATGAGGAGTGCAATTGAGTCAGCACTTGTGCAACAAGCAATGTTGGGCTTTGGGGGGCGGTTGCATGGGTTGAAGGGATAGAAGCAGTGTGCACCTGGGGAGGATGGTGCTCTTCAATGGCAATCCCTTCAAGTGAGGAAGATCCCAGATGTGTGGGTACCCCTTTTGTGGTTACTGCAGGGTCCTGTTGAGAGGAATCCTGAGCGGCTACGGCTGGAAGAGTCCTTATATCCACTAGGGGGTTATGACCAGTGGATATCTCCTGCGTTTTGTTTGCAGGGGCATCCTCAGGGGACTCATTTCCTGAGTAGCCGTTTTGGGTTTCTTTTTGGTGGGTTGGTGGGGACTTTTGATTTGGAGGTGGTGGCTGTGGGTTCCAGCTGCGTGGGTTTTCGCAGCTTGGCAGCCAATTTGAGTGTGTGGTCAGAGTTGTGCCGGGAGTATACTTCAGGCAGAACAGCCATAGCAGGGACTCCCAGGCCAAAAAGTCCCTCAGCTTGAAGCTGGTTTTGTAATTATGGCCATTATGAACCGCGGATATAATATCCAACGGTTAGCAGTTAGTTTTTGAGCCATATCCTTGAGCTCTAAAATATTATTTCTGAAAAATTTAAGGCTGTTGCTCAAGAATAGAATACATTACTGCTGCCACTTCGTAGACATTTGATCCCAAGACGAAGTCTTAGGAGCCAAACAGACATTTACCATGTGAAAAATTAGGCGTTCAGCGTCATGGAAATGTTTCTTCATATAGTGGAGGCACTAAGGTTGCCTGATATCCAGATGGGCAGCAAAGGATAAATCAGTTGTGCCCTTGGGATATCCAGCAGGAGAAATGGCATCATCTAGATGTAAAGTTTGACGAAGTATTCGGGAGTGATGACCACTTCTTGGTTGTTGACGACCGCTACCGAGAGACGGACTGTGTTGTTCTCCCCAGTGGTGATGGTGACGTTCATCCAAAACTGTTTTAGGGATTCGGCATGAAGGATGGATTGAGAAGAAATGCCGTTTTGTATTGTGACTGGACCATAAGATCGATAGCAGTATCGAACTTAGCCCAGAATTGCGATTTAGTAAGGTAAGCTACACAGTTGTGTCGCGGTTTGATTTGCATGGATGCCATTTAGAAGAGAGAAGTTTTGGAGAGGAACGTTAGGTTTGAAGAAGATGAAGCTTTGAAGGATTAGGTCAGGGATATTAATAGGGTACTAGGGTTAGAAAACGACTGAAGGATGTGGTGTTAGTCATCGGTAGTTTTAAACGACTGTTGACATGGTATTACCCTTTCAGACGTTGAAACAGCTGAAGTCGTGGTATTAGGCATCAGTAGTTAGAAAACTACTGAAGACCGTGGTTTTGACTTCAGATGATGAAACAACTGAGGACTTGGTGTTTGTCATCAGTAGTTGTGAAACTACTGAAGACAGTGGTTTTGTCATCAGTTGTTGTAAACAGCTGAAGACTTGGTATTAGTCATCAGTAGTTATAAAACTACTGAAGACATGGTTTTGCTTCAGTTGTTTAGAATGAAACAGCAGTTGTAGAAACAAGAAGAGAGAAGTTCTCTTCAGTAGTTTTCGTCAATTCATAGCCTTTCAGCTGTTTCATACTGTCCTCAACACTTACTCATCAGACTTTGCATCCGCTTTTCAGGTGTTTCATAGGACGTCAGTACTTATCTGTTGTATACTGATTTCAGTAGTTGTAACTACATCAGTAGTTTGGAACAGATAAAGTACTTCAGTACTTGTGAGGCATTTAGCCATCAGTAGTTATAAAAACTACTGAAGGTGAAAGGACTCATCAGTACTTATATGTGACATGGGTACCAATGATCACCAGTAATTATTACTGAAATCATCAGTAGTTGTCACTTATTCTAGCTGCAGCATACCAAGCCTTAACACAAGGTTGTGGAAAGTAGAACTATCCAAAGGCTTAGTAAAAATATCTGCAAGCTCATCAGCACTAGGCACAAACTTAGGATCAATCAGACCTTTTTCAAAGCAATCCCGAATAAAATGATGTCTGATCTCTATATGTTGGTCCTAGAGTGCTGGACTGGATTTTTGACAATACACAGAGCTGAAGCACTATCCATTAATAATGGAGTCTTAGTCTCTGTAATGCCATAATCCAGAAGCTGGTTCTGAAGCTAGAGACAACTTGAGAGTGCAACTTGCAGCAGCAATGTACTCGGCCTCAGCAGTTGATGTAGCAACAGATGTTTGTTTCTTACTCTGCCAAGAAATCAAAAGTTGCCTAGGAATTGACAACCACCAGAAGTTGACTTTCTAGTTACTTGCACCCTGCATAGTCACTATCTGAAAAAACAACTAATTTGCAAGAGTGTCCAGTGGAATACCATAAACCCAGAGATTGTGTACCTTGCAAATATCTAAAGATTCTCTTGACTGCAATCAAATGAGACTCTTTAGGAGCAGCCTGAAATCTAGCACAGACACATGTAGCAAACATAATATCTGGTCTAGAAGCTGTTAAATACATCAAGGACCAATCATACATCTGTAAAGCGTTTCATCAACAGCTTTACCTTCTGATCAGCATCCAGTTGTGTGGTGTTGCACATGGGAGTAGAACAGGGCTTACAGTTTTGTAATCAAACTTATTCAAAATATCTTTGTATATTTTGACTGATGAATAAAGTTCCATCAGCCTTTTGTTTGATTTGCAAGCCTAGAAAGAACTGTAATTCTCCCATTGCACTCATTTCAAACCTCTTTTTCATTAATGTTGTAAAATCATCACACAACTGGGGATCAGAGGAGCAAAAATATATCATCAACATAAATCTGAACAAGTAGCTTATGCTAATCCACCTTCTAATAAACAAAGTTTATCAATGGAGCCTCTAGTGAATTATTCTTAAGAAGAAAAGTAGAGAGTGTCTCATACCAGGCTCTAGGAGCTTGTTTCAACCCTAAAGAGCCTTATCAAGTTTATACACCATTCAGGATGTTTATTATCCTCAAAGCCTGGTGGTTGACACACATAAACTTCTTCCTTATTTTACCATATAAAAATGCACTTTTGACATCCATTTGAAAACTTTAAGATTGTGGAATGCAGCGATAGGCTAAGAACAATCTGATTGCCTCTAGTCTGGCTACAGGGGCAAAGGTTTCATCATAATCAATACCTTCTTCTTGTGAAAACCCCTGTACAACCAGTCTAGCCTTGTTCTTAACAATAAGCCCATTTTCATCAGTTTTATTCCTAAACACCCATTAGTGCTATTGCACACTTACCTGGGGGAAGAGGAACAGTTCCCACACTTGTTGTTTCTTGAACTGAAGAAGCTCAAGCTGCATAGCTTCAACCCATCCATTGTCTCTCAAAGCAACATGGTAGTTCTTTGGCTCTAGCTGACTGATGAAGAGAGCATAGAAGCAGAAGTTAGAACAATTGACTTCTTGTTGAAACACCAGCATTGATATCACCAATAATCTGAGACATGGGGTGATTCTTCAGTTCTTGATAAACAATGAGATCTGTGCAAGTGTTTGTAGAACCTTCAGCAGCAGCAGATGTTGATGTAGACTCTTGAAACCAAGAATTAGATGGTAACTCAAAAGATGTAGAGGAAACAGAGATCTCATCAGCATTTGTTGTGGATGGAACTGCTGAAGCTACAGGAACATCAAATTTAGCAGACACAGGCAGTTGGTCACTAAACTTGAATAGGTGAGTATTATATTATCATCATCATCATCAATACCACCAGGTGGAAGACGCTGCAGAAGATGATTTATCCACAGGATCTGCAACAGCTGGAGGTTGATAAGGAACATATTGTAGTATGTCCAAATCAAACACACTCCATAGGGTTTTGTGGAATCTTGTCCAAAGGAGATCATTAAACTTCACATGCAAAGTCTCTTCAACTATCTTTGTTCTGTAGTTGAAGACTCTGTATGCCTTGCAAGTAGATGAATAACCAACAAAATACCCTGCATCCACCTTAGGATCAAATTTATGGAGTTGATCCTTTGTGTTGAGAATGAAACAAGGACACCCAAATGCTTTGAAAAATGAAATTAGAGGAGCCAAGTGATGGAGAACTTCATATGGAGTCTTCATCAACCTCTGATTTACTAAAACTCTATTCTCACATAGCAAGCTGTGTTAACAGCTTCAGCCCAAAAGGTCAGTGGCAAACCTGAATCAGCCAGCATGGACCTTGCAGCTTCAATTAGGGTCCTGTTCTTTCTCTCCACTACTCCATTTTGTTCTGGAGTCCTTGGATGCTCAAACTGTCTTTGATTACCTTTGAAAGATAGAAGTCATCAAGTGTATGGTTTCTGAATTTAGTTCCATTGTCACTCCTAATACACTTGACTGGAAGGGAATACTGCTTCTCATATACAACACAAAGTGAATAATCTTCTGAGCAACCTCATCCTTTGAATGTAGAAAGAAAGTCCATACAAATCTGGAGTAATCATCCACATTACCAGACAGTATTTCTTCTTGCCAGCTCATCACTCTCACAGGACCAAATAGATCCATATGCAGTAATTGCAAGCAGGCAGTGGACTTAGGCTCTTCAATAGGAGGGAATGAGACTTTGTGCTGTTTTCGTTTTTAAACAAGCAGTGCAGGTTTCATCACAGTGGAACTCCTTATTGGTAATCCTCTGACTAAACTATTGTGGATAAGCTGATTCATGTTTTTGAAATTAACATGACCCAGCCTTCTGTGCCACAGTTTAGATTCTTGAGAAGAGGCTTTGGAATAGGCAAGGATTGCCTTGACTGAGATCTATTTTCTTGGAAAGATCTAAGGCATACACTCTTCCTGTCCTGTTGGCTCTCAGGAGAGTGTGATCATCCAACACCTTATCAATCAAATGCAGAACTTTGGATGACATAATCCTACAGTTCTGACTGCTGAAAAGAGCAACATGGCCTTTATCACACATTTGACTGACACTCAAGAGATTATACTTGAGATTTTCCACATGATTAACATCATCAAACTTAATTTCTCCATTGGAGACAAAGCCATTTCCAATGATGTAACCCCTAGCATCATTGCCAAAAGAAACAAACCCCTTCTTTCCTTGAGAGTAGTCATGAAGAAGAGAGCTGTTCCCAGTCATGTGCATAGATCCCCCACTGTCCACATACCAGATGCTACTTTGGCATGTTGGAGAACCCTGCAATAATAAACAATCAGTTAGTTTTGGAGACCCAAACCTTTTTGGTTTTGGGCCTGGTCTCATTAACAGATGGTAAACTAACAGGTTTATTAGTAACAACAGCTTGAGAGGAGAAGATGGTGAAGAAGAGGAATCCTTGGCTTGGACCTTCTTTTCTGTGGTTTCAACATAGGAGCATCTAATTGGTTAACTCTACCCAACAGATGTTGAACCATCATAACCAGCTGTGTCTGATTTTGTGATAAAGCTTTCAGCTTATCAGACACATTGCCAGTGGAATTTGATAAGTTCCTATGTTGCACCTTCTTCTTCTGAGCACTCTCAGCTATCACCTGTTTAACCCCTTCCTTTTTGGATTTCTTTGAGGACTTAAGGGTTACAAGATTTGATGTTGCTGATACAAATGTGGTCTCAAACTCAGTTTTCATTTTTACCATTTTCTCTTTAATTTCTTCTTTTGTTTGAGTTTGGAACCTCTTTTGTACCAGCAATCATCTATAAGATGATTGTACAAACCACATACTTCACATGGTTTCTTTTTCATCTTAGGTTGATCGTCAACTAAAGAGGGTGAAGCAACTGGAGACTTGCTCTTCAGTGCTTTGGAAGCATTGTTTGCTTTCTTGACTTCCTCTTTAGTAGCCTTCAAACTCTTTCTACTGACAGTTTTCTTCTTTTCAGTACTGACAGTAGTTGGAGTTTGAACTTCAGGTGTTAAATCCTGCTTTCTAGTCCTTTCAGGACTTTCAGAATTAACTCCTGAGTTGATCAACTCATTGATCATGTGAGTGTCAGCATTTGAACCATCAACATCAGCTGATAGGTTCTGAGAGGGCTTGATGCTGACTTCTACTTCTGATTGTGCTGTATCAGAAAGTAGATCACATGATGAGATGGATTGGTTATTACTCTCACCATCAGATTCTACCTTTGCTCTTGGAGTAAAATCTGTAGGTGGAGCAGTGTGATTGTAACCAATGCCAAACTTCACATTGGAAGCAGATTGCTTACTAAGAAGCATTTCAAAACCTTTGCATGATTGTACCCATCTATCACACTCTACCTGGGTAACTGCAAGGGTTTCTTTGAGATCTTTATACTTCTCTAGAAGTATCTCTTCCCTAGCCTTATCATCAGTTATTTGGCATTTCAGTTTGTAAATCTCATCATTTTTATCATTAAGCAGAGACTCAAACTCAGCTTTGCTTTTGGAAATTATTTGTTCTAGCTCAATGTTCTTGTTGATTAAAGCTACATTTGCTTCTCTAATAGATGCAAATACTGCTATGCATGGTTCAGAACATAATTTGGCTTTTGCCTCAGAGGATACCTGTGATACTTTGATGTAGAGGCATTAGTGGATGAAGTATCAGCAGAATCCAAAGCCATAAGAGCTAGATTTCCAAAGGGACTTTCACCACCATGTTGACCAGCACCTGAGAACAGTTGTTCATGACCAGACAAGTCATCTGGTAAACTGCTCCAGTCAACAACTCCTGGGGTGAAGAAGCTGTGTTGTTGAGGTTGAGTTTGTTGATGAGATTGGGAAGGTTGTGGTTCAGGCAATGCTTGTGGTTGATGTGCAATTGGAGCTTGAACAGGATTTGGTTGAGGCATATAATAGAAGGGATAAGGATATGACATTTGACCCTGGGGAACAAAGTATGCAGGAGATCTAGGATGTGAATGATGACCAGAACCAGCAGGATGTTGCCCTCTATTTTGTGGACAAGTACTAGGAAAAGTCACAAAGGGTGCAGAACAGTTAGATCCAGTTGATCTACACTCCCTAGCAAAGTGTCCTAACCTTTGGCATTTGTGACACCTCAACTTACTCTTGTCAAAACCAACTTTGGTTTTGCCAGAGAGTCCAGGAAATTTCCTGCCAGTTCTCTTATAGAACTTCTGAGATCTGATATTAATCAGTGCCATTTGGCTCAGAATATCCATCTCTTCTAGATCATCATCAGCTATTCCTTTCAGATCATCCATAATGAAGCATAAATTGTCACTATTACTGCCAGAATGACTCTCAATACCACAAATGCATGATCAGAACTATTTGAAGAGAAATCTATACGCTCATCATAATTGATTTCAGATGAAGCATATTCTGACTCATGACCAACCAAGGCAGTTTTGCCTGGTACAAAGTCATCAGTGAGCTTTCCTGAAGATGACAGTTTCCTTTTCTGCTCTATCTCTCTTTCAAATGTAAGCAGTTTCCCATGAAGTTGGGTGAGAGATAGGCCATTCAGATTTGCACTGGAGCGTAGGACAATAGTGTATGTGTCACATCTCTCAGGCAGTGATCTGAGGAATCTGTTGTTCATCTGGCTATTGGTGTATTCCTGTTTCACCATTTTCAGCTCAGATATCAAGTAGGAAAAGCGCTCAAACTATTGAGTCAGTGTCTCACCCTTTCTATGAGAGAATGTCTCATATTGTTGGGCAAGGATTTCTCTATTGTTTGCTAAGACCTCATCTGTGCCACCGAATTGTTCCTTCAGGGCATTCCAGAGATCATGAGCAGTTTCATGATGCATAAGCCCAGAATAGATTTCATTAGGCAGTGCCATGGCCAGAATTCCATGGGCTTTAGCATCAATCTCAAATAGTTTCCGATATTCATCAGAGTATCGTTCCTTCTTCTTCGGAACCATTTGATTGGTTTCCGGATTGTTCACCATAGGCTTATGTGGTCCATGTACCACAGATGTCCAACAACCTGAACTGTTAACAGACAGGTGATGAAGCATTCTTCGTTGCCATATGTTATACTCGGTCCTAACCAGCATCGGAGGCTTGGTTGAGGAACCGGTATTGTGAGGATCATTAGAAGGAGTCGTCATCTCAGATTCAATCAAATTCGATTAAGCTAAACCAAATTTAGAACAAAACACAACAACCAATTGAACCAGAAGATCTCAAAGTAAATGAACGAAAGCGACAGAAATTCAATAATCTATAACCAGTTCTTACGAATACGCTAATTCAATCAAACACAGATATCTATTAGCAGTTTCAATGATCAATTGTTAGATCGATCAATAATTAACCTGCTCTGATACCACTTGTTAGGATCAGTGATCTATGTTTGATTGATTGGAGAGTATAGCAGCGGAATTCAAACAATGAATTAGTCGATTCACAAGAACGAAACGATATTCAATGAAGAACAAAGACGGTTATAGAGAGAGAATTCTGCAAATATATTTCATTCAATATTCACTTTCGTGGTAACAGAATGTCACACTTACAATTAGGTCGACACCTCTTATATAAGAGATGTGACGTCTGCTGATGTCACTTGATAGTGACATCTAACAGATTTATTACAACTGAAACACAACTACTGAAGATGTCAAAATGGCTGACATCTCCTTACAAAAATGCTAAGTGTTATCAGTTGTTATAACTACTGAAAAACATAAAACTACTGAAACTACAACGACTGAAGTACAAGCTCTTCAGTCGTTTAACAAAACTACTGAAACTAAAAATATAAAACTACTGATATCACAACTACTGAAGAAGTATTCTTCAGCTGTTGTGACAAACTACTGAAACTTCAGTACTTGGTCTTCAGACTTGAACTTCAGATGTTTCATCAGCTGATGACTTCAGTAGATATCATCAGCTGATGTCTTCAGTCTTTGTCTTCAGACTTTGTACATTAGTTGTTGATCTTCAGTACTTGTAAACTCTTCAGCTGTTGTACTTCAGTACTTTGAACTTCAGCTTCAGCACTTGTGTTCTTCAGCTGTTCAGCTTCAGTACTTGTGTCTTCAGCTGTTCAGCTTCAGTACTTGTGTTCTTCAGCTGTTGTACTTCAGCACTTTAGTTCTTCAGCTGTTGAAGTCTTCAGCACTTGATCTTCAGTTGTTGAAGTCTTCAGTACTTGTCAAACTGCTGATGAAGCTTTTAGCAGTTGTTGTGATACCATGTGGGACTTAGAGGTTTTCTGATCTTGGCTCATTGGTTCTTTTGGTCCAACAAAGGTGCTCTTCAATGGCAATCTCCTCAAGTGAGGAAGATCCTAGATGTGTGGGTACCCCTTGTGTGGTGGTTCAGGCTCCTGTTGAGAGGAATCCTTAGCGGCTATGGCTGGAAGAGTCCTTATATCCACTAGGGGGTTATAACCAGTATATAGCCTGTGTTTGTGTTGCAGGGGCATCCTCAGGGGACTCATTTCCCTGAGTAGCCTTTTTGGTTTTCTTTTTAGTGGGTTTGGTGGGGACTTTTGATTTGGAGGTGGTGGCTGTGGGTTCCAGCTGCGTGGGTTTGCGCAGCTTGGCAGCCATTTTGAGTGATTGGTCAGAGTTGTGCCGGGAGTATACTTCAAGCAAAACAGCCATAGCAGGGACTCCCAGGCCAACAAGTCCCTCAGCTTGAAGCTGGTTAGTAATTATGGCCATTATGAACCGCGGATATAATATCCACGGTTAGCAGTTTGTTTTTGACCCATATCCTTGAGCTCTGAAAATATTATTTCTTAAAAATTTAAGGCTGTTGCTCAAGAATGGAGTACATTACCTGCTGCCACTTTGTAGACATTTGATCCCAAGACGAAGTCTTAGGAGCCAAACAGACATTTACCAGTGAAAGATTAGACGTTTAGCGTCATGGAAATGTTTCTTCAGTATGGTGGAGGCACTAAGGTTTCCCTGATATCCATGATGGGCAAAGGATAAATCAGTTGTGCCCTTTGGATATCTAGCATGAGAAGTGGCATCATCCAGTGTAGAGTTTGACGAAGTATTTCGGGAGTGATGACCACTTCGTGGTTGTTGACGACCGACCGGAGAGACGCTATGTTGTTCTCCCCAGTGGTGAGGGTGACGTTCATCCAAAACTGGTTAAGGGATTCGGCATGAAGGATTGGATTGATAAGAAAGGCCGTTTGGTAGGGTGACTGGACCATAAGATCAATAGCATTATCGAACTTAGCCCAGAATGGCGATTTGGTAAGCTACACAGTTGTGTCGCGGTTTGAGTTGCATGGACGCCATTTAGGAGATGGAAGTTTTGGAGAGTTGAACGTTAGGTTTGAAGAAGATGAAGCTCTGAAGGATTAGGTCAGGGATATTTATAGGGTACGGGTTAGAAAACAACTGAAGGATTTGGTGTTTCATCATAGTTTTAAACGACTGTTGACATGGTATTACCCTTTCAGACGTTGAAACAGCTGAAGTCGTGGTTTTAGACATCAGTAGTTAGAAAACTACTGAAAGTCATGGTTTTGACTTCAGATGATGAAACAACTGAGGACTTGGTGTTTGTCATCAGTAGTTGTGAAACTACTGAAGACAGTGGTTTTGTCATCAGTTGTTGTAAACAGCTGAAGACTTGGTGTTAGTCATCAGTAGTTATAAAACTACTGAAGACATGGTTTTGCTTCAGTTGTTTAGAATGAAACAGCAGTTGGAGAAACAACTGAAGAGAATGTTCTCTTCAGTAGTTTTCGTCAATTCATAGCCTTTCAGCTGTTTCATACTGTCCTCAACACTTACTCTTCAGCCTTTTTGGCTGTTTTCAGTTGTTTCATAGGACATCAGTACTTATCTGTTACTGATATCAGTAGTTACAACTACATCAGTAGTTGTAACTTGATCAGTTGTTTTAACAGAATCAGTACTATCTGTGATATGGTTACTAATGATCATCAGTATTTATTGACTGAGATCATCAGTAATTATCATTATTCTAGCTGCAGCATACCAAGCCTTAACACTAGGTTTTTGGAAGTTGAACTATCCACAGGCTTAGTAAAAAATGTCTGCAAGCTCATCAGCACTAGGCACAAACTTAGGATCAATCAGACCTTTTTCAAAATCTGATCGCTATTTGTTTGGTCCTAGAGTGCTGGACAGGGTTCTTGATAAAGCACAGAACTGAAGCACTATCCATTAATAATGGATTCTTAGTCTCATGCAGAAGAACCCTGAATTTCATAAGGAACAGTTAGGTTTTGAAGCCTAAACCTTTTCGGTTTTGGGTCTGTTTTTTATCAACAGATTTAACCATAACTTGTTTCTCATGATTAACAGCTGAAGAAGAAGATGGTGCTGAGATGGATTCCTTGGATTTGGACTTGGAATGCCTTCTCAGTGGTTTGATCACATTTGCATCTAGTTGGTTAATTCTCCCTAACAAATGTTGAACTATCATAACAAGTTGTGTCTGATTTGTTGCCAAAGCTTTCAGCTCTTGTGACATATCAGTACTTGTGTTTGATGAGTTCCTGTGATCCACCATTTCCTTTTGAGCAACCTCAGCTGTTGCCTGTTTAACCCCTTCCTTTTTGGATTTCTTTATGGACTTAAGGGTTACAGGATTTGATGTTGCTGATACAAATGTGGCTTCAAACTCAGTTTTCATTTTATCCATTTTCTCTTTAATTTCCTCTTTATGTTTGAGTTTGGATCCTCTTTTGTACCAGCAATCATCTGTAAGATGATTGAGCAAACCACATACTTCACATGGTTTCTTCTTCATCTTATGTTGATCATCAATTAAAGAGGATGAAACTACTAAAGACTTGCTCTTCAATGCTTTGAAAGCATTGTTTGCTTTCTTGACTTCCTCTTTAGTAGTCTTCAAACTCTTTCTACTTACAGTTTTCTTCTTTTCAGTACTGACAGTAGTTGGAGATTGAACTTCAGGTGTTAAATCTTGCTCTCTAGTCCTTTCAGGACTATCAGAATTAACTCCAGAGTTGATCAACTCATGGATCATGTGAGTGTCAGCAGTGGAACCATCAGCATTAGCTGATAGGTTCTGAGAGGGCTTGGTGCTGACTTCTACTTCTGATTGTGTTGTATCAGAAGTAGATCACATGATGAGATGGATTGGTTATTACTCTCACCATCAGATTCTACCTCTGCTCTGGGAGTAAAATCTGTAGGTGGAGCAGTGTGATTGTAACCAATGCCAAACTTCACATTGGAAACAGATTGCTTACTAAGAAGCATTTCAAAACCTTTGCATGATTGTACCCATCGATCACACGCTACTTGGGTGACTGCAAGGGTTTCTTTGAGATCTTTGTACTTCTCTAGAAGTACCTCTTCCCTAGCCTTATAATCTGTGATTTGGCATTTAAGTTTGTAAATCTCATCATTCTTTTCATTAAGCACAGACTCAAATTCAGCTTTTCTTTTGGAAATTGTTTGTTCTAGCTCAATGTTCTTGTTAATCAAAGCTACATTTGGTTCTCTAATAGATGCAAATGCTGCTATGCATGTTTCAGAACATAATTTGGCTTTTGCCTCAGAGGATACCTGTGATACCTTTGGTGTAGAGGCATTAGTGGATGAAGTATCAGCAGAATCCAAAGCCATAAGAGCTAGATTTCCAAAGGGACTTTCACCACCATGTTGACCAGCACCTGAGAACAGTTGTTCATGACCAGACAAGTCATCTGGTAAACTGCTCCAGTCAACAACTCCTGGGGTGAAGAAGCTGTGTTGTTGAGGTTGAGTTTGTTAATGAGATTGGGAAGGTTGTGGTTCAAGCAATGGTTGTGGTTGTTGTGCAATTGGAGCTTGAACAGGATTTGGTTGAGGCATATAATAGCAGGGATAAGGATATGACATTTGACCCTGGGGAACAAAGTATGCAAGAGATCTAGGATGTGAATGATGACCAGAACCAGCAGGATGTTGCCCTCTGTTTTGTGGACTAGTACTAGGAAAAGTCACAAAGGGTGCTGAAGAGTTAGATCCAGTTGATCTACACTCCCTTGCAAAGTGTCCCAGCCTTTGGCATTTGTGACACCTCAACTTACTCTTGTCAAAACCAACTTTGGTTTTGCCAGAGAGTCCAGGAAATTTCCTGCCAGTTCTCTTATAGAACTTCTGAGATCTAATATTAATCAATGCCATTTGGCTCAGAATATCCATCTCTTCTAGATCATCATCAGCTATTCCTTTCAGATCATCCATAATGAAGCATAAATTGTCACTATTACTGCCAGAATGACTCTCAATACCAACAAATGCATGATCAGAACTATTTGAAGAGAAATCAATATGCTCATCATAATTGCTTTCTGATGCAGCATATTCTGACTCATGACCAACCAAGGCAGTATTCCCTGGTACAAAGTCATCAGTGAGCTTTCCTGATGAGGATAGTTTCCTCTTCTGCTCTATCTCTCTTTCAAATGTAAGCAGTTTCCCATGAAGTTGGGTGAGAGGCTATTCAGATTTGCACTGGAGCGTAGGACAATAGTGTATGTGTCCCATCCCTCAGGCAGTGATCTGAGGAACCTGTTGTTCATCTGGCTATTGGTGTATTCCTGTTTCACCATTTTCAGCTCAGATATCAAGCAGGAAAAGCGCTCAAACTGTTGAGTCAGTGTCTCACCCTTTCTATGAGAGAATGTCTCATATTGTTGGGCAAGGATTTCTCTATTGTTTGCTAAGACCTCATCTATGCCACCAAATTGTTCCTTCAGGGCATTCTAGAGATCATGAGCAGTTTCATGATGCATAAGCCCTGAATAGATTTCATTAGGCAGTGCCATGGCCAGAATTCCATGGGCTTTAGCATCAATCTCAAATAGTTTCCGATCTTCATCAGAGTATTGTTCCTTCTTCTTCGGACCATTTGATTGGTTTCCAGATTGTTCACCATAGGCTTATGTGGTCCATGTACCACAGATGTCCAACAACCTAAACTGTTAACAGACAGGTGATGAAGCATTCTTCGTTGCCATATGTTATACTCGGTCCTAACCAGCATCGGAGGCTTGGTTGAGGAACCGGTATTGTGAGGATCATCAGAAGGAGTAGTCATCTTAGATTCAATCAAATTCGATTAAGCTAAAACAGATTTAGAACAAAACACAACAACCAATTGAACCAAAAGAGATCTCAAAGTAAATGAACGAAAGCGACAGAAATTCAATAATCTATAACCAGTTCTTGCGAATATGCTAATTCAATCAAACACATATATCAATTAGCAGTTTCAATGATCAATTGTTAGATCGATCAATGATTAACCTGCTCTGATACCACTTGTTAGGATCAGTGATCTATGTTTGATTGATTAGAGAGTATAGCAGCGGAATTCTAACAATGAATTAGCCGATTCACAAGAACGAAACGATATTCAATGAAGAACAAAGACGGTTATAGAGAGAGAATTCTGCAAATATATTTCATTCAATATTCACTTTCGTGGTAACAGAATGTCACAATTACAATTAGGTTGACACCTCTTATATAAGAGATGTAACGTCTGCTGATGTCACTTGATAGTGACATCTAATAGAATTATTACAACTGAAACACAACTACTGAAGATGTCAAAACAGCTGACATCTCCTTACAAAAATACTAAGTGTTATCAGTTTCTATAACTACTGAAAAACATAAAACTACTGAAACTACAACGACTGAAGAACAAGCTCTTTAGTCGTTTTACAAAACTGCTGAAAGTAAAAACATAAAAGTACTGATATCACAACTACTGAAGAAGTACTCTTCAGCTGTTGTGACAAACTACTGAAACTTCAGTACTTGATCTTCAGACTTGAACTTCAGACGTTTCATCAGCTAATGACTTCAGTAGATATCATCAGCTGATGTCTTCAGTCTTTGTTCAGACTTTGTACACCAGTTGTTGATCTTTAGCACTTGTAAACTCTTCAGCTGTTGTACTTCAGTACTTTGGTCTTCAGCTTCAGCACTTGTGTTCTTCAGCTATTCAGCTTCAGCACTTGTGTTCTTTAGCTGTTCAGCTTCAGCACTTGTGTTCTTCAGCTGTTGAACTTCAGCACTTTAGTCTTCAGCTGTTGAAGTCTTCAGCACTTGATCTTCAGCTGTTGGAGTTTTCAGCACTTGTCGAACTGCTGATGAAGCCTTCAGCAGTTGTTGTGATATCATGTGGGACTTAGAGGTTTTCTGATCTTGGCTCATTGGTTCTTTTGGTCCAACATATCATTTCTTATTTTAAAATGCAAGTCATGCAAGAACAAGCATTTCAAGATGTTATGCAAGTTCTTTATTTATTTTTTTATTTTTATTAACTATACACTCCCCCTAAATTTTTATTTTTGCAAACCTTTTTTTTTAATTTTTCAATAAAACTGTACAAAAATATAAATTTACCAAAGAAGGTCTTCCAAACTACACTGATAGAAAAATAAGAAATGAATGATCAAGAAATATGCAGTGATTATGAAGTGAGAACTGTGATTGTGCAGATATAAATCCAGATTTTGGATAAAATACCATAACCTTAACCTGTTTGTTCCACCTCAAATTTGAATTAGAAACAATCTATGTCTGTAAACTGGATTACTAACAGTCCTCCTGAATTGTTCCTGCACTTATTAACAAATTAGTTAGAGAGGGGAACCCAGGCCATCGTAGTCCTAGGAGTTCCTTTTTCATCAATATAAGTAACCTTCTTCGACATATAATTGTTTAAACAATCGGGGATTGTTGTATCCTTCTTTTTAATTTGGCAGATTTGTTTTGGTTCAATTAATTTGGATTTGAATGAATTAAATTTGGAAACCATTTTCTGTTTAAGACCGAAAGGAAAAGAATTTGGTTTTGAACCTTTGGTCATTTTTGACGGGTTTGTAAGAACATAAAACACAAGTTTAACCATTTAAATGTTCAGAAAACGCAGCGGATAAGAATAGCTTTAAAACCGATTTTAAAGCTGAAAAAAAATGTTGTTTAGTTACCATACAAGTGTACAAAACAAACCCATAATCAAAGGATCTTTAATATGTGAATGAACAAGCAATAACCTAATGTAAAACTACATAAAATCACAGCCACAAAGAGCTGTGATTTGCTACCTTTCTCCAGCAGAATTTCGACCAAAGATGGGAGTGTTTGGATGCTAAAATTCGGCCAAGGTTCCAAGGGAGGTCCCCTCAAGCTAGTATACCCAAAGCTCTAAGCAAAACCCTTCTTGTTAGGATGAATCACCAACAAAAGAAGCACAAATTTGATCTTCTAAACCCTCTAAAGCTGCTGCCTTGTTCCGAAAATAGAGAGAGAGAGAGAGAGTTTGTGTCTTTTGCATATAATGAATAATGAATGGCTGGTCCAAGAGAGCTACAATACCCTTTAATGTGTATTGTGTTTTCAAAGAAATTGGTCCAATAGGAAAAAGGGGAGGGGTGGCCGAAAATTGGGTTTCCCCCCTTTTTTTTTCTTACACATTACACAAGTTAAATGGTCTTGTGATTTAATCTCTTAGTAGATGTATACAATTAACCATTTATTGTACTACATGTATAATGCCATTATTAATTTGTAATGTCATCTAAATAATATTACAAATAATATCATTGAACAAAATATCCTAATAAATTGTTCCATCTCATATGCAACTTGTTTAGAAAACCCATTTTCTAAATTGGTGTTAATATTTAATTGCATGATCATATCATCATAAATATTATTTGGTGTTTGCTAAGCTTGTTATTGGGTATAACCCGACTTGGATCATAACGTACTAACCACATCAATATTCTAAGTGTCTTGGGCACATAGAATCCTACAATTTTCATCTTTAAATCATGTGAAACCGGCTTCACATGAAAAGGTTTGGATGGAGGGTTTTTCATCCAACCATTCAAAGATGTGTATTTTTTACCTCTTGATCCACAGAAGCAACCCGTGTTGCCTTTACCAACTGAAACATCCCTTGTAGACTGTGATCCGTATTAGCAATTCGTTTTGCCTTTACTATTCGAAGCAAGTATTTGAGGGTACTATTTTACTACATGACCTTCTTTTCGACACTCAAAACAAAGCCTTGAAAGGCTTTTGATGCGTCACTGACCCGTGTTAAACATTTAGAATTGGGGATTGCTTTGAGGTTGTGGTAGATTCTTGCTTGCGTTGGATTTTGCTATGCTGAACAGTGAATGAGATCTTCACTGGTTGAGTGGCTTGTTTGCAGTTGGAGAAGAGATCCGTATTGGTCTTGAATCAGCTTTTGGAAACTTTTGAGACCTGATAATTTCAGGTGATATCTTGATCTTTGAGGAACTGACAATGTCCTCTGTGATTGATTCATCATCTGAGATTGTCTAGTCTCCTATACACAGATCTGCTTCCAAAGGATCTTGATTGACACCTTCTATTGTGTCGGCTTCAGTTATAGGATTCTGATTGCTTGATGATTCGACAATTGTTCCTTCTTTGACAAACCTAACAGGAACAAACGAAGCAATGTTACCTATTTTGAATTTGTTGAAGAAGGTTGGAGAAGTAACTGATATTGGTTTTGGAACACTAGAGGTGGAATTGTCATTAATCTTCTTTCAGATCCGTACCTAAGGAATCCCAAACCTACAGGAGAATTCTGCACATCTCTAACCTCTTTAAGATTAACACTGCTTAAACCTGCATTTAAACGAGTAGTTTCTACAGATTCAATCGAATCACTTATTGAATGAAGCTTGGGAATTGGAGAATAACATCAAGTAGATGGAGGTGGAACTAATTTAAAAACAGTTTCACCATCTGAATGATATCCAATCCCATGTTTTACATGTGCCCCTTATTGTTTAGCAATAAGCTCATCCTTTTTCATGTGTGAAAGGGTCCATTTATCAAGCTTTGTTTGAAGCTATGTCATTTCAAATTGAGCTAAAATAGCCCTTTCTCTCAAAATATTAATTTCAACATTACGCTCCAAAATGGTTCTTAAAAGATAATTTTCAGCCAATGTTTCATTAAGTTTCCTTAGAAAATCAATTTTATTTTTCTTTAATTCCTGGTTGATTATTTTTAATTCTTTTTTATTTTCCAATAACAATATGTTTTCCTTATAAATCCCGAATAATCAAATTTTGCAAGAAAAAGAAAATATATCCTGAACAGTCTCATAGGGAAGACCCAAGATACTTCTTTCTGCAGCTAAGGTCTTTTCACATTTGCAAACCCTTGTGATTCTTTGTTGTTCCTCTTCTTTGACCTTCAGCATCTCGTCAGCCTCAAATGCTTTCTTTCTTTTGTTTGTTTTTCCAGCCTATCATCATTGGTTCTCACAGACTCCAGTTTACTGTCATTGTCAACTCTCAAAGCTTTATAGTTCTCTTCAATAGTTTCTTTTAATTCAAAATCCAAATCACTTCTCAGTAACTTCAACTTTTCAATCATCTCTGTTTTTGAAATCAAGTATGCGTGTTACAGAAGAAACAAGATCGGTATTAAGCATGTGGGTTTGATGTGGGAATACGGCATGCTGAAATTCATTTCATTAACACCCGGTTATTTTAAAGTCAAGAAAGAAGAATAAAGTGAAGAAAAAGAAGGAAAAGAAAATAAAACACAAGTCTAGGGGTTAAAAGTGTCAAAAGGATAAAATCTTTGAAAAGTTGGTGATAAAGGTGGCATGGCTACCCATCACTCTCTCTACACACAAATCTTTGGTTTTTAGAGAGAGAAAGTAGCAAGAGCAGCAAAAAGCTCTCGGTTCTGAAGAGAAACAAGAAGAAAGATTCGAATTCAAGGTAAGAATTCATGGTTTTATGGTGTTCTTAACTGGCCTTGCCTCGGGTGTTCGCTTATGTGTGTTTGTATGTTCAGTTGTGTGTGTTTTTAGTGGGTTTCTAGGTGGTTGAACTCAATTGCAAACGAGTTTGGAAGAAGGCATATTCAAGAGCTACAAAGGTGAGTTTTGGAACCCCTCTTTTACTGGATTTTAACTGATTTTGGGGTTGGAAATGCATGAATGTATGTTTTTATAAAACTGGGTTTTTACCCTATGTATGAATGTGTGTATGTTGTGATTATGACGTGATGTTAGGCTATGTTCTTGCTTGATGATGTTATGATTGTGTTTCTAAGGCTTAGAATGTAATATTTAAGCTTAGAACATGATAGATGGTGATTGGGAACTGAAATCTTATGTTTAGGGCTCATATGTTTAAGATTTAGAATCTGCCTAAGTATGCAGAAGTAATGCGGATGAATAGCTGATGCGGATGAGCATTAACTGCTAAGTAAGCCAATGCGGATGAGTATGGAAAGTCAATGCGGATGAACAGCTAATGCGGATGACCATTAACTGCTAAGTAAGCCAATGCGGATGACCATTAACCGCTAAGTAAGCCAATGCGGATGAGTATGGAAATTCAATGCGGATGAACAGCTAATGCGGATGAGCATTAACTCCTAAGTAAGCCAATGCGGATGAGTATGGAAAGTCAATGTGGCTGAACAACTAATGCGTATGAGCATTAACTACTAAGTAAGCCAATGTGGATGAGTATGGAAAGTCAATACGAATGAACAGCTAATACGGATGAGCATTAACTGCTAAGTAAGTCAATGCGGATGAGTATGGGAAGTCAATGTGGATGAATAGCTAATGTGGATGAGCATTAACCATTAAGTAAATCAATGCGGATGAGTAATGGGAGTCAATGCGGATGAACAGTCAATGCGGATGAACATTTACCACTAAGTAAGAGAAATGTGGATGAGTAAGAGAAAGGCAGTGATGCAATGGAAGTCTCCAAAGATGCCATCCGAGATTCGTAGTTTCTTGGGTTTGGCGGGCTACTACAGAAGATTAATTCAAGACTTCTCTAAGATCGCTTCTCCACTAACCAAGTTGACCCGAAAAGATGTAAAGTTCATATGGGGTCAAGCTCAAGAGAAGGCGTTTGAGGAGTTAAAGGCTAGGTTGACTCAAGCTCTTGTTTCGTCATTACCCGATGGAAGTGAAGATCTGGTGGTTTATTCTGATGCTTCCTACTCGGGGTTAGGCTGTGTGTTAATGCAGAGGGGAAAAGTTATAGCCTATGCATCCCGACAGTTAAAGGTTCATGAGGTTAATTACCCTACTCATGATTTGGAGGTAGCAAATGTCATCCTTGCGTTAAAGATTTGGAGGCACTGCCTATACGGTACAAAGCGCACCATATTCACCGACCACAAGAGCTTGAAGTACTTTTTCGAGCAGAAGGACCTGAACATGAGGCAAAGATGATGGTTGGAGCTCATAAAGGATTATGATTGCAAGATTCACTACCATCCCGGCAAAGCCAACATGGTGGCGGATGCCCTTAGCCTGAAAAAGAGACCCGAGCTGATTCGGGTGAAAGCTTACCAATTGATCATGACCTCAGATGTGACGAAGCAAGTTAAGGTGTTTCAGGATGAGGCATTGAAAGAAGATCATCTTAACTCCGAAAGAATGAGAGGTCTGGTTGTGGAATTGGGTGAAAAGACACTCAGTGTTAGAACCCGATTCAAACGGATGTGGATTCCTTGTTTTGGGGATCTATGTGTGAAGATCATGGACGAAGCTCATAAGACTTGATACTCTATTCATCCTGGTGCTACAAAGATGCACCAAGACATGAAGAAAGACTATTAGTGGCCGGGTATGAAGCGTGATGTGGTGGAGTATGTGAGTAAATGCCTTACATGTTTACAAGTGAAGGCCGAGCACCAAAAGCCATATGGGAAGATCCAACCTTTGGATATACCAGAATGGAAGTGGGAGAACATCACCATGGATTTCATTATGAAACTACCACGTACCTTGAAAAGGTATGATGTTATATGGGTGATCGTTGATCGTTTGATGAAGGTGCTCACTTCTTACCAATTCGCGAGACATATTCATCCGAGAGGTTGGCGGATCTGTTTATTAAAGAGATTGTAACTCGTCATGGTGCAACAGTGTCTATTGTGTCTGATCGCAACACTCGGTTTACATCGAAATTTTGGAAAAATCCCACGATGTGATGGGGACGAGGCTACATATTAGCACAGCTTATCATCCTCAAATGGATGGTCAGTCTGAGAGGACGATTCAGACACTGGAAGATATGCTACGGGCATGCGTTATTGATTTTGGAGGAAGTTGGGATGACCACTTGTTGTTAGCTGAGTTCTCATATAACAACAGTAATCATGCCAGTATTGGTATGCCTCCTTATAAGATGCTATACGGTAGGAGATGTAGAACACCCGTCTGTTGGGGTGATTTTGGTCAGAAGGAGTTAGGGAGCGTCGAGGTGATAGAGGCTACGACTGAGAAGCTTGAAAAGATCAAAGCCTTCATGAAGGTAGCAAAATATAGGCAAAAGTCGTATGCTGACAGATGACATAGACCGATTGAGTTCCAGGTGGGTGATAGAGTTATGTTGAAAGTCTCACCTTGGAAGGGTATCATCCAGATCAGAAAGTGGGGCAAGTTGAGCCCAAGGTACATAGGGCCTTTCCGAATCATTGCTCGAGTAGGAGAGGTAGCCTGTAGACTAGAGTTACCAGATGAGTTAAGTGGAATTCACCTGACATTCCATGTATCTCATCTGAGAAAGTGTTTAGCAGATGAAGATATGACTGTACCACTGGAGGATATTGAGGTAGATGAACGGCGATCATTGATCGAAAAGAGAAGAGGCTGAGTAATAAAGTGGTTCCTATTGTGCGTGTACAGTGGAAGCACAGCAAGGGATCCGAGTCTACGTGGGAGACTGAAGAAGAGATGAGACAGCATTACCCATAATTGTTTGAGGAATAACAGGTTTCGGGGACAAAACCTATATAAGGGGGTGGACTTGTAACACCCGGTTATTTTTTTTAAAAGTCAAAGAAAGAAGAATAAGGTGAAGAAAAAGAAAGAAAAATAAAGAAAAGTTATTTAACCCAAGTGGAAGGGTTAAAAGTGTTAAAAGGACAAAAAGGTTTAAAAGTTGGTGTAAAGTGGGCATGGCTGCCCACTCTCTTCTCACAACACCCAAATCTTCGGACATTTTAGAGAGAGAAATTGCAGATTTGGATTTTGAAGAAGAACATGAAGAAGAGTCGAATTCAAGGTAAGAATTCATGTGTTCATGATGTTCTTAACTGGTTTTATCCTCGGGTGTATGCTTATGTATGTTTGTATTTGTTCAGGTGTGTGTTTTGGTGGGTTTCTAGGCGGTTGAACTCAATTGCAAGCGGGTTTGAAAGAAGTCACACCTAAGAGGCTGCAAAGGTGAGTTCTAGAACCCCTCTTTTACTTGTTTTAAATATTTTGGGGCTGGAAATGCATGAATGTACGTTTTTATAAAACTAGGGTTTCATACCCGTATGTATAAATGTGTGTATGTTGCGGGTATGGTTTGATTTTGGACTATATTCATGTTTGATGATGTTATGGTTGTGTTTCTATGGCTTAGAATATAAGGTTTAATCTTAGAACATGATAGATGGTGTTTGGGGACTGAATCTGCTGCTTAGGTGCCAATGGGGTTGCTCATGCGCATAAATAAGGCTCATGCGCCTATGTTTTAGAATTTACCTAAGTGTTGTTAATGCAGATGAAAGTTAATGCGGATGAAAGTTAATGCGGATAAAAGTCAATGCGGATAAGTAAAAGTCAATGCGGATGAGTAGAAGTCAATACGGATGAGTAAAAGTCAATGTAGATGAGTATAAGCCAATACGGATTAGTATAAGCCAATGCGGATGAGAGTGAGCGAATGCGGATGAGTATGAGTCAATGCGGATGAGTATGATTAAATGTGGATGAGTATGAGTAAATGCGAATGAGTAAAAGGAAATGCGGATGAGTAAAAGGAAATGCGGATGAGTATGAGTCAATGCGGATGAGTATGAGTAAATACGGATGAGTATGAGTCAATGCGGATGAGTATGAGTAAATACAGATGAGTATGAGTAAATGCAGATGAGTATAAAGGAAATAAGGATGAGTGAAAGGAAATGCGGATGAGTAAAAGGAAATGTAGATGAGTAAAAAGAAATGCGGATGAACAAAGAGGAAATGCGGATGAACAAAGAGAAATGCGGATAAACACTTAGAATATCTTTTGACTTTTAGGGAAAAGTTGTTAAGTAGGCCTTGACTTGGGAGGTTCCCGGGGGCGTATTAAGTTGACTTTTTGAGGTCATAGATGTTGTGATGGGCATTGTATGATGATGATATGATGTATGATTAATGCTTATGTATGATGGTATGTATGATGTATGTTATGTATGCATGATGATGTCTGTATGGTGATGTTGTTTGTTATGTTTATGTTCCTTGTTATGTATGATTATTTTCCTGTGACTTTACGTTGAATGTTAATGAATGAAATAAAGTATATGTAATGTAAAGTGGAAGATAATGAAAAGAGTGTTGGATTCTTTATGCCCAAGACACATAGAATATTGATGTGGTTAGTATGTCATGATCCAAGTCGGGTCATACCCAATAACAAGTTTAGCAAACACCAATATGTATTTAATTGATGATATGATCATACAATTAAATCATTGCACCAATTTAAAAATGGGTTTTCTAAATAATTTATATGTAGAAAGAACAACTTATAAGGATATTTTGTTCATGGACATTATTTGTAATGTTATTTAAGTTTGTTAAATAACATCAAATAATAAGAGTGTGTGTTTAAGTTATATATTTAAAAGGTTAATTATATAACTAACAATACAACTAGTTAACATATTAGTGGGTGTTGTTTAAAAATGGGGGAACCCATTTTAAACACAGATTTTGGCCGCCCCCTTTGGGGGCATTATTGGTCATTTTGTGTCTTGAAACTACTCTCTATTTAACACTAGTCACACTCTCCCATCTCAGGACTCTCTCTCATACTTGCAAGATCCATTTATTTTTCTCTCATCCAAGAAGGAAAAATAGGCTGAAAATCGGTTTTCAGCAGCCATGTTCTTGCGATTTAGTGCACAAATCCTAGCAAGAAAGGTGTTTTGCATCATGCTTGTGGGTATGGAAGCTTGAGGACATCTACCTTGATGTTTTGGTCATCAAGAGCAGCCCCATCTTCATCCAAATCCCGTTTTTCAGCAGCCTTTTGGAAGGTAGTTCATCATCAGTTTTAAGCAGCTTTGTTAAAGGTATTTTGTATGACTCGTTTTGGTTTGTCATTGGGTTGTTATTTCTTATTGTATGCTAGTTCTTCACATAATAAAGATCCTCTTGTTATGGGTTTGTTGTTTACACATAATCATGTTAATTTTCAGAAACTTTAACATGACTTAAGTTGTATATTCCGCTGCGTTTCATATGTTTAAATGGTTAAGCAAGATGTAAATGGACAAACAAACCCCTTCAATGGCATCTAGAGCCGGTTATGTGGAAACTAGCATCATTATCCTTGTAAAATTGGTTTTAAAGATGTTTATCTCTCATTAGAGACTGATTTTGGTTGATTTAATAAACCCCATGTCTTTCATAGTTATATCTTCATGCTTATGATTAAACTTTGAAAGATAGGAATGTCAATTGGTTGATATGTTTTGGTTATGTTTTGTTTGGACAAACAACCCTAATTTTCAGTTTATGTTGGCTGAAAATTTGGGGTTTGATGGGGTTTATTTTGTTTGTTGAATGATGTTTGTGATTGTTCATTTGATGGTGCATAACCTAGCTTAGACCTTGTGTTGTTTTGGTTTGGTTGCTTGTTTGTTTTGGTCATTTTCGTTCAATTGGTTGTAAGTTTTGTGCTTGTAATTTATCTATTTATTCATTGGGATGTAATAATAGATTAGGAGTATTTCTCTTTTACTAGAAAAATGTATTAGGATATATATTATGTAAATGAAGATGCTCGGAAGGAAGCACAAAAGGAAGACACAAAGTGGACTTGAAGCATATGGATGCGACATCAGTGGGAGATCCATTGTGATCTTAATTTTGTGTTGTTTTTAACCCTTAGGAAGACCTAATGACCACACTTGTGATGGCAAACAAGTATGGTCACAATAGTAGCTATGGTTATGCACATATCATTGTTGGATATATGCTTGTTTGATTATTCCTATTATGTTGATTGTTTGATATATGGATATGCTTGACAATCTAAATAAATTATCATAACAAGCTGAAATTTTGGTTCCTAAACATTAAGTGACTTATAATGGTTATTAAAAGTATTAATGATTTCATAATAAAATGGGTTTTATAAAAAGGAACCATAGGGTACCATGTATTTGAAAGCATGCGAATACAAGGTACATAGAGTTTTCATGTCTAGAATTAATGGAAAGTTAAATCCCTTTGGTAACAAGTCTATCACCATCCTTTTACACGACACTCGAATCACTTGGGAACTATTTGTGGGATAAAGGTCACCTAACCACTTGTAGGTAACTTGTATCTTTGAGGTGAGTCTAACGTACTCGTGGGATAAAGTCACCTGACCGCTTGTATGTGAAAACTCACACGTGTGTGTAAGTAGAACGACTTGAATTGGAAACCATGTGATTAGGGTCACCGAAGCATGGCGTACAATGGTGTTGATGGGATTAAACATGCCAACTAAACATATGATGTTTAACCGATCCCATAAGACTAGAAGTTGCAATAGGTTGCAATTGTCAACTGTTGACTACCTTGTTAATATAAATAATGGGATAAAGGTCACCTAACCATCATTTAAATGTAACGTTGGATTCTAGATTTTAATTGTTAATTGTCTATGAGACATTTAAGGGTATTAACGATTAAAATAAATTTATCAGAAATACTAAAATGAACTTTGTCAATTATTGTAATCATGACCGCTAACTATTACGCTACCACCCTGATCATCCCTTCCCTATCACTAAGATCTATTCTTGAGAGGGATAGTCCTAACCATAATTACCTTATGGACTCAATTTTGAAACTTGAGAATCGTTCTCAAGAATGAGTAAAGGCCTATGTCCTTGACGATCCCATACCTCACCAACCAACGCTGTTGATGTTAAGGATTTTTGACGATTGGCTTAGGCACACTAAGGATTCTATGCTAGTATCCTACCTCATGTTGGGAATATGATTCCCGAACTCCAAAAGGGTTTGGAGCATCATGGGACATATGACATGATAATATAGTTGAAGGAAAATGTTCTTTCAACAAACTTTAGTAGATTGCTTCGAAACGTTTCGGGCACTTTATGCATGTCACATGGAAGAAACCCAATCGATATCATCTTATATATTCTTAAGATGAAAAGCCACATTGATAGCCTTAAGATGCTTAAATGTCCTATCTCAATTAGTTGGCCAAGGATTTGATCCTTGATTGCCAAACTAAAGGTTTGAGACATTCATATAAACTATAATATGAATGGGTAGGACAAGAACATTGGTGAACTTCACGCAATGCTCGAAGCAACCGAGGCAGGGATGGGTAGAGAGGTTCTACCTGTTCTCTCGATCAATAAGGGAGGCTATAAGAAATGGCCAATCCCGATCCTAAGGAAATTGTTACCAAAGGAAAGGAATACATCAAAGCAAAGGTTAAAGCGAAACCTCGAAAAACCTAAGCTTATGAAGCCTAAGGTAACAGAGAACGATCCATGCTTTGAGTATGGAGAGATAGGATAATTCCTATCTCAAGGAGTTGAAAGACAAGAGGGATGTTGGCAAACCTCAAATACAATCTCCATGATTCACACATTGTATTAAATGTCATTCTTCAAAACATGGGTATTGGATACCGGATGTGAGATTCATACTTGCAATTGTTGCAAAGGGGTTCAAAGAAATGTACGCTTCAAGGGGGAAACTCTGTTTTGAGACTTTCAAATGGTTTGGATGTTGTTCTCAAAATATTTTGTATGCACCTAGTTTGACTAGGAACATAATTAATGTTTCCTATTAAAACAATATGATCATGATTTAAAGTTTGTAAATAATGATATTAGGTTTTATGGATGATGTATTTCATTTTAAGGATATGCCTTTTAATGATATTCATGAATTGGTTCATTATAATTCGTCCTATAATAACTCATATACACATTAAGCACCAACAAACTTAAAATGGGTTTAAGTTATTAATATCTTTGACATCGTCATCTTGGTCACATAAACAAGAATTGGATTCAAACACTTCAAAAGAATGGTCTTTTGGAAACAAATGAAAATGTTTCATTTGATAAGTGTGAACCAAAAGACTTATTAGGAATGATACATTTGGATGTATGTGGTCCTTTTAAGACAATGACAAAGATTGGTGAAAGATACTTCATTACTTTTACTGACGATTACAGTCGCTATTATTGTGTGCACTTGATGACACATAATTACAAAGCTTTTGAAATGTTCAAAATCTTCAATAATGAAGTAGAAAATCAACTCTATATAACTATCTATGTTCTTCATTCTAATAAAGGAGAAACTGAACCCTTTTTGGATATGGTTCAATTTATTATGGCTATGAGCTTACCATCTTTATCATTTTGGGTTTTCGCATTGCTCTTTAAGGCTCATATTATGAATATGAACCGGACCAAGAAAGTGTAGATTAGTTGAAAATCCTAGGGACTGTACAGGATACTATTTCTTCGACTCAACAGAGCAAAAGTATTTATGGCTTGAAAGGCTAAGTTCTTGGAAACCGAGTTCCTTATCGAAGGAATGATATTTAGAACTGTGGAACTTGATAAGTGTAGGATTCTATATGCCCAAGACACATAAAATATTGATGTGGTTAGTACGTCATGATCCAAGTCGGTTATACCCATAACAAGCTTAGCAAACACCAATTAATATTAAATTGATGATATGATCATGCAATTAAATATTTACACCAAATTTGGAAATGGGTTTTCTAAATAATTTATATGTGAGAAAGAACAACTTATAAGGATATTTTGTTCATGGACATTATTTGTAATGTTATTTAAGTTTGTTAAATAACATCAAATAATAAGAGTGTGTGTTTAAGTTATATATTTAAAAGGTTAATTATATAACTAACAATACAACTAGTTAACATATTAGGGGGGTTTAAAAATGGGGGAACCCATTTTAAACACAAGATTTTGGCCGCCCCCTTTGGGGGCATTATTGGTCATTTTGTGTCTTGAAACTACTCTCTAATTTAACACTAGTCACACTCTCCCATTCAGGACTCTCTCTCATACTTGCAAGATCCATTTATTTTTCTCTCATCCAAGAAGGAAAAATAGGCTGAAAATCGGTTTTCAGCAGCCATGTTCTTGCGATTTAGTGCACAAATCCTAGCAAGAAAGGTGTTTTGCATCATGCTTGTGGGTATGGAAGCTTGAGGACATCTACCTTGATGTTTTGGTCATTCAAGAGCAGCCCCATCTTCATCCAAATCCCGTTTTTCAGCAGCCTTTTGGAAGGTAGTTCATCATCAGTTTAAGCAGCTTTGTTAAGGTAGTTTGTATGACTCGTTTTGGTTTGTCATTGGGTTGTTATTCTTATTGTATGCTAGTTCTTCACATAATAAAGATCCTCTTGTTATGGGTTTGTGTTTACACATAATCATGTTAATTTTCAGAAACTTTAACATGACTTAAGTTGTATATTCCGCTGCGTTTCATATGTTTAAATGGTTAAGCAAGATGTAAATGGACAAACAAACCCCTTCAATGGCATCTAGAGCCGGTTATGTGGAAACTAGCATCATTATCCTTGTAAAATGGTTTTAAAGGATGTTTATCTCTCATTAGAGACTGATTTTGGTTGATTTAATAAACCCCATGTCTTTCATAGTTATATCTTCATGCTTATGATTAAACTTTGAAAGATAGAATGTCAATTGGTTGATATGTTTTGGTTATTGTTGTTTGGACAAACAAACCCTAATTTTCAGTTTATGTTGGCTGAAAATTTGGGGTTTGATGGGGTTTATTTTGTTTGTTGAATGATGTTTGTGATTGTTCATTTGATGGTGCATAACCTAGCTTAGACCTTGTGTTGTTTTGGTTTGGTTGCTTGTTGTTTTGGTCATTTTCGTTCAATTGGGTTGTAAGTTTTGTGCTTGTAATTTATCTATTTATTCATTGGGATGTAATAATAGATTAGGAGTATTTCTCTTTTACTAGAAAATATGTATTAGGATATATTATGTAAATGAAGATGCTCGGGAAGGAAGCACAAAAGGAAGACACAAAGTGGACTTGAAGCATATGGATGCGACATCAAGTGGGAGATCCATTGTGATCTTAATTTTGTGTTGTTTTTAACCCTTAGGAAAGACCTAATGACCACACTTGTGATGGCAAACAAGTATGGTCACAATAGTAGCTATGGTTATGCACATATCATTGTTGGATATATGCTTGTTTGATTATTCCTATTATGTTGATTGTTTGATATATGGATATGCTTGACAATCTAAATAAATTATCATAACAAGCTGAATTTTGGTTCCTAAACATTAAGTGACTTATAAATGGTTATTAAAAGTATTAATGATTCATAATAAAATGGGTTTTATAAAAAGGAACCATAGGTTACCATGTATTTGAAAGCATGCGAATACAAGGTACATAGAGTTTTCATGTCTAGTAATTAATGGAAAGTTAAATCCCTTTGGTAACAAGTCTATCACCATCCTTTTACACGACACTCGAATCACTTGGGAACTATTTGTGGGATAAAGGTCACCTAACCACTTGTAGGTAACTTGTATCTTTGAGGTGAGTCTAACGTACTCGTGGGATAAATGTCACCTGACCGCTTGTATGTGAAAACTCACACGTGTGTGTAAGTAGAACGACTTGAATTGGAAACCATGTGATTAGGGTCACCGAAGCATGGCGTACAATGGTGTTGATGGGATTAAACATGCCAACTAAACATATGATGTTTAACCGATCCCATAAGACTAGAAGTTGCAATAGGTTGCAATTGTCAACTGTTGACTACCTTGTTAATATAAATAATGGGATAAAGGTCACCTAACCATCATTTAAATGTAACGTTGGATTCTAGATTTTAATTGTTAATTGTCTATGAGACATTTAAGGGTATTAACGATTAAAATAAATTTATCAGAAATACTAAAATGAACTTTGTCAATTATTGTAATCATGACCGCTAACTATTACGCTACCACCCTGATCATCCCTTCCCTATCACTAAGATCTATTCTTGAGAGGGATAGTCCTAACCATAATTACCTTATGGACTCAATTTTGAAACTTGAGAATCGTTCTCAAGAATGAGTAAAGGCCTATGTCCTTGACGATCCCATACCTCACCAACCAACGCTGTTGATGTTAAGGATTTTTGACGATTGGCTTAGGCACACTAAGGATTCTATGCTAGTATCCTACCTCATGTTGGGAATATGATTCCCGAACTCCAAAAGGGTTTGGAGCATCATGGGACATATGACATGATAATATAGTTGAAGGAAAATGTTCTTTCAACAAACTTTAGTAGATTGCTTCGAAACGTTTCGGGCACTTTATGCATGTCACATGGAAGAAACCCAATCGATATCATCTTATATATTCTTAAGATGAAAAGCCACATTGATAGCCTTAAGATGCTTAAATGTCCTATCTCAAATTAGTTGGCCAAGGATTTGATCCTTGATTGCCAAACTAAAGGTTTGAGACATTCATAATAAACTATAATATGAATGGGTAGGACAAGAACATTGGTGAACTTCACGCAATGCTCGAAGCAACCGAGGCAGGGATGGGTAGAGAGGTTCTACCTGTTCTCTCGATCAATAAGGGAGGCTATAAGAAATGGCCAATCCCGATCCTAAGGAAATTGTTACCAAAGGAAAGGAATACATCAAAGCAAAGGTTAAAGCGAAACCTCGAAAAACCTAAGCTTATGAAGCCTAAGGTAACAGAGAACGATCCATGCTTTGAGTATGGAGAGATAGGATAATTCCTATCTCAAGGAGTTGAAAGACAAGAGGGATGTTGGCAAACCTCAAATACAATCTCCATGATTCACACATTGTATTAAATGTCATTTCTTCAAACACATGGGTATTGGATACCGGATGTGAGATTCATACTTGCAATTGTTGCAAGGGGTTCAAGAAATGTACGCTTCAAGGCGGGAAACTCTGTTTTGAGACTTTCAAATGGTTTGGATGTTGTTCTCAAAATATTTTGTATGCACCTAGTTTGACTAGGAACATAATTAATGTTTCCTATTAAAACAATATGATCATGATTTAAAGTTTGTAAATAATGATATTAGGTTTTATGGATGATGTATTTCATTTTAAGGATATGCCTTTTAATGATATTCATGAATTGGTTCATTATAATTCGTCCTATAATAACTCATTATACACATTAAGCACCAACAAACTTAAAATGGGTTTAAGTTATTAATATCTTTGACATCGTCATCTTGGTCACATAAACAAGAATTGGATTCAAACACTTCAAAAGAATGGTCTTTTGGAAACAAATGAAAATGTTTCATTTGATAAGTGTGAACCAAAAGACTTATTAGGAATGATACATTTGGATGTATGTGGTCCTTTTAAGACAATGACAAAGATTGGTGAAAGATACTTCATTACTTTTACTGACGATTACAGTCGCTATTATTGTGTGCACTTGATGACACATAATTACAAAGCTTTTGAAATGTTCAAAATCTTCAATAATGAAGTAGAAAATCAACTCTATATAACTATCTATGTTCTTCATTCTAATAAAGGAGAAACTGAACCCTTTTTGGATATGGTTCAATTTATTATGGCTATGAGCTTACCATCTTTATCATTTTGGGTTTTCGCATTGCTCTTTAAGGCTCATATTATGAATATGAACCGGACCAAGAAAGTGTAGATTAGTTGAAAATCCTAGGGACTGTACAGGATACTATTTCTTCGACTCAACAGAGCAAAAGTATTTATGGCTTGAAAGGCTAAGTTCTTGGAAACCGAGTTCCTTATCGAAGGAATGATATTTAGAACTGTGGAACTTGATAAGTGTAGGATCTATATGCCCAAGACACATAAAATATTGATGTGGTTAGTACGTCATGATCCAAGTCGGGTTATACCCAATAACAAGCTTAGCAAACACCAATTAATATTAAATTGATGATATGATCATGCAATTAAATATTTACACCAAATTTGGAAATGGGTTTTTAAATAACTTGCATGAGAGATGGAACAAATTATAAGGATAATTTGTTGATGAATTATTGTTATTCTTGTTATTTAAAAAGGTTTTAAATAACAATAACAAATATGAGTGTAACTTAATTAATTTGTTAATTAAGAGGGATATGTCACATTTAACATAAGTCTAGAATGACATTTTAATGTGTGTGACTAATGTGAATTCTATTAAGTTATGTTGGTGTTTTAAAGGGAGGCAAAAACCATTTTGAAAGGCTGTTTTGGCCGCCCCCTCCCTTGAACCTCATTGGACCATTTTGTCTTGAGAATACACACAACAATAACTAGGAAGACACTCATTCATTCCATCAATTCATACATGCAAAATAACTCTCAAAACTCTCCCTTTTTCTCTCTCTTGTCACGGAACAACCAGCAGGAAGTTTGGTGTTTTGAAGTTGATTCTTGGTGTGACTCTACCTAGCAAGAGTGGTGTATGATCAAGGCTTGGGGTATACAAAGCTTGAGGATCTCTACATGAGCTCTTGGTCGATTTCAAGCATCTAAACCTATCATCTTGGTCGATTTTGCTGCTGAAAAGGTAGATATCACAGCTTGTTCAAGCTGTGATTTTATGCACGTTTTGTAGGTTCATAGCTTGTTCCATTCATATATTTAAGATCCTATTGATTTGGGTTTTGTTTTCCATCTTAAAACCACACTTAGAACACGAAAATTTCAGATTATAAACTTGTTATAATCCTATACATCCGCTGCGTTTTCTGAAAAGTTAAAAGGTTAAACTATGTTTTAGTGTTCTCTCAAACCCTTCAATGGCATCAAGAGCCGGTTATATGGATGGCTTGCTTATTCATCTTTTGAAATTGGTTTTAAAAGATGATATTAGACATGTTATAGGCTGGTTTTGGGCTGAAATATTATGTCTTATTGAAATCCCCAACTTTCAAGGTTACATCACACATGCTTGTGATTAAACCTTGAAAGATATGTTGATTGTTTGGACAATATTTAAAACCAAAATTTCAGTTTATGTTGGCTGAAATTTGAAGTTTTTAAGTGGGGATTAATGATATATTTTGATGATTTGATCATTTGTTAAAGTGCATAACCTAGCTTGTGGCCTTGTGTTGTTTGGATGATTCAAGTGGTTGTTTTATTCATTCAATTTGGTTGTAATATTTGTGTTTATTCATTTGGGTTGTAATTATTCATTCATTTGGTTATGTAATAATAGATTAGGTTCATTTCCTTTACTAGAAAAATGTATTAGGATACAATTTTGTAAAAGGAAGATGTACAAGATCAAGACCCAAAGATGGACACAAAGACAAGAAACATGGAGCATTTGGATGCGGTTTCTAGTGGGAGGTTCTTGGAACCTTTATGATATGTTTGACCCTTAGAAAGACCAAAGACAACACTTGTGATGGCAAACAAGTGTTGTCAACATAAGGGCTATGGTTATGCACATATGATTGTTAATGTTTATGCTTGGTTGATTGTTTGTTGTCTTGATTGTTTGGTTGATATTGGATATTCAAAACAAACTCATTAACAACTTAACAAGCTGAAAATTGATGATTATTAAAGGTTAATAAAAGATTATTAAAATTATTTAATGATTTTAAAGATTAAAATAGGTTTTAATCAAAGACTATAGGGTACCTTGTATTGAAAGCATGCAAATACAAGTACATAGAGTTTTCTAAACTAGAATTATGAACCCTCTAAACATTTTACAAACAAGTTTAACACCATCCTTTTGCACAACACTTAAGTCATTTGGAAACTCTAAATGGGATAAAGGTCACCTAACCATTTTAGGGAACTTGTGACTTAAGGTGGGAATACCACATTGGTGGGATAAAGGTCACCTAACCACCTATGTTGGTAAACTCACATGTGTGTGCAAGTAGGGTAACTTGATTTGCAAACCATGTTGAATGGATCACCTAAAATATGGTTTCCAATAGGTGTTGATGGGATTAACATGCCGACTCTGCATATGATGTTTAAAAGTCGATCCCATACCTCTAGAAGTTGCAAATGGTTGCAATCGTCAATCGTGACCACCTTATTAATTTAAATAGTGGGATAAAGGTCACCTAACCACAATTTAAATGTAATGTTGGGTTCTAGATTTTAATATAAAATTGTCCTTAAAAGGCATTAAATATTAAAATAGCAATATCGAAAATACTAAATTGATCTTTGTAGATGGCCACCAATAATGAAAATCACGATAACTCGTCCGCGTCAAACCAATCACTACGAGCGATCCTCCAAAAGGAACGTCTAAATCATAACAACTTTATTGATTGGTATCGAAACTTGAGAATTGTTCTCAAGCATAGAGAAGATCATATGTTTTAGACGACCCTATCCCCGATCAACCTAACGAGGATGATGAGGAGGCCTTTAATGATTGGCTGAAATACACTGAGGACTCCGTCCAAGTGTCTTGTCTCATGCTAGCGAGCATGACTCCGGATCTCCAAAAGGAGTATGAACATCACGGAGCTTACGACATGATAACCCAGCTGAAGGAAACGTTCCAACAGCAAGCAAGGGTTGAGCGGTTCGAAACGGTTCGAGCGCTCCATGCATGTCGTATGGACGACAACAATCTGTTTCATCTTATGTACTTAAGATGAAAAGTCATATTGACCGCCTCGAGAGGCTAAACTGCCCCGTCTCAAAAGAGTTGGCCACGGATTTGATCCTAAATGGCCTAACCAAGAAGTTCGAGACATTCGTGTTGAACTACAACATGAATGCATGGGACAAAAGCATTGGTGAACTTCACTCAATGCTCAAAACGGCCGAGGCGGCCATGGGTAAAAGGGTTTTACCCGTTCTCACCATCTATGAAGGTGGGAACAACAAAGGCATCATCCCGCACCCAAGGCAAAGGTTGCCAAGGGTAAGGACCTGCATGGGGAAGGGGAAAGGGGTGGTAAGGGTACCACCCAAACCACAAGAGAAGAAGCAAAAGGTTGCTACAAATGACCCATGCTTCAAGTGTGGGAGATAGGACATTGGGCAAGGAATTGTCCTGTCCATCCAAGAGTTGAAAGCAAAGAGGGATGCCGGGCAGACCTCAGGTACAATTACATGATACATATTGATCTTAATGTTACATCTTCAAACACATGGGTATTGGATACCGGATTTGGAACTCATATTTGCAATTTGATTGCAGGGGTTCACAAGAAGTAGGGACTTCAAGAAAGGGGATGTTAGCCTCTTCATGGGCAATGGAACTAAAGTCTTAGTTGAAGCTCGTGGGGACTACATCCTAAAACTTCCAAGTAGTTTGGAAGTTATTTTGAAGAATGTTTTGTATGCTCCTAGTTTGACTAGGAACATTATTTCTGTATCCCAACTAAGACATTATGATTATGTTATCCTTTATTGAAAATGATATTCATGTTTCTTTAAATGGTATGTTCTGTTTTAAAGCTATTCCAATAATGGTATTTATGAATTGGTTCATGAAAATACTTTAAATAGTTCATTGTACCAAACTAACACCAAGAAACTCAAGTTGGACTTGAGTGATACCTATCTTTGGCATTGTCGTCTTGGTCATATAAACAAGAAGCGTTTCAAACACTTCAAAAGAATGGTCTTTTAAAACAAATGAATGTGATTCATTTGATGTTTGTGAATCTTGTTTACAAGGTAAGATGACTAAGGCACCTTTAGGGAACTACCGAAAGGGCAAAAGATTTATTAGGAATCATACATTCAGATGTATGTGGTCCTTTTAAGCCAATGACTAGAAATGGTGAAAGATACTTCATTACCTTTACCGACGACTATAGTCGCTATGGATATGTGTACTTATTAAGGCACAAAGATGAAGCTTCTGAAATGTTCAAAATCTTCAAGAATGAAGTAGAAAATCAACTCAATAAGTCAATTAAAATTCTCCGTACCGATAGAGGAGGTGAATACCTAAGTGATGTTTTTCAAGATCATCTTAGGAGTTGTGGGATTGTCTCACAACTCACTCCACCTGGAACACCACAACATAATGGTGTGTGAATGGAGGAATCGACCTTATTAGATATGGTCCGATCTATGATGGCTAGAAGCACATTGCCTCTATCATTTTGGGGTTTCGTTTTGCTCTCCGCGGCCCGTATTCTAAATATGGCCCCAACCAAAAGGGTGGAAAGGACACCTTTTGAGATATGGCATGGAAGAGTTCCATCCCTATCATACCTAAGGTTTGAGGATGTGAGGCTTATGTTAAGACTCCCACCCCAAACAAATTGGAAGTCCGATCCACCAAGTGTATCTTTGTTGGATATCCTAGAGATTCTATGGGATATTATTTCTGCGATCCACTGGAACAAAAAGGTGTTCGTTGCCAGAAAGGGTGAGTTCTTAGAAGCAAAGTTCCTTATGGAAGGAGCTAGCAGTAGAACAGTGGATCTTGAAGAGGATCAAGAACCACAACCCGATACACGTTGGTTGAAACTAGCACTCAACATGAGGATGTTGAGGAAGATCAAGGGGTTGATCAATACACACAACACGTTCGCAGAAGTGGTAGAACTAGTAATCAACTGAAAGATGGATTTTAATGGATGGATGCTATGTGGTAGATTCTGATGAACCAACCACATACCATAATGCAATGCCCAATGCGGATTGTGACAAATGGCTAGAAGCCATGAACGTTGAGATGCAATCCATGTATGACAACCAAGTTTGGGAACTTGTTGTACCACCTCTAATTCCAAAGTAGTTGGAAGTAAGTGGGTTTTCAAGAAGAAAACCGATATGCATGGAAACTTGGATACTTATAAAGCTAGACTTGTAGCAAAGGGTTTCACTCAAACTCAAGGGTTGATTATGATGAAACCTTCTCACCTGTTGCGATGCTAAAGTCTATAAGGATATTGTTTGCCATAGCTGCTCATTATGATTATGAGATTTGGCAAATGGATGTCAAAACCGCTTTCCTAATGGATATCTTGAGGAAGATGTCTATATGGTTCAGCCTGAAGGTTTTGTTGATCCAAAACATCCTAACAAAGTATGCAAGTTAAAGAAATCAATCTATGGATTGAAACAAGCATCGAGAAGCTGGAATCATCGTTTTGATGAGGAGGTCAAGAAATTTGGCTTCATCAAAAACGCTGATGAAGCTTGTGTGTATAAGAAGGCTAGTGGGAGCATAATAACCTTCCTAGTATTGTATGTTGATGACATACTACTATTGGAAATGACATTCCAACCTTGGAAAGTGTAAAAACCTGGCTTGGAAGTTGTTTTTCCATTAAGGATCTTGGTGAAGCCGCCTATATTCTGGGAATAAAGATCTATAGGGATAGATCAAGGCGGTTGATTGGTTTGAATCAAAGTGCATACATTGATAAAATCTTGAAAAGGTTCAAGATGGAAAACTCTAAGAAAGGTACCGTACCTATTCAAAGAGGAACGATGTTGAGTACGACCCAATGTCCAAGCTCAAAGGATGAGCAAGATAAAATGAAGGCAATCCCATACGCATCTGCTATTGGATCCATCATGTATGCAAATATGCACTGACCAGATGTGTCATGCGCCTTAAGCATGACAAGCCGCTACCAGCAGAATCCTGGAAACAGTCATTGGATGGATGTTAAGAACATACTTAAGCCCTAAGGAGGACAAGGATATGTTCCTAATCTATGGATCGTGACGAGGAACTCGTTGTAAAAGTTACACGGATGCGAGTTTCCAAACCGATCGTGAAGATTCTCGGTCCAATCGGATACATTTTCATTCTGAATGGAGGAGCGGTTCTTGGAAAGCTCCAAGCAGGATGTGGTGGCCTGTCAACTACAGATCAGAATACGTCGCCGCCCTTGGCAGCCCAAGAAGCTGCATGTTGAAGAAATTCATTGCCGATCTAGGTTAGTCCCTTCCATTCAGGACCCCCTAGAGATCTTTTGTGATAACGAGGGTGCGATTGCACAAATCAAGGAACCCCGTGCTCATCAAAAGTAGGACATTGAGCGGAGATTCAACTACATACGAGATGAAGTTGAAAAGGAAAGATATTATTCCAAAGTTCACACGATCAAAACGTTGCGGATCCTCACGAAGCTCTTGAAAGGCAAAGCATGAAGGTCATACTTGTCCATGGACTTCGATATTCTATGAGTGGATTTGATCTGTAAATTTTGTATTTGGATATATGGAACTGTTGGACCAAAAGAACCAATAGCCTGATCAGAGAAACCTCTAAGTCCCACAGGACATCACAACAGCTGAAGAAGACCTGATCAGCTGTTCTACAAAGTCAAGAATACAACTGCTGAAGTATTTCTGAAGTACTGAAGACAAAGACTGAGACAACAGCTGAAGATCTAAAGTCTGAAGACTTCAACAAGTACTGAAGACAAAGACTGAAGATCAACAGCTGAAAGACAAAGTCTGATGTTCAAGTACTGAAGACATCAGCTGATGACAACAGCTGAAGAGGGCTTCTTCAGTTGTTGTGATGGTTTTGCTTCATCAGTAGTTTTCTTTTCTTTCAGTAGTTTGTTTCCTTTTCAGTACTTGTAAACAACTGAAGAGGTTGTTCTTCAGTTGTTGTAGTATCAGTAGTTTTATGTTTTTCAGTAGTTGTAAATAAGATGTTTAACACTTAGGAACATTTGTAAGAAGATGTCAGTTGTTGACATCTTCAGTAGTTGTTAAACATCAGTAGTTATAAAACGGTTACATGTCACTTTCAAGTGACATCAGCCTACGTCACTCTTTCCTTTATAAGGAAGATGACTCACCTGTAATCGTGCCATTGAGGCCGACAATCTTAATGCAATATTCCTTTTGTCTGATATTTCTCTCTCTATAACAAAATTCTTTTATCGCTTATATCGAATGTTCTTGCTTGAATTTGTCTAATTCTGAGCTATTCCGCTGCTATATCTGTTCAATCGATTAAACCAAGGGCTGAGATCCTAACAAATGGTATCAGAGCAGGTTAATCATTGATCGATCTAACAATTGATCATTGAAACTGTTCAATCGCTCTAAGTTTGATCGAATTAGCAAATTCGCAAGGATCTGTTATAGAGATTGAGAGTGTATCGCTTCTGGCCGTTTTATTTGAGGTTCTGTGTGGTTCTGAGCTAAATTTATTGTGATTTTACTTGAATCTGTCTGATTTTCCACAATGACTACTTCTTCGAATGATCCTTTCAATACTGGATCCTCTACCAAGCCTCCGATCTGGTGAGGAATGAGTATAACATTTGGCAGAGAAGATTGCTCCATCACCTGTCTGTCAATAGCTCAGGTTGTTGGACATCTGTGGTACATGGACCACATAAGCCAATGGTGAATGATCCGGAAACAAACCAGTTGGTTCCAAAGAAGAAGGAGCAATACTCCGATGAGGACAAGAAGTTGTTTGAAATCGATGCAAAAGCCCATGGAATTTTGGCTATGGCTATTCCTAATGAGATTTACTCTGGGCTTCTGCATTGTGAGTCTGCTCATGACCTCTGGAAAGCCATCAAAGAACAATTTGGTGGTACTGATGAGGTTTTAGCAAACAACAGGGAAATCCTCGCCCAACAATATGAGACTTTCTCTCATAGAAAGGGTGAGACTCTGACTCAACAATTTGAGCGGTTTTCATGTTTAATTCTGAATTGAAAATGGTTAAACATGAATATACCAGGAGTCAGATGAACCATAGATTCCTAAGATCACTGCCTGAGAGATGGAACACATATACCATTGTTCTACGCTCAAATGCTGATGTTGATCGCCTATCTCTCACCCAACTTCATGGGAAACTGCTTACATTCGAGAGAGAGATAGAGCAGAAAAGGAAATTGGTTTCATCTGGCAAGCTTACTGAGGATTTTGTCCAAGGGAACACTGCCCTGATTGGACATCAAGAGTCAGAATATGCGTCATCTGAAAGCCAGTATGATGAGCATATTGATTTCTCTACAAACACTTCTGAGCCTGCCTTTGTGAGTGTTGATAGTTATTCTGCTGGTAGTAATAGTGACAATCTATGTTTCATCATGGATGATCTCAAGGGGATTGCTGATGATGACTTAGAAGAGATGGATATTTTGAGCCAAATGGCCTTGATAAATATCAGATCTCAGAAGTTCTACAAAGAACTGGAAGAAAATTCCCAGGACTCTCTGGCAAAACCAAAGTTGGTTTTGACAAGAGTAAGTTGAAGTGCCATAAATGCCACAGGCTTGGACACTTTGCAAGAGAATGTAGATCATCTGGATCTAACTCTCCTGCACCTTTTGTGACTTTCCCTGGCAATAGTCAAAAAACAGAGGGCAACAACCTGTCAATTCTGGTTATCATCATCAACCACAATCTCCTGCATATTTTGTTCCACAGGGGCCAATGCCATATCCATACCCCTGCTATTACATGCCACAACCAGGCCAGGTTCAAGCACCCACTGCTCAGCAACCACATGCACTCCCTGAGCCTCAACCATCCCAATCTCATCAACCTAATCAACCTCAACAACACAGCTTCTTCACACCAGGAGTTGTTGACTGGAGCAGTTTACCAGATGATGTGTCTGGTAATGAACAACTGTTCTCAGGTGCTGGTCAACATGGTGGTGAGCATCCTTTTGGAAATCTAGCTCTCATGACTTTGGAATCCTCTGATGGATCATCTTCAAGTACCTCTTCAACAAAGGTATCACAGGTATCCTCTGAGGCTAAGGCCAAATTATGTTCTGAAACTTGCATAGCAGCATTTGCCTCTATTAGAGAAGCAAATGTGGCTTTAATCAATAAATGTAGAGCTAGAACAAACAATTTCCAAAAATAAAGCTGAGTTTGAGTCTGTGCTAAAAGAGAAAACTGATGAGATTTACAAATTAAAATGCCAAATCTCTGATGATAAGGCTAGGGAGGATGTACTCTTAGAGAAGTACAAAGACCTCAAAGATACTCTTGCTGTCACCCAGTAGAGTGTGATCGATGGGTACAATCTTGCAAGGGCTTTGAAATGCTTCTTAGTAAGCAAACAGCTTCCAATGTGAAGTTTGGAATTGGTTATAATCACACTGCTCCTCCTACAGATTTTGCTTCAAGAGCAGGAGTAGAATCTGATGGAGAAAGTAATGACCAATCCACCTCATCATGTGATTCACTACTTGATAAGCACCATCAGTAGTTGAAGTCAGTAGTAATCCCTCTGTGAACCTATCAGCTGATATTGATGGTTCAACTGCTGACACTCACATGATCAATGAGTTGATCAACCCAAGTGTTATCCCTAGAAGTACTGAAGGTACTGGAGAGCAGGGATAACATCTGGAGTTCAAATCCCAATGACTGACAGCACTGAAGAGAAGAAAACTGTCAGTAGGAAGGATTTGAAGCCTACTAAGGAAGTTGACAAGAAGGCAAAAAGTGCTTCTAAACTGCTGAAGAGCAAGTCTTCAGTAGTTTCATCTTCTTCAGTTGATGATCAACAGAAGATGAAGAAGAAACCATGTGAAATATGTGGTCTATTCAATCATCTCACAGATGATTGTTGGTACAAAAAGGGATCCAACTCAAACAAAAGGAGAAAATTAAAGAAAACTTGGCTAAAATGAAAACTGAGTTTGAGTCCAAGTTTGTACCAGCAGCATCAAATCCTGTTACTCCTATGTCCAAAAGAAATCTAAAAGGGAAGGAGTGCAACAGGCAATAGCTGAGGTTGCTCAAAAGAAGATGGTGCAACACAAGAACTCATCATCAAACACCAATACCAATGTGTCTGAAGAGCTGAAAGCTCTTTCCCAGAATCAGACACAGCTGGTAATGATGGTTCAACATCTGTTGGGAAGAGTTAACCAACTTGATGGCCCTGTGTTGAAACCCCAGAAAAGGAGATCCAAGCCAAAGGATTCCTCTTCTACACCATCTCCTTCACCTCAAGCTATTGTACCCAATAAACCTGTTAGTTTACCATCTATTGATGAGACCAGGCCCAAAACCAAAAAGGTTTGGGTCTCCAAAACTAACTGATTGTTTATTTATGCAGGTCTCTTCAACATGCCAAAGTAGCATCTGGTATGTAGACAGTGGGGATCTTTGCATATGACTGGGAACAACTCACTTCTTAATGACTACTCTCCAGGAAGGAAGGGATTTGTTTCCTTTGGCAATGATGCAAGAGGTTACATCATCGGGAAGGGCTTTGTTTCCAATGGGAAATAAGTTTGATGATGTCAACCATGTGGAAAATCTCAAGTATAACCTCTTGAGTGTCAGTCAATTGTGTGACAAAGGCCATGTTGCCCTTTTCACAAGCCAGAACTGCAGGATTCTGTCATCCAAAGTTCTGAGTTTGATTGACAAGGTATTGGATGCTCACACTCTCCTGAAGGCCAACAGGACAGGAAGAGTGTATGCCTTAGATCTTTCCAAGAAAATTGATCTCAAAGGCCATCCTTGCCTATTTTCCAAGGCCTCTCCTCAAGAATCTAATCTATGGCATAGAAGGCTGGGACATGTTAACTTCAAGAACATGAATCAGCTGATACACCATAGTTTAGTAAGGGAATGCCTATGAAGGAGTTCAAGTGTGAAAACAACTGCACTGCTTGTTTGAAAGGAAAACAGCACAAGGTTTCATTCCCACCTATTGAAGAACCAAAGTCCACTGCCTGCTTACAACTTCTTCACATGGATCTCTTTGGTCCTGTGAGAGTGATGAGCATGGCAAAGAAGAAATACTGTCTGGTAATTGTGGATGATTACTCCAGATTTGTATGGACTTTCTTTCTACATTCAAAGGATGAAGCTGCACAGAAGATCATAAACTTTGTGTTGTATGCTGAGAAGCAGTATTCCCTCTCAGTCAAGTGTATTAGAAGTGACAATGGAACAGAATTCAGGAACAATACACTTGATGAGTTTTACCTTTCCAAGGGAATAAAGAGGCAGTTTAGTATTCCAAGAACTCCTGAACAGAATGTTGTGGAGAGAAAGAACAGGACCCTCATTGAAGCTGCAAGGTCTATGTTGGCTGATTCTGGACTGCCATTGACCTTTTGGGCTGAAGCTGTCAACACAGCATGCTATGTGCAGAATAGAGTGCTAATAAATCAGAGGTTGATGAAGACTCCATATGAAGTTCTACATCATTTGGCCCCTCTCATTTCATTCTTTAGAGCATTTGGGTGTCCCTGTTTCATTCTCAACACAAAGGATCAGCTCCAGAAATTTGATCCTAAGGTGGATGCAGGGTACTTTGTTGGTTATTCATCAACTTGCAAGGCATACAGAGTCTTCAACTGCAGAACAAAGATGGTTGAAGAGACTCTACATGTCAAGTTCAATGAATCTCCAAAGGACAAGATTCCACAAAGCCCTGTGGAGCTCTTTGATTTGGACATACTGCAATATGTTCCTTATCAATCTCCTGCTGTTGCTCCTGTCAACAGTTCACCACCTGGTGTTACTGCTGAAGATGATGATGATAGTAGTAATCACCTCTTCAGGTTTAGTGACCAACTGCCTGAGTCCTCTAAACCTGATGCTCCTGTAGCTCCAGCAGCACCATCCACAACAAATGCTGATGAGATTTCTGCATCCTCAACTTCATTTGAGTTGCCACCATCTTCATGGTTTCAAGAATCTGCATCAACATCTGCTGCTGCTGAAGGTCCTACAAACACTTGCACAGATTTGATTGTTTACCAAGAGCTGAAAAATCACCCAATGTCTCAAATCCTTGGTGATATCAATGCTGGTGTTTCAACCAGAAGCCAGTTGTCCAATTTCTGCTTCTATGCTCTCTTCATCAGTCAGCTAGAGCCAAAGAACTATCATGTAGCTTTGAGAGACAATGGATGGGTTGAAGCCATGCAGCTTGAGCTTCTTCAGTTCAAGAAACAGCAAGTGTGGGAGCTTGTTCCTCTACCCCCAGGTAAGTGTGCAATAGGCACTAAATGGGTGTTTAGGAATAAAACTGATGAAAATGGGCTAATTGTTAAGAACAAGGCTAGACTGGTTGTGCAGGGGTTTGCACAAGAAGAAGGTATTGATTATGATGAAACCTTTGCCCCTGTAGCCAGACTGGAGGCAATTAGATTGTTTTTAGCCTATGCTGCACTCCACAATCTTAAAGTTTTTCAAATGGATGTCAAAAGTGCTTTTCTATATGGTAACATAAAAGAAGAAGTTTATGTGTGTCAACCACCAGGCTTTGAGGATAATAAGCACCCAGAATGGGTATATAAGCTTGATAAAGCTCTTTATGGGTTGAAACAAGCACCTAGAGCCTGGTATGAGACCTTATCAAACTTTCTTCTACAGAATAATTTCACTAGAGGCTCCATAGATAAAACTTTATTTATTAAGAAGGTGGATCAGCATAAGCTACTTGTTCCAATTTATGTTGATGATATTATATTTGCATCCTCTGATCCCAATTGTGTGAGGATTTCCAAAACTTAATGCAACAGAAGTTTGAAATGAGTGCAATGGGAGAATTACAGTTCTTTCTAGGTTTGCAAATCAAACAAAAAGCTGATGGAATTTTCATTCATCAGTCTAAATACACAAAAGATCTTTTGAATAAGTTTGATTTACAAAACTGTAAACCCTGTTCTACTCCCATGTGCAACACCACACAATTGGATGTTGATCAGAAAGGTAAAGGTGTTGATGAAACCCTTTACAGATGTATGATTGGTTCCTTGATGTATTTAACAGCTTCTAGACCAGATATTATGTTTGCTACATGTGTTTGTGCTAGATTTCAGGCTGCACCTAAGGAGTCTCATCTGATTGCAGTCAAGAGGATCTTTAGATATCTGCAAGGTACACAATCTCTAGGCTTATGGTATTCCACTGGACATTCTTGCAAATTAGTTGCTTTCTCTGATAGTGACTATGCAGGGTGTAAGTTGACCAGGAAATCAACTTCTGGTGGATGTCAATTCCTAGGCAACTGTTTGATTTCTTGGCAGAGTAAGAAACAAACATCTGTTGCTACATCCACTGCTGAAGCCGAGTACATTGCTGCTGCAAGTTGTACATCCCAAATACTCTGGCTTCAGAATCAACTTTTGGATTATGGCATTACAGAGACTAAGACTCCATTATTAATGGATAGTGCTTCAGCTCTTTGCATTGTCAAAAATCCAGTCCAGCACTCTAGGACCAAACATATAAAATTAGACATCATTTTATAAGAGATTGTTTTGAAAAGGGTCTAATTAATCCTATGTTTGTGCCTAGTGCTGATGAGCTTGCAGACATTTTTACTAAGCCTTTGGATAGTTCAACTTTCCACAACCTGGTGTTAAGGCTTGGTATGCTGCAGCTAGAATAAGTGACAACTACTGATGATCTCAGTAATTACTGATGATCATTGGTAACCATGTCACATATAAGTACTGATGAGTTATTTTACCCTCAGTAGTTTTTATAACTACTGAAGGCTAAATGCTTTAAGTACTGTACTTTATCTGTTCTAAACTACTGATGTAGTTACAACTACTGAAATCAGTAGAAACAGATAAGTACTGATGTCCTATGAAACAACTGAAAACAGCAAAAAGGCTGATGAGTACGTGTTGAGGACAGTATGAAACAGCTGAAAGGCTATGAATTGACGACAACTACTGATGAGTACTCTCTCTTCAGTAGTTCACAAACTGCTGTTTCTTCATAAACACCTGAAGCAATACCATGTCTTCAGTAGTTTCACAACTACTGATGACTAACACCAAGTCTTCAGTTGTTTACAACAACTGATGGCACAACCAGGGTCTTCAGTAGTTTCACAACTACTGATGACTAATACCAAGTCCTCAGTTGTTTCAACATCTGAAGTCCAACTTGTCTTCAGTAGTTTTTAAAACTACTGATGCCTAAATCAGAGACTTCAGTTGTTTCAACGTCTGATTGTAAACACCATGTCTTCAGTTGTTTTATAACTGCTGACCACACCAATACCATCAGTCGTTTCAAACCTCTGAAAGTTAATACCACGTCATCAGTTGTTTCAAATACTGATGACTAACACCAAAACCTTCAGTCGTTTCATAACCCGTACCCTATATATATCTGATCCCTCTTTAGAGTTTTTCATTCTTTCACGACCTAAAATTCAAAAGCTCTGAAAACCTTTCACCTTCATTAATGGCGACCATGCAACTCAAGCCTCGACACAACTGTGTCGCGTACCTCACTAAATCGCCCTTCTGGACCAAATTCGATAATGCTATAGATCTTATGGTCCAATCACCACTGAAAACGGCCTTCCACCTAAATCCAATCATTTATGCCGATTCGCTACATCAGTTTTGGACGAATGCAACTGTTAATGGAGAATCTATCCATTCGTCCATCAACTCTCATAAGGTGGTCATCTCTACTGCTACCATCCGCCAGATATTACTATTAGATGATGCTGCCTACCCTGTTGGATATCCTAAGCGCCACCTTGATCTTTCATTTGGACAACATGGATATCAAGGTGATCTTAGTGCTTCGACCATCCTGAAGAAACATTTTCCAGATGCTGAACGCTTGATATTTCATATGGTAAATGTTTGCCTGGCCCCGAAGACTTCTTCTTGGGATCAACTGTCTTCCAGATGGCAACAGGTACTGTTCTCTATCCTTGAACAAGAACCATAAACTTTTCTGAAATAATTTTTCTTGAAATCAAGGATATGGCCACAAAACCACTTTCTAACCGTTGGATACTATATCCTCGGTTTATAATGGCCATAATAGAGAATCAGCTTTCTGCTGAGGGACTAGTTGGTCTGGGAGTCCCTGCTTTGGCTGTATTGCCGGAGGTATACTCCCGACACAACACTGACCAAACTCTTAAACAGGCTGCCAAGCTGTGCAAACCCACGCAGCTGGAACCCACAGCCTCCACTTCCACATCCAAAGTCCCCTCCAAACCCACAAAGAAGAAGCCTAAGAAAGCTACTCAGGGAGTTGAGTCCCCTGAGGATGCTCCTGCTGCACCAACGCAGGTTATCTCTACTGGAAAAAACCCCCCAGTAGAGACTATGACTCCACCAACCGAAGCGGCTCAGGTTTCCTCTCAAAAGGAACCTGATGCAACCACTCAAAGGGAAGCCACACTGCTGGGATCCTCCTCACTTGAGGGGATTACCATTGAAGAGCACCACTCGTCCCGGGTGCACACTGCTTCTACACCCTCTCCTGATGCAACCGCCCCTCAAAGCCCTACAATAATTGTTGCAAAAATGCTGACGCAGTTGCATTCCTCACCCCCCACCCAGACACCAATTACTACTGGGATAACCTCAACACCTGAGGGGGAGGATCACAATGCTTTTGTCAACCCATAGCACAGGGGTTATCATGTTTCATCTCCTGGTGTAGACAAGGAGGTGCGACCTTCTGGTGAGGCTGCCACTGCCCTGACTCAGCAAATGACCAGGATGCAGTTGGTACGTCTCTAAGACCTCACCAGCGGCAACAGCTGATGAAGGACATAGTCCTGAGGCTGGAAGTCCCCAGAACCAAGAACAAGGGGCACATGCTATAATTGATCTACACTCAAGGCATGTTAATCCTGACTCTGTCAGGAGGTCAGGTGATTCAGTATCAACTGATGATGACCTGAGCTTCTTCTATGATGTAGTTGCTCAAAACACCATCCTAGAGGATAAGGTTAGCAGACTCAAAGAGCTGCTGGCCAAAATGTCTCAGGATGAAAGTCCATCTGCCACCACAATACACCCACAGATGGCACCTTCTTCTGAAGGTCCCCTACACACTGCCAATACATACTTCCAAGCCACCAGCCTCTGCTTTTGGCATGATTCTCAGGAACAGAACCATCCTGATCAATCAGTTGCTCACCTTCAAAAATCCCTACCTCTCATCACTCCCATGATCACAGATATAGTGATCAAAGCCATTGATGAGAGGCTTCCTACAATAATACAACCCCTGGTGGAGGAGTTGGTGACCAAATCCCTTTCTACTGCTCAAACCCTTGCACCCAATGCAACCAAAAAGGGGAGAGTCAGTCAGTTAAAGGAAAAAGGAAGAGGACAGATGGGGAGAAGGAGAAAGAATCAGAGAAGGTAAATGAGAAGGAGAAGGAGAGTGAGAAGAGAGCTGAAGTGAATGAAAGTCAAAAAGACTTTCATGTCACATATCAAAAGAGGAAAGGAGTGTCTGAGAAGGAGAAGGAGCTGAATGATAGTGAAAGAAGCTGATGCCAACCATAACCGTTCAATGGATAAAATCATTGAACAGTTATATAGGCAGGGTTTTGACATCCACAACTAGACTCCGAGATCAGAAGGTGGAGACAGAGGAGATCAACTCAAGATGGGCTAGCTATGATGCCTTAGAAAGAGAAAGGCTGGAGATAATGATTAGATTTATAGCCAAATACTTGGGAAGATCTCTGATAGAAATAAGGGCCTGGACCAGGGACAACATCTTGGCAATAACCACCAAGATTTGTTCGTCTGAAGCATACTCCAAAGGTTTAGTGATTGAGGCATTGAATGAAGCTGGGGTTGGGAACCGAAAAGAAATGACAAAATTTACTAAAGCCTCCCTTATAGCCAAAATGCTAAAACAGTCTGAAAAGCCTCTATCCTCAAAATCACTACCTCACAACCACACTAAAACAACCCCTTTACCCTCTAAACCAACCATCCAACCCACAAAACCAAATCCTTTACCCTCAAAACCCACTGCCAGTGATGTACCTAGACAAAAGAAAAGAAAGGTACTGAGGCCTGATGAAGAAGAAAGGAGGATGAAGACAGACTGCCACTCTCTGCAGTTATCACTTTGCCTAAGGCTAAACCAATGTCCATCACTCCTTCTTCTCAAATGCATGATGTGATGATAAAGATTGAAGAGGAACAGATGCAAAGACATGATGAGGAAATGCTGAAAAGCATTGACAAAGCATATGCCACATCCTCTTCAATGATTAGCATGAAGAAAGAAGTATTAAGATTGTACACCCTTGCTAATACCTTTCAATACCAAAGGAAAAAGTAAGGATATGGCCTGATCCTAGGGTGGCACACCGGATTGTCAAGAAAGAAATTCCTTCAAAATACAAGGGCCAAGTGAAGAGGGTTGTCGACGAAGACATCACTGTGGTTCTTGTAGTGTCCCCTTGGGAAATCGTAGAAGAGTTCAAGAAAGCCTATGAAGCCAAACAACCACCTCAAAAGATGTTGGAGAACAAAATCATAAAGAAGGGATTGGTTTACAAAAGACTTGAAAACTTCAAACAAGAGAGCTCAACATGCTCTTAGAAGGGACTCATCCAGATGAGTTTGCTTATAGACAAATAACCACGGTTGAGCTCAAGAATGGAAAACAGGCAAAGTACATCTCTGAAGTGTATGGCCGAGAAGGACTATTTGATGGTGTGCCCGAGGTGCTGACAATGGATGAGCAGATCATGTTTTTAAGGGCTTACACCAGGGAATCATATAGGCTGATACACGGGAAGTAGATCTCATGGTTGGGGTAATAGCTCAGTGTCCAAGTCCCCAATACAGAGCTCCCAACCATATCATGCAAAACAGATCATTAGAGACTTCTTCCCAGGCCGGTGCTGAAAAAGGGTCACTTCTCATCTGATCAAGAGGATAAAAAAGACCAATCTATCTGCCAAAATAAGTGGGACTCGTCAATAACTTAGAGGTTTTGGCTGCATTGGTTCAGGGGGAGTTTGTTGGACCAAAAGAACCAATGAGCCTGATCAGAGAAACCTCTAAGTCCCACAGGACATCACAACAGCTGAAGAAGACCTGATCAGCTGTTCTACAAAGTCTGAAGAATACAACTGCTGAAGTATTTCTGAAGTACTGAAGACAAAGACTGAGACAACAGCTGAAGATCTAAAGTCTGAAGACTTCAACAAGTACTGAAGACAAAGACTGAAGATCAACAGCTGAAAGACAAAGTCTGATGTTCAAGTACTGAAGACATCAGCCGATGCTAACAGCTGATGACAACAGCTGAAGAGGGCTTCTTCAGTTGTTGTGATGGTTTTTCTTCATCAGTAGTTTTCTTTTCTTTTCAGTAGTTTGTTTCCTTTTCAGTACTTGTAAACAACTGAAGAGGTTGTTCTTCAGTTGTTGTAGTATCAGTAGTTTTATGTTTTTTAGTAGTTGTAAATAAGATGTTTAACAGTTAGGAACATTTGTAAGAAGATGTCAGTTGTTGACATCCTCAGTAGTTGTTAAACATCAGTAGTTATAAAACGGTTACATGTCACTTTCAAGTGACATCAGCCTACGTCACTCTTTCCTTTATAAGGAAGGATGACTCACCTGTAATCGTGCCATTGAGGCCGACAACTCTTAATGCAATATTCCTTTTGTCTGATATTTCTCTCTCTATAACAAAATTCTTTTATCGCTTTATATCGAATGTTCTTGCTTGAATTTGTCTAATTCTGAGCTATTCCGCTGCTATATCTGTTCAATCGATTAAACCAAGGGCTGAGATCCTAACAGAACTTTCTATTATTTGAATAAAATTATTTGTTATAATGTTTCAAATAATATTCCAATTTAGCATGTTTAATCCATGAGTAAAATGTTTACTCTAAATGTCCGTAGTCGTTCACACTTGTGGAACAAGTTTGAAGATAGACTATTATGAACTTGGATTGGTTGATACTCAAAAGGATGAATAAGAGCAATGGGTTGCTACCAAGTTCATAGATTTTGTGGATACAAATATTGGACTAACCCGCATCTCAAATTTTACTACATGGAATCTTATTGATTGATCATAAGTAAATTTGAGTAAAGGCGAATATCATTTGGTATCCTCAGACCTGAGACACATATTGGGTTTTGATATTCACCAAGTTTTATACCTTGAGCCTATTCTTCACTGCCCTGAAATAGTGGACAGTGCATAAGGATATGTTCAGGTATAACACGAAGTGTTTGTGAGAAACGTATGTAGTCAAGATGGAATTTGTTCCTCTTATTCGTTGAGAGTTAGATGTCTAAGGCCTGATTAAGTTAAATCAACAAGGAATGATCATTCTGTGTCCCTGGATTTAACATGACATCTGTAACAAAAGGATAGATGATTAATTCACCTAAATCATTTCAAGTAGGGTACTTGAAATGGATGATGTTATTGAATGGCCATAAGTCATGCGTATTAAGGGTAGTAAACCGTTGTTAGGCGGTATTTACTGCTTGCATCAATCTTCTATGAATCTTGGGCAAATGGGAGATTGTAGGATTCTATATGCCCAAGACACATAAAATATTGATGTGGTTAGTACGTCATGATCCAAGTCGGGTTATACCCAATAACAAGCTTAGCAAACACCAATTAATATTAAATTGATGATATGATCATGCAATTATATTTACACCAAATTGGAAATGGGTTTTCTAAATAACTTGCATGAGAGATGGAACAAATTATAAGGATAATTTGTTGATGAATTATTGTTATTCTTGTTATTTAAAAAGGTTTTAAATAACAATAACAATATATGAGTGTAACTTAATTAATTTGTTAATTAAGAGGGATATGTCATATTTAACATAAGTCTAGATGACATTTTAATGTGTGTGACATAATGTGAATTCTATAAGTTATGTTGTGTTTTAAAGGGAGGCAAAAACCATTTTGAAAGGCTGTTTTGGCTGCCCCCTCCCTTGAACCTCATTGGACCATTTTGTCTTGAGAATACACACAACAATAACTAGGAAGACACTCATTCATTCCATCAATTCATACATGCAAAATAACTCTCAAAACTCTCCCTTTTTCTCTCTCTTGTTCACGGAACAACCAGCAGGAAGTTTGGTGTTTTGAAGTTGATTCTTGGTGTGACTCTACCTAGCAAGAGTGGTGTATGATCAAGGCTTGGGGTATACAAAGCTTGAGGATCTCTACATTGAGCTCTTGGTCGATTTCAAGCATCTAAACCTATCATCTTTGGTCGATTTTGCTGCTGAAAAGGTAGATATCACAGCTTGTTCAAGCTGTGATTTTATGCACGTTTTGTAGGTTCATAGCTTGTTCCATTCATATATTTAAGATCCTATTGATTTGGGTTTTGTTTTCCATCTTAAAACCACACTTAGAACACGAAAATTTCAGATTATAAACTTGTTATAATCCTATACATCCGCTGCGTTTTCTGAAAAGTTTAAAAGGTTAAACTATGTTTTAGTGTTCTCTCAAACCCTTCAATAAGGATCAAGATCCACAAGCCGATACACTTATGGTTGACACTAGCTATCAACAAGAGTTTGTTGATGATAATCAAGAGGTTGATCAATACACACAAAACGTTCACAAATCTGGTAAAGTTAGTATTCCATCTAAAAGATATGAATATTCCAAGAATGGATGCTATGTGGTTGCCCCCTATAGGCTAACCATATACCAAGATGCTATGTCCAATTTGGATTGGGACAAATGGCTAGAAACCATGAACGTAAGGATGCAATCCATGTATAACAACCAAGTTTGGGAATTGGTTGACCCTCCACTTAACTCCAAACCGGTTGGATACAAGTGGGTTTTTCAAGATGAAAACAGATATGCATGGAAACTTGAATACTTATATGTCAAGACTTATAGCATAAGGTTTCATCAAACTCAGTTGGTTGATTATGATGAAACTCTTACGCCCGTGGCAATGCTAAAGACGATTAGGATTTTATGTGCCATAACTGCATATTCTGAGTATGAGTTTTGGCAAATGGATGTCAAAGCCGCTTTTCTTAATGGACATCTCGAAGAGACTGTTCATGTAGTTCAGCATGATGGTTTTGTCGATCCACAACATCCTAATAAAGTATACAAGTTAAAGTAATAAATCTATGGATTGAAACAAGCATCGAGAAGGTTGTGTATATATGAAAGTTAGTGGGATCATAATTGTATTCCTAATGTTGTATGTTGATGACACACTACTATTTGGAAGTGATATTCCAACCTTGGAAGGTGTTGAAACCTACCTTGGAATATTTTTTTCCATATAAGATCTCGTTTAAGCCGCCCATATTTTGGAATAAGGATCTATAAGGATAGATCGAGGTGGTTGATAGGGTTAAACCAAAGTGCATATATTGATAAAATCTTGAAAAGGCTCAAGATGGAAACTCTTAGAAAGGTATGGTACCTATTCAAAGAGGGACAATGTGACTACGTCTCAATGTCCAAGCTCATAGGATGAGCAAAATCAAATGAAGGATATCCCATATGCATCTGCTATATGATCCATCATTTGTGTGATGATATGCACTAGACCGGACGAGTCATGCTCATTAAGTATGACAAAGTAGATACCAATAGAAATAACCATTGGATGGCTGTTAAAAGTATATTGAAATACCTTAGTAGGATTAAGGATATGTTTCTAATATACAAATCTATTGAAGAGAAAGTCGTTGTAAAGGGTTACACGGATGCAGGCTTCCAAAACTGATCGAGATGATTCTCGATCACAATCGGGGTATACTGCCATTATGAATGGAGGAGAAGTGTCCTTGAAAGGTTCAAAGCAGGACACGGTAGCATTGTTCACTACAAAATCCGAATACATAGCCGCTTCATTGGTAGCTTGGGAAGCTGCATGGATAAATTTGTCCATTGCTTATCTAGGGGTGGTCTCTACCATTCAAGAACCCCTAGAAATCTTTGGTAATTATGTGGGTGGGATTGCTTAAATCAAGGAACCCCGTACTCATCAAAAGACTAAGCACCTTGAGCGGAGATTCAACATCATAAGGATGGAGTTGAAAAGGGGTAAAGATATGTATTTGTAAAGTTCATAAAGATCAAAACATTACGGATCCACTCACAAAGCTCCTTCTGAGGGCAAAGTATGAGGGTCATACTTGTGCCTTAGGACTTTGATATTCTGGTGATTGGAATTGATTTGTTTAGCATATAAAATATGGAACAATTGTAATATTTAACTCTTTTATATATTTGAGTTATATTTTTTAGCATGTTTACATCCATGAATATGTTTATTATTCTAAATGTCCATAGTCGGTCATATTTGTGGGAACAAATATGAATGTAAGACTATTATGAACATGGATTGGTAGATATTCATAAGGTATGAATATAGAGCAATTGGTTGCTACCAAGGTTCATAGATATTTGTGGGATGCAAATATTGGACTGACCTGCGTCTCAAATTTTACTACATAGAATCTCATTGATTGATCATAAGTAAATTTGAGTAAAGGCGAATATCATTTGGTATCCTCTGACCTGAGATACATATTGGGTTTTGATATTCACCAAGTGTTACACCTTGGGCTAGTTCTTTGATGATCTGAAATATTGGTCAGTACATAAGGCTATGTTCAGGTACGACATAAGGTGATTGTGAGAAACGTATGTAGTCAAGATGGAATTTGTTCCTCTTATTCGTTGAGAGCATGATGTCTAAGGCCTGATTAAGTTAAATCAATAAGGAATGATCATTCTGTGTCCTTGGATTTAACATGACATCTGTAACAAAAGGATAAATGATTGATTCACCTAAAACATTTCAAGTTGGATACTTGAAGGGGATAATGTTATTGAATGGCTTCTAAGTCATGCGTATTAAGGGTAGTAAACCGATGTTAGGCGGTATTTACTGCTTGCATCAATCTTCTATGAATCTTGTGCAAGTGGGAGATTGTTGGATTCTTTATGCCCAAGACACATAGAATATTGATGTGGTTAGTACGTCATGATCCAAGTCGGGTCATACCCAATAACAAGTTTAGCAAACACCAATATGTATTTAATTGATGATATGATCATACAATTAAATCATTGCACCAATTTAGAAAATGGGTTTTCTAAATAATTTATATGTGAGAAAGAACAACTTATAAGGATATTTTGTTCATGGACATTATTTGTAATGTTATTTAAGTTTGTTAAATAACATCAAATAATAAGAGTGTGTGTTTAAGTTATATATTTAAAAGGTTAATTATATAACTAACAATACAACTAGTTAACATATTAGTGGGTGTTTAAAAATGGGGGGAACCCATTTTAAACACAAGATTTTGGCCGCCCCCTTTGGGGGCATTATTGGTCATTTTGTGTCTTGAAACTACTCTCTAATTTAACACTAGTCACACTCTCCCATTCAGGACTCTCTCTCATACTTGCAAGATCCATTTATTTTTCTCTCATCCAAGAAGGAAAAATAGGCTGAAAATCGGTTTTCAGCAGCCATGTTCTTGCGATTTAGTGCACAAATCCTAGCAAGAAAGGTGTTTTGCATCATGCTTGTGGGTATGGAAGCTTGAGGACATCTACCTTGATGTTTTGGTCATTCAAGAGCAGCCCCATCTTCATCCAAATCCCGTTTTTCAGCAGCCTTTTGGAAGGTAGTTCATCATCAGTTTTAAGCAGCTTTGTTAAAGGTAGTTTGTATGACTCGTTTTGGTTTGTCATTGGGTTGTTATTTCTTATTGTATGCTAGTTCTTCACATAATAAAGATCCTCTTGTTATGGGTTTGTTGTTTACACATAATCATGTTAATTTTCAGAAACTTTAACATGACTTGAGTTGTATATTCCGCTGCGTTTCATATGTTTAAATTATTAAACAAGATGTAAATGGACAAACAACCCCTTCAAAGAGGAACGTAATAATAAATGCATGCATTAATGAATGAATGAAAGTAAGAAAGGATTGCAAGCATATGTATGGAGGTTCACACCCAATGAAGGGTGTTAGCTCAACCATGTGCGGGTTAGCTACCCCAGAAGGATGCATACTGGGGCTTGATCCGTGTGATTAACAAATGTATGGCGGTTCACACCCAATGAAGGGTGTTAGCTCAATTGTGTGCGGGTTAATTACCCAGAAGGATGCACACTGGGTTCCAATCCTTGTGATTGACTATATGTATGGGACCCTTGCCGCTTACCCTAGGTACTGGAGTCAACTTCATGCATAATGTTCGGGGTCTATGAAAGACCTCAGGCCCCGTACCGGTTTTATGCATGACGGTGAGGTGAAGCACATGGCATTGGTCTGAATGAAAGTAAAGATTTAACGATGAATGTACAGAATGAACGAACGAATGATGAAGATAATAATGATATTATCTATGTGTATGTAATATGCATGATTACGTACGATTGTAAAGGACGGGTTTAAATGAAAGATAAAGTATGCTTTATTTTAAAACTAGAACTCACTCAGCAACGCTGACTTTTTATGCATTTTCCAGTTGGCAGGTAAAGTTGCTGAGGATTGCACGGGGTGGCTACTTGGCTCTTTTGGATGGCATTATTTTGTTTAATGTTTTTGCATTGTAATGCGAACAAATGAAATTGTGTAATGAATGTTGTATTATTTTGAAAAAGCATTTTTAATGAAAATGTTGTTTTTAATGTTTCCGTTGCAACATTTATTTCAAGTTAATGTAATTATATATGTTTTATGGGTGATGATTGGCCAACTGTAAGCGTCCCGGGAATGGGGCCTTACAAAAAAAAATTTGTTGATGTTGAATTTGTAAAAATTTGAACTTAGATCAACTTTCTCTCTCTAAACCCCAACTTTCTCTCTCTATAAATTGATGAACATCTTCTATAATTCTTCAAATCGTCAATGAATTTGATTTAATATGGATTTGATGTCAAATTGTTAGCCCAGAATAATCACACTTGAATCAGATCATGAAGATTATAGATTGAAATATGATAAACACAATAAAATCTCAATTTGATCTAACTTGATTGCATATGGTTTTTACAAAGTGGAAACTACAATCAATTGGTCATTAAACCATTAGTCAACTCTAATTATAATAAACCTATTTTTAGTGAATATAATATTCACTAATTGCACTTAACCCCCCTACAATTAGGCTAATTGATAGAAATTACATAGAAAACATAAAAATGACTAAAACATATTTAAATATATTTTGTTGACACAAAATATATTTATTACAATAAAACTCCTAGTCATCTAAATCTTCAACGTCTCGTCTCGGTTCTTCGTCTCGAACTTGTCAGGTTTGACTTTTGCGTTGACTTTGACCATGACGTTGACTTTTGTTGACTTTGACTGTGTTGATAATATAGATTATTTTGTACAGCTTCAACAATTAGAGTATTATATTGTTTAAAAATTTCAAAAATTAATTTGATAATTTCTTTGATAAATTTTATTAACAACAATAATTTTAATTTTAATTTAATAAAATAATATTAATTTAGGTAATTTTATTTTTAAAAGAAAAGGGTTAAAAAATATTTGGGGTGCACGGGGTTGAAGCCGGGTCCCCTATGCAAGCGTCAAGTGATTTAACTAGTTGTGTCAGCGCCCATTTCTGTTATAAGTTCACTGAATTTTTTTAAAACCAATAATCAAAGAAAATCCCCAAATCCTACATAAATCCTAGAATTGATGTTATAAAAATTGAACACCCAAACGATGATGATTACTAAAATAAACATGGGGCTTTGATTCCTCATGTAAAACCGAGTTGATGTATGTATTTAACTTGTGTGATTAAGATCAAATCGATAGAGATTATGGTAGGAACAGACGTGACTACGTTGAAGTTGATTCGAGGTGCAAACATTGTTGTTAATCCAATTAACTTTACATTAAGCAGCTAAAGGTGATGATAAGTAAAAACCCTCAATCAATTTTTTTTAATAAAGCTTCGAACATGGATCTTAGCTAAGTTGCAGGTTGTTGATGAATATGATAATGGAATTGTGTGTGTGGGTTCAATAGGTGAAATTGAGTGGTCGGATAGTTCAAACATGTTGAATAGAATGTTTCCCCTATGATATAGAGCTATGATTTTACCCGTTTCAATTTATTCGAGATTAATGCATGAATCGGGTGTTTCGACTTAGACCTAATGGTAATTACTTGCTTTCAATCGTAATTATTGTTTGAGTTGAATTTCAAATGATTAGTGTAAGGACTCATATAAGGTGACTGGATAAGATTTGAGAATGATAATCTCAGTTGATGTGAATCAATAAGGACCAAATATAGTGATTGAGTCAAAGATTGAGAGGCGGAATCAGACAATCAATGAACATTGAATACACATGATACTCATAAATATGTTTGTATATATTGAATACTTTGATTGATTGATTACAAGAACATTCAATGCAAACAGAACATTCTAGGAACTAAGAATCAAATCAAATTACAGACAAAAGTTACCCCATGTATGAGGTATACTATTCTATTTATAGGCAGACACGTTGCCATTACAAAAGACTAAACTACCCTTACTAAAGCTAGTCTAAGTCTTCATCAGCATTGGCTGTTGATCATCCGCATTGACAAATGCGGATGAGTTGACTTCATCAGCATTTCTTCAACCGCATTGAAGTTTGGTCATCCGCATTGGTAAATGCGGATGAACAAAACACTTGTCCGCATTTCTTTGGTAATCCGCATTGGTCAATGCGGATGAACAAATGTATATCCGCATTTATTAACTTGTCATCCGCATTGACAAATGCGGATGACCAACACTTGTATTTTTCTTCTTATTCAGCAGATACTTGTCTTGATCCGCATTTGTTCTTGGACATGAGGGATTCCAGCAAAGCAACCATCCACCACTTGAATTGGCATGTATGATCCTTTCAGGGTCCAACAATACTCCCCCTAAGGATTATACAGCCTATGTACTTTAAGGATCAGAGGGTGGATTGGGTTGTGAAGATTCTGTTGGTTCTAGTGCTGTTGATGAAGGATCAGTGAATGAAGGGTCCAAGATTGCTTTGATCATGTTTGAAAACTCTTTAGCATCAGTCAATCTTTCCCTGTTGAGCACATGTATCTTCATTTGACTCATATCATGAATGGCATTGATTGGAATCTTCCTTAGTGAGATGGGCTTCCAAATTGATACAGTAGACAATCCATTTCTATGAATAAGGAGAGCACCATCCACATCAACTTCTAGTTTAACAATGTTGCCAAAATGCAATGGAGTCCTTTTCTTTTTTTCTTATCTCCTTCTTTCTTGGACATTGGATGTCATGCCATTGAAGACATAGGCAGACATGTTGAAGGGTTGGTTGGTGCAGAGAGCACATATTGCTGATGATGTTGTGATGGGAATATCATTCCATCCTGTTTTCCTTTTGGACAAACAGTGCTGATACAAATGAATCAGAAATCGCCATTGTAACTACCAAACCCTTGACTATCTGTTTAGCTTCAAATCCACCTTCATAACCAATTTCTGTAAAGAAAGAGGTTATGGTATCTTCTTCAAGTTCCAATGGTGCTTCAGCATCATCACCAACCTCAAGCATCTTCTAACACTTTCTTCAGTAACAATCAGTGTATGCTCACTGTCAATTCTCCCCGTCAGTGATCTTATTCCATCATCCTCAACAACTTCAGCTGACTCCCAAAAGTTTCTGATGCAGCTTTCAAATATGGTGGGTCTTACTGTCTTGGCATAAGCTACCCTTGTAGTAGAAATGAATCTGATCATGTCTCTCAATTCTTCTGCTTCTGGTACATCAGGGTTGAGAAAACAACTGACATTATGGAGCTTGCTCCATGAGAGATTTGCCATTATAATCTGCATTCAAGACATATGCATTAGAATCACTTTATTAATTAAACCAATGTTCATCACATTTTGACTTTCATAGGTCAAAATTAAAATCATATAAAACAGTACACCTGATTTTGACCTATTCGAATTTTGTGATTCATGATTATGTTGTTTTGTTATTTGTAAATATGAGCACCAACATTACTTAATCTTTAACATAGGTTAATCAGATTCATAGTTTTTGATTTCATAATTGTTCTGATTTTAGTCTCAACGGTTCAAAAGTGCACTTTAGCATTGAATACATGTTTGAAGCTTGAAGATACACTTAAGAATGAGTCGAAATCCTTCCATGTTAATGAATATTTTTTCTGATTTAGTGTGAACATTCCTTAACCTAGGTCACTAACATCATCGTACAAATGATGTTCGACATTTGTGATTATTCACCTTTTCTCAGAATCCTTTTGGTTAAGAATCAATGCCCACGGTTTTGTTGAATCGATTGGGAAACTAGGTTTAAATGGTGAAGATGATGATGAACAGTATTTGGTGGCGCTCGTCTCACTATGAAGTCGCTCAAATTTGAAAAGTATTAAATGACTCTGTTGGTTTTCTTTAAATAGTCAGATAATAGAATTCAAAAATTTTTACAAGTTTTGATTTCAAATGCGGTCACTACTGTAGCTAATGCGGAAGTGTAAATGTTGATATTTTTAGTCATCCGCATTTGTGTACTGTAGCAAATGCGGTAGAACACATTTTTGACCGACTGTTCGCATTCATCCTTTCATCCGCATTTGTGTACTGTAGCAAATGCGGTAGAACACATTTTTGACTGACTGTTCGCATTCATCCTTTCATCCGCATTTGTGTACTGTAGCAAATGCGGTAGAACAAAACTTGATGAGAGCATTCGCATTTGTGTACTGTAGCAAATGCGAAACTTTGAAAGTAATCAGCATTTGTACACTCTAGCAAATGCGGAAGTGAAACACTTGTATTTGTACATCCGCATTTGTACACTGTATCAAATGTGGAAGAGTTAAACAAATGCGGGAGAGTAAACCTTATCCGCATTAACAAATGCGGCTGAACACTTAGTAAAATTTTCATCCGCATTAACAAATGCGGTAGAATACTTTAGTTTCACATAGGTTTAAACACTTCAAATTTTCTGAATTCTTGATGCACACCAATGCGGTAGAGTAAAATCATTGTCCGCATTAGGTTTAACTTTGAAATAAGTTGTTACTTGCATTGGTTATGTGTATGGGTTACCTTCACCCTCATTAACCAATGCACTTACCTGCATTAACTTTTGGGATTAATCAAAATTTAATGAATCTTGATTTTGATGAACTTGTTATGAAGATATGGCTTATGAAGTATGTCTTGTGACATGGTTGACTGTTGAAGTTGTCAATTCTTGCTTGGATTGACTTGTATATCAGGAGTGATACAAGTTTCCCATTGTTTGACTGATCTTGGGCTTGAGGGGTTTCCAAGAATCTGCATCTGCATAAGCTGAGATACTATGGTATAACTTCTGCATTGACACAAACATTTTTCTCTTTGTTTTGATTTTAGGAAAGTAATTAAGATATTGTAAATCTATATATACTTGATCAAAAACTTTAAAGTACTCCCAAAGTTTTGATCCATTTGTGGATGAAAACTTTAAGTATTAAAAAACTTTTTGAATGTACTTATAATTTTGTTGTTGTTTTTTTTTAATTAATTTTTTTTAATTAATTTTTTTTTTAATTGATGAAGAGAAGTATATCTTTTTGTTGGGATCATATCAGTCTTGCATTACATAAGTGCATATTTTGTGATAAGATTGACATGTTTATGACATTATTGATTGAAGGTATGATTGTCCTCTTAAACTCATACCGGTTGATATTTTGATGCCAGTGATATTTATCATGTTTAGATTGATTTAGATATTCAATATGTACCTCACACACCATGCATGGAATGATCAACCATCCTTATGAATTGTATGGTAGAACTTTTTCACAACTTACAGGACCATGTTACTTAAGTTATGAGATCTTATTTTCACTGATCCACATTGGGATTCTTTTACTTGATCCTTATCATGATGATCCACAGTGGGATTCTTTTACTTTGATCCTTATCATGATGATCCACATTGGGATTCTTTTCACTTCACTTTGGAAGGTGATCCATAAACGGATTCTTTTGTTCATTCCTTTGGAATGTATTGCTTTTGTTGATTCATCCAATTTGGATGTGTTCCTCATTGGAATCTTTTGGATCATTACATCTGCACTTTGTGCATGATTCATCAGGTCTTTGCTCAGCAAAACAGAGATGAATCTGATGTTGGTGAAAGAGATTCATAAAGTATCATTCCCTGGTGTGTGTTTGTTACTACACTTACATTCACTTGAATAAATTGATACATACCAATACTCTGTGATGAGTGTTTCACCATTGAATATATCTTTAGTTTATCACTACATGTATCTTCTATTCTAAGTTGAGCCTACCTACATATCAGGTAAGTCATGACAGTCTTTTAAATTTGGAAATAAAGCACAGTGAATGATATAATGACTGTAATTATATCATTTCCCAATCTTTTCTTCATCAAAAATTTCTTCTTTTTGGGATTATTTTTTTTTTTGAATAATTTTTACATTGTTTTTGATGTTTTGATGGATTTTATTCAAGGTTAATCTACTCGGTTCAAATGCCTTAGTAAACAAATCAGCCAATTGATTTTCAGTTGGTACTTGAATCAATTTGATTAAACCCTTTTCAGCACAGTCTCTCAAAAAGTGATATCTAATTTTAATATGTTTCATTTTTGAGTGCTGAACTGGATTATTTGTAATAAGACAGATGCAGTATTGTCAATATAAATTAGGGTATGCAAGAAGTTATAACCATAATCAAGCATCTGGTTTTGAATCCAGAGTACTTGAGAGCAACAAGTAGATGCTGCGATATACTCAGCTTCTGTTGTTGACACAGATACATTTGTTTGCTTCTTGCATTGCCATGAGACCAATCTGGGACCAAGAAATTGACAACCGCCAGACGTGGATTTTCTGTTGAAGTTGCATCCTCCGTAGTCACTGTCAGTGTAGGAATAGAGATTGAAGTCTCCTTCCTTTGGATACCATAATCCAAGAGCTGGTTTGCCCTTCAGATATCTGAATATTCGTTTGACAGCATTGACATGTGATTCCTTAGGATCAGCTTGATATCTGGCACACACACAAACTCCAAACATAATGTCGGGTCTACTAGCTGTAAGATACATGAGTGAGCCTATCACGGATCGATAGAGGGTCTGATCTACTGATTTTCCATCTGGATCAGGACCTATCTTCACTTTAGGATCTACAGGAGTTCTGATAGACTGACAATCAGCAAGGTGGAATTTCTTTAGCATTGTTTCTACGTATTTTCATTGATTGATAAAAATTCCATCTGCTGTTTGTAGAACTTGCACCCCTAAAAAGAAAGTGAGTTCTCCCATAGCACTCATTTGAAATTTTGAATGCATGAGATCTTCAAATTCTTTACAGAGTTGCCTGTTTGTAGAGCCAAATATGATGTCGTCCACATATATCTGTACTAGCAACATGTCTTTTCCTTTTCTCTTTCTGAAGAGAGTCTGATCAATTCTACCTCTTTCATATCCGTTGTTAAGTAGAAATGATGATAGAGTCTCGTACCACTTCCTGGGAGCTTGATGAAAACCATACAGAGCTTTGTCAAGCTTGTAAACTCTGTGAGGAAAATCAGGATCTTCAAATCCAGGTGGTTGACTCACATAGACCTCTTCAGTAATCTTTCCATACAGAAATGCACATTTCACATCCATTTGGTAAACAGTAAACTTCATGGATGCAGAATATGCTAGAAAGATTCTAATGGCTTCTAGCCGAGCTACAGGGGCAAATACTTCATCATAATCTATTCCTTCTTCTTGAGTGTACCCCTGAGCTACCAATCTTGCTTTATTTCTAATGACGATTCCACTATCATCAGTTTTATTTCTGTATAGCCATCTGGTACCAATAGGATATTGTCCTTCAGGAAGATCTACCAGTTGCCATACTTCTTGTTTCTTGAATTGTAGCAACTCTTCCTGCATTGCTTCAATCCAGTTGTTGTCTTGAAGTGCCTCTTTGATGTTTTTGGGTACTGTTTGACAAAGAAAGCATGAGAACAAACAGATGTTTGCAGTGCTTGACTTGCTTCTTGTCACTCTTTCATGAAGATCACCAATAATGGTTTCAACTGGATGATTCTTGTGTATTCTGGTGGGTGGAATTGAGTCACCAGTAATTGTTACATCAAGATTGGAGACATTCAGTTCATTATGGTCAGAGGCATCATCACTTTGAACTGTTGGAGAATTATGAAGGTTGTCAGACCCTGTCTCAGTGTCTGCTTCAGCATTAGCAGCACTTTCATTGTATCTATCATTTGATCTTCTTTCCACTTCAGCTGAAGGCAACGCTTGTTTTTCATTTCTAATTGCTATAGATTGATCTTCTGAATTAGATGGTAACAAGCTGGGTCCTCCTTCATTTGAAATGATTTGATTTGTGGTTGATTGTCTGATGGGGTCAACTTGCAGAGGTACATCTTCATTTGGTTCTTCAGTGTGAGTAGGAGGAATTAATGGAAAGTCAATTCTCCTTTCTATGCTTGAAGATGAACTAGCTGAAAGTAGGTTACCTGCATCAGACAAATAAAATTGATCAAAAGATTTTGTAAAAGAGTCAATATCAAATAACCAATCGGGACCATTTGTAGATTTGGGAAATGAATGTTCCTTAAATTAAACATTAGTTGATTCATCAACAATGTTTAATCGAGGATTAAACACTCTGTAAGCCTTTAACACAGAAGAATAACCTACAAAGAATCCTTCATCAGACTTAGCTGAAAATTTTCCCAAATGGTCACGGGTATTTAATATTGAGACTGGACTACCAAATGACTTAAGAAATCCAATAATGGTTTTCTTTGAAATAGCAGTTCATATGGAGTCATGTTTCTTTCTTTGACAATCATAGTTCGATTTTGTACAAAGCATGATGTGTTAACTGCCTCTGCCCAAAAGGTTATTAGCAATTTAGCATCAGCTAGCATAGTTCTTGCTGCTTCAATTAGTGTTCTATTTCTCCTTTCAGCTACCCCATTTTCTTGAGGAGTTCTAGCCGCACTAAATTGATGAGCTATGCCTTAATTGTGCAAAATGAGCTCATGTCTTCATTTTTAAATTCTGTCCCATTATCACTTCTTATGCTTTTTACCTTATAGTCAAGCTGGTTCTCAATTTTAGTGATAAACTCTTTGATTATTGAGGATGCTTCATTTTTATGAAGTAGGAAGAAAACCCATGTGAATCGTGAAACATCAATGATAACCAAACAATAATGTTTCTTTCCCATACTCATGACATGTGTTGGGCCAAAGAGATCCATATGAAGTAGTTTCAATGGAGTATTGTTTGAGTTCACAAGTTTTAGTTTATGTGAAGATTTATGTTGTTTTCCTTTGAGGCATGCTGAACAGTGATCAATAAAATGAATTCTTTTTGAGGCAATCCAATGACATGGTTTCCTTTTACTAATCTGTTCATGTTTTTGAAATTTGTGTGCCCCAAACGTCGGTGCCAAAGCTGTGATTCATCAAATGATGCTTTTGACAAGAGACATGTTTCTTCTGTTAGTGCAGTAGAATTAAGGTTTAAGACATAAGTATTATTCTTTCTCGGAGTCTTTAATACAACCCATTCTTCAGGGATATGAAATCCTGACTTTAGAATATAACAGTGGGTTGGTAAAGTGAGTCGAATATCTCTTGTCGCAGATCTGAGACACGCTTAGAAGATTGAAATTGAGCTGTTCACAATAATTCACTTTATCAAAGCTGAGCATCCCGTTTGTCACAGATCCTTCTCCTATAACCCTACCACCTTGGAATCTCCTCCAAATGCCACAGATGTTCCTTTAATTTGCTTGAAATCACGAAGGAGGGAACGATCTCCAGTCATGTGTCGGGAGCATCCACTGTCCACATACCATAGGCTATTAGACCTATATGGATGACCCTGCAAGCACAAAAAGAACTAGTTAGAATATGGAACCCAAGCCACCACGGTCTTGGGTTTCCCGTTTCTATGTGCATAATGGTGACCTCTTGAAGTTTTCCTCTAACCTATGACCTAATTAGAGGTGGTCTTTGAGATTTTCTGTGAGAATATGAATGAGCTATTTCATCACCATCATTTGAGAATCAGAAAAATTATGAAATCGTTGATCTCTGTTTTTTTGAGAAAATTGACTGTTTTTTATTATCAACTGTTGACTTTGAGTTGGAAAATCAAATTTTTGTTTGTTATTGATATTTTGTTTCTTTGATTTTACCTGAGTCTTTCATATTTTCATCATTTGTTGGTTTATACGTCCTTGATTTGTTATTATAAATGTGACTCTTAACAGTTGTTTTGTCAGATGATGTTGGTGAGATAGGCTTGTTTTGAGGAATTCTCACTCTCCATTGCTTGTAATAACAGTCATTTGTATTGTGATTGTTTAAGTAACAGACTGAACAATATTTGTTGAAATAACATGTTTTTGTTGAATGATTGTTCATGTCACAGATGGAGCAATATTGATTGAAAAAGCACTCCTCTGTTTTTGTGTTAAACATATCACATATGTCACAATACATATGCTTGTTAATTTTCTCAGATTTTACTGGTCTTGACTCAGTTGATTTTCCCTTTTTCAACTTAGTATCATTCTTTTTGCTGAGAAAAATCAAATTCAGCCTTTTGTGTAGTTTGCTTTACTGCACTGAATTTGATTGTCTTTTGAGGCTGTTTTCGTTTCCTCATCCTTTTCTGTTGCTCTTTCTCAAACTGTTCAACATGATCTTTATTGCATATGTCAAATCCTACTCCATTTCTTGATTTTGATGTTTGAGGATCAGTTGACTGTGTGATTTTGAACTCAGAGATTTTTTGTTATTTCCTTTTAATGAACCTTCATCTGATATGCTTGAATTTTGATGAGTATTGATCTCATTATCAGAACTGCTTTCAGCAGAGGTTTTAATCTTTTGCACAAACTTCTTTTTCCCATTAGCTATAGCAGGTATGAATTTTATGAATGGAACAATAGCTTTAATGGGGCTGACTGGTTTGACAACACTTACTGTCTTGTCTGAACACTCTTTTATTTTTATGGGTGACCTAACTTGATTTTATCCTCACTAGTTTCAATGTAAACACTTGGTTCATTTTGAGGATTTGTGATTTGTTTTACTATCGTGTGGTTTTAATAGTGTTAGGTTCAGTTTGATTTTTGAGTGTGACAGATTCAGGCATGACAGTATAGTTGTCATTGTATGGTGGAGGACATGAATTATACCCAATCCCTGACATGTCCTTTGGATCCTTTTGAGAATCCAGCATCTCTTGCAGCTTTACTGAAGATTGTTGAAACTTTTCAAGTTTCATTTCAGTAAGGGCTTGGTCAGCTTTAGATTGAGCTAATTTTTCAGATAATAGCTCATTCTCAGCTGCAAGAGAATACTTCTCACCATGAAGTTTTTCTATGTCAGAGATGAGAGATTTAATTTTAATTTCAAAACTTTTTATTTCTCTCTTCATCATCTCTAACTTTACTTTCTCTCTTTTATTTTCTCAGCCAATTGTGGTTATGCTCTCTATAACCTTGAAGTTCATTTATGCACTTATCAAACAAAGATTGGATTTTACCTCAGATGGCATGGGGGATGGTCCATCATTAATGTGTGCCATCAGTGCATGGTTCTGGAATTGTGGCTTGACCTCCTCAGCATACATGCTCCAGTCACACACTCCGTCTTGTCTGATCACAAGTGCATTTGTTGAAGGTTGGTTGCTCCCAAAGCTTGATTGGCCAGTTGAGCTTGAGAGAATTGCTGTTGTTGATGATGATATTGTTGCTAATGATTGAGGGAGGGAATGCTTGAAGATGGTTGATATGATGACTGACTCTGAGAATGTCGTGGAGTATTGTTGTTTCTTCTTGGAGCATTACATTCTCTAGAGAAGTGCCCGGCCATTCCACAATTGAAGCATTTGACTTTGGATTTGTCGTATCCGAGCTTTGTATTTTCATTCAGGCTGAGTTTTTTGCCTTTCCTGAAAAAAATTTTAGCTCTCATGGCAATCATAGCCATTTGCCATTGTAAATCCATTTCTTCTACATCATCTGGATCCATTTCCTCCAGATCTTCTTGGATTAGATGTGCAGAAGTCAGTCTTCCTCCCAAATATGCCTCAAAACTTGCTACAAAGGCATTATATGTAGCCTTCTGTTCTTTTGTTTTTGATCATCAGTAGGGTTGGTAGAGACAGAAGAGAATCCTGTTGATGATTGGTTGATGTTGATGCTGATGCTGATGATGATGGTCTGTTAATTGAGTGTGCTGCAAAGAATCCAGTGGTTTTGTGTTGATCTCCAGATGACAGAAAGTCATCCTCTTCAGTGATGAAGGCATTCTCAACAGAATGAGTTTCAGATGGAAACTTATAAGCTTCAACAACTTTTGGTCCTCCAAGATTCCTGCTTCTTTATCAAGTTCCAGTGCTTCAATTTTTGCAATCATTATGTCAAGAGTGGTACTCTCCAAATCAAGAGTATTTTTCAGCATTGTTACGTTTTGTTTCCAATGCTCTGGAAGACTATGTAACATTTTCTTGTTGAGGTCTTTTGATTTGTAAGTCACTCCATTATCTCCAAATCATTTACTAACTGCACGAATCTGTGCAATTGTTTAGAAATTGATTCCCCTTTGAAATGATGGAAGGTTCATACTGATTTATCAGTTTGTCTCGGTTGATTTCAGCAACCTCACTACTTCCTTCACACATAATTTGCAAAGCATCCCAAACTGCTTTTGCAGTTCCATACTTCTCCAGCCTTTTAAGCACATCCATCTTAAGTGCTTGAGTGAGGATGGAATATGCTTTAAGGTCAATCTTGATCTTCTTATAATCGTCATCATCTAGAGTAAGATCTTCAATGGGAATCCTGGTTGTTCTGTAGAGAGCTGCCTGATCAGCTGATAGTGTTATTGGGATGTGGGGACCTTTACATATCGAAATCCAGTAGTCAGGATCTACACCTGTAATAAAATTCATAAATTTTTTCATTGTTTGAACTCAGATTTATGTTTCAGCATTGGTGGTTTTGGGGTATGCCCAAGTTCTGAATAACTGTGAGAATCCATTTTATCAGTTGATTTTTAGTATGGATTAGTGAGTTTTTAAGTCTATTCAGTGGGTTTAGTCAAATAATCATTAAAAACGTCTGGTAGATTCAGATCTGATGACTATGATGTCTGTAATCAGGAGTGTCTTTGTATTGTTGTAGGTTGTCGGACTTGTAGTCTGTATGATGTTCTGTGTCGACTGATTGGTTGAATGAGGGGTGTTGATGAGTATTTAAGGTAGTATTCGGTGTGTAAACTGATTAGAGATGTATAAATACTCTTTTCAGCTACTCAATCACCAGATCTATCGGGTTTAGACCAGATCTATGCAGATCTGAGTAAGAACTGAGAGCCGTGGCTCTGATACCAATTGACTGGATAAGATTTGAGAATGATAATCTCAGTTGATGTGAATCAATAAGGACCGAATATAGTGATTGAGTCAAAGATTGAGAGGCAGAATCAGACAATCAATGAACATTGAATACACATGATACTCATAAATATGTTGTATATATTGAATACTTTGATTGATTGATTGCAAGAACATTCAATGCAATAGAACATTCTAGGAATTAAGAATCAAATCAAATTACAGACAAAAGTTACCCCATGTATGAGGTATACTATTCTATTTATAGGCAGACACGTTGCCATTACAAAAGACTAAACTACCCTTACTAAAGCTAGTCTAAGTCTTCATCAGCATTGGCTGTTGATCATCCGCATTGACAAATGCGGATGAGTTGACTTCATCAGCATTTCTTCAACCGCATTGAAGTTTGGTCATCCGCATTGGTAAATGCGGATGAACAAAACACTTGTCCGCATTTCTTTGGTAATCCGCATTGGTCAATGCGGATGAACAAATGTATATCCGCATTTATTAACTTGTCATCCGCATTGACAAATGCGGATGACCAACACTTGTATTTTTCTTCTTATTCAGCAGATACTTGTCTTGATCCGCATTTGTTCTTGGACATGAGGGATTCCAGCAGAGCAACCATCCACCACTTGAATTGGCATGTATGATCCTTTCAGGGTCCAACATAAGGCTAATGCAACCCAAAACATCCAAACAGTCTGTCCGCATGCATGCACAAATGCTGACGTAGAATGCTTCAGAAGTTTCACACTCTACCTTAGAAACATTCTAAGCATGAAATCTTCCAAAGCCAAGACCAATATCTTGAGAAGCCAAACATGAAGTCTTTCAAAGCTTCAAGACAAAGTCTTCCAAAGCCAACTCCAAAAGATAGATTTTGTAACACCCTGAAATTTTATTCAAACAAAAGGAAAAGAAAAGTAAGTGGAAGAATGGAAATTGTGCACAAATGGAGGGGAAAAAGTGTACAAAGTACACTTTTTATATTTAAAGATATTAAAGGGCATGGTTGCCCATTCTTCCTTCTCCATCATCTTCTTCACAGCTGAAAAGAAGAAGAGAGAAAGAGAGCTCGGTTCTAGAGAGAGAAAGAGCAAGAAGAAGCTGAAAAAGGTAAGTCTTCTCTTCCTTGAGCTCGGTTTCAGTTGAGTATTGAGTTCTTGACCAAAGTTCTGGTTGTTTAGAGTTTACTTTCGGGATTCAAGGAGTTGAATCGAAGTGGGTCTCGAACGGGAAGAGTGCTGCTCAAAAGCCGCTAAAGGTGAGTTTCTAGAACCCCTCTTTTACGGATTTTCAGCTGATTTGGGGCTATTATGCATACCAAGTGATGTTTTCAAGTAAAACCATGGATTTACAGATTTATGATCGAATGTTGTATGTATGTATGCATGTTATAGTGATGATTATGGGTTATAGATGATGTTTAGCATGCTTTGATGGCCTTAGTATGTTAGATCTATGTTTGGGTATGCTTAGAATGATTATCGGGTGAATGGGTAGCATAGAAAAGATTTCAGAATGTCTGATGAACATGAACAGTGGTTCATGCGCCCAAACAGTTGTCCATGCGTCCAGCATGAGTGACCAGACGCCTAAGTGTTGGCCATGCGCCCAAGGGTGGGTCATGCCTAAATAGTGGCCCATGCGCCCAGCATGTTGGCCCATGCGTCTAAGTGTTGGCCATGCGCCCAAGGGTGGGTCATGGCCTAATAGTGGCCCATGCACCAGCATGTTGGCCCATGCGTCTAAGTGTTGGCCATGCACCCAAGGTTGGCCATGCGCCCAAGGGTTGGCCATACACCTAAATAGTGTCCATGCGCCCAAGTGAAGAAAAGGCTAAGTGTGGACCATGCGCCTAAGTAGTGCCCTGCGTCCCAGAGATTGAAAGGGCTAAGTGTTGGCCATGCGCCTAAGTAGTGCCCATGTGCCCAAGTGAAATGTTAAGTGTTGATGCGCCTGAACAGGGCAGAAATGCCCAAATAGTGCCCATGCTCCCAGACTGTTTTATACTTAGAATTTTTATGCCCATGCTCCTGGAAGGATCCATGCGCCCACTTTGGACTTGAGGTTTTCCAAGTGGTTTTTAAGGGGTAATATGGGGAGATAGGCCTGGTTATGATGTGATGGCTTATGTGTGTTATGCATGTATGATGTGCCTGTATTGGTGTATGTTTATGATTATATGTACGTTCCTTATTATGTACGTATGTCTTCCCTTGGCTTTGCGTTGAACGTTAATAAATGTAATGAAAGTATTATGTAACGTAAAGTGGAAGATAATGAAAAGAGGAACGTAATGAATGAATGCATGCATGAATAAATGAATGAATAAAAGAGAAAGTATAGAAAGGCTTGCAAGCATATGTATGAGGTGAGAGACTCTGTGTCGCGACAGAATCGAAAGATGTCCTTGTCGCATATCCTGGTACTGTGTCAGTCTTCGGACATGAGTAGGGGGTTTGTGTGTCAGGCCCCGGCACAGTATCAGTCTTCAGACATGAGTCGGGGGTATTGCATGAGACAGGATACAGTTTGGGTACTCCGGTACCGTGTCACTCTTCGGACATGAGTCGGGGATTTGTGAGCAGGCCCCGGCACAGTATCAGTCTTCGGACATGAGTCGGGAGTATTGCATATGACGAAAGTGACGGATGATGAGATTCGTGTCGCGTATCTCGGTACTGTGTCAGTCCGGACATGAGTCGGGGGTTTGTTTGTTAGGCCCGGCACAATATCAGTCTTCGGACATGAGTTGGGGATATTGCATGAGACGAGATAATGAGGTGAGCGACTTGTGTTGCAACAGACTCGGATGGAGTTCAATCCCTGTGATTGACTCATATGGGATCTTTGTCGCGTATCACGGTGTTGTGTCAGTCTTCGGACATGTGTCGAGGGTTTGTGAGCAGGCCCCGGCACAGCATCAGTCTTCGGACTTGAGATATGCAAGAGACAAGATTCGAGTAATAATGAGTAATGAACGAAAGATCATGTATGAAAGACGAACATATGAATGAACGTAAATGAATTATCGTAATAAAGTACAGAACAGGATCCTCGTCATTCGAACTCAGTAATCGTGGCTGAGTGCCACAAAGAGGGTAAAGTCTGACCGGATCTAGAAAGAGAAATGAGCGATAATGTAATACGTTGAATGAACAAAGTTAACGAACGTAATGATGGAAGATAATAATGATATTATCTGTATGTACGTATGTTGCGTGATCACGAATGATGTAAAGTATAGTATGTTTTGAAAGAACGGTTTTAACGAAAGTAAAGTATTTTATTATTAAAACTAGAACTCACTCAGCGTCGCTGACTTTTATATGCATGATAGTTGGCAGGTATTTGTTGATGCTGAGGAGTTGCAGGCATGGATGCATAAGCTACTGGGAACAGTTTGAGGCTAGCATCCGTATTTTGACATGTCATGTATTTTGAGATGAAAATTAATGTTGTAAATGGCATGTTTTAGTTATAAACAAAAGTTTTAAATTCCGCTGCAAAATTAATGTACATTTTATAATGTTTTAAGTGCGATGAACCACCAGCTGTGAGGTGCCCGGGAACGGGACCTTACAGAATTCTTCCGAAGACTTTTGAGTACAAGCTTTTTCTGATGTACCTTTTACCATAAAGCTGGACCACTTTTCCCCTACAAGCTCTGTTTGACGCACCAACTTTCACAAGTTGGTGAAAGGTCCATGCTTTTGGTAAACTATACATTGAGGTCTTGAGTTTGCTACTTTTTACTTTATGTACTTTCATCCTTTTTGTAATATATTAGGATGTGAGCTATGGCATTTCATAGTCACTAGTCAAAAGGCAATCTGCCTTTTGACTCTACATTGATTTTTTTGTTGTCTAGATATGTGTCCAGTTGGCCTTCAAAGTATGGCTGGTTGTAGGACGTAGTTTAAAGTATCTCAGGTCCCTTTGTAATCATTAATCATTTTATGCTTTGAAAACACTTGTAAGAAACTTGAGATCAATATACATCATTCTTGAAAACCAAACACTCATGTTACTGTTATTGTTCTTGTTCTATCTCTTTATTACTTGTGTTACTTAGTATTAAGGTGTGATTGGTTAGCAGTTCCCTAATTGATCTGTTAAGTGTTCTAACTTAACTCTCCATATTATGTGTTGTGTTGTAAGTGACTAATCCCTTAAACGGTCCTGCAATTAGTAATACGTTTCTAGATCGATTGAATCAATTATTCATATATCGAATTGAAACGGATTTTGATTTAAAGTGGCATTTCGGGTTCTAGTTTGAATGTTCATAATAGCAATTAAAATCAAATTACAACATGGTAACATGTTCGAATCTAGGTCGCGACGGTTGAGAAACGATTTAATTGGGTTTAAAATTGATGGTTAAAGGGAATTTTCGCTCGCTGGAGCTCGCCGGAATTGTGGCCGGGGAAGACAGGGGGTCGACGGTGGGTGGGTTGGGTTTATAACAAATTAACATATTTAGTCTCTGTATTTTTAAGCCCTTATTATTTTATGTAAGAAGCTTTTTAATTAAGTTTTAAAATTTACAAATTTGACCCCAAACTTATCAAAACCCAAGTTTTAAAATAATTCAATTTATTTATAAATTTCATTAAATCAATAACTAGTTTATAAAACTTTTATAAACCTTACATATTGTAAGAATAATGAACTTTGTATTTTAATTATTTATTTTAGTTTTATAACTAAAACACATAAATGACAAATAAACTTCATAAATTTATAAAATTTTATTCTATAAATTATGAAATTATTGTAAATCGATTAAATAGCATAATAAATGAAGAATGACAATAATGTTCACAAAATTAGTTCAATAATACATTTAGTGTATTTTGATTCATCAAAATGAATAAATAATTAAATATTATTTTTTCTTTAAAGAATGAGGATTCATTATGAGTTCGGGTTTGGGTTTATAGTTTGAAAATGGATGGATGTTATAGATTGGGCGGATGTTATAGATTTGATACCCGGTGCTCAGCCTGTCGCTAAGGCACCATATCGTTTGGCTCAAACAGAGACAAAGGAAATAATGGTTCAACTTCAAGGGTTGCTTAATAAGGGTTTCATTAAACCGGGTATCTCTCCTTGGGGTGCTCCAGTCTTATTTGTCAAGAAGAATGATGGCAGTATGAGAATATGCATCGACTACCGTGAGCTAAATAAGTTGACGGTTGTTGGTCCAAACGATTGAATAATAGTACACTTGAAAGGTTGAATCGTTCAATATCAATAATAAGAACAAACAACAAACAATTTCATAATGAAGAACCCAAAAGTATTCAAAATGTAACAATCATGATCCAATACTAACAATATAACAAGCTTAATATATTTCTGTGAAAAACCAGCTTGCAATAGGCACTTGCAACAATGATAAACGGATTAGGTTTTTGCAAGGATGCCTTACAATGAAAACGATCATATCTATATAAAGTATTGATAGTTTCGCTGACAGTTTTGTTGTCAACGAAACTATCCTGCCAATACACAGTTTCGTCGGGTGAAACTAGCAGCTTGCTATGAGAGTTTCGCTCATAGTTACATTGGGCAGCAAAACTAAACTAACTAATAAACTTACAAAAGTAAAGTAACATTAATCCTAATACAATCAAACATAACCAAAATCTAATCTATGGTGAGTCCTACCTATACTTGATCTTCAACGGGGAAGAACTGATATCCTCTACCTCGAATCAACGATTTGTTTGATCAGCTCCATGGTGCTAGTTGGTTTTCAAGAATAGATCTTCGATCGGGCTATCATCAATTGGAGGTAAAGGAGTAAGAAATTCCTAAAACAGCTTTTCACATGCGTTATGGACACTATAAGTTTCTCGTTATGTCCTTTGGTTTAACCAACATGCCAGATGCTTTTATGGATTTGATGAATCAAGTGTGTCAGCCAATGTTGGATAAATTAGTGATTGTGTTTATCGATGATATCCTGATTTATTCGAGGAGCGAGGAGAAACACGTCGACCACATTTGGGAGGTGTTAAAGACGCTAAGAAAAGATAAGTTGTATGCTAAGTTCTCCAAGTGCGCATTCTAGTTGCATGAAGTTCAGTTTTTAGGTCACGTGGTGAACCCTAAAAGTTTTAAAGTAAAAGGGGGTTCATGAGACTCACCTATGGGTTGATCACGTGGTTGTTTGAAAGGTTGGATGCTACCGATCGGGAGGGTTCCTATGTCTATTTCAAGTGAATGAGTATATTACTAAGTGATCAATTAAGCCCAACCCTCATTTTTTATATGTTGTCTTTCTTAGCTTGGTGTGTTATATTGCACATGTGTAATCTTATTTTAGGTCCTTGAGTTTTGGTTAGTATCTTTAGTTTTACTTAAGGTTAAAATATCATCTTATAATTTTTGGTTATCATTCTTCTTTTAGGTTGATTTGGTCCCAAAACAACAAGGTTTCAACAGTGGGCAAGATTGATCCCTCAACTTTGCTAGATTGACATTTTTGGCCATTAAGTTTGGAATTTTGCACTATAATTACTTATAATGGATTTTATAGTTTTAAGTGGGTTTGGCTACTATAATAAGTTGTTTTTTATGTTATTCAATCTTTATTAATGATTTCAAGAGCTTGTTTTTGGTTTAAGTGTTTTATGGAGTTATATTTAGAGATTTTCTTATTTGGGGTCTTTGAATAGTACAATGGTGAATATTGTCTTAATAATAACTTCTTTAAATAATAACTGGTCTCTTTTAGTGTTAATGGTATGGCTATAGGATTTATGAGTTACCGCTCATGTTTTTAAACATGTATTGTATTGCAATTAGGGTATGTTTGTGATGTAAGATTAAATCCATGGTCTTTATTAAGATTTTATTTGATTTAATTTCTAAATAATATTCTACTGGAAAATCATAAACTTCATGAGATTAAGTATTATTTAAGCATTTTATGATTTTTTTTCTAATTATTAAACAAGTAGTTATTTTATGTATATGCTAAATTTTGTAATATCTTCTAGAATACTCTAATGTTATAAATACTTAGTTTCTAACTTATCATATCCTTTAATAAAATATTACTTACTAGGAATTTTGGATCCTAAGTTTTTTTTGTCGGTTTTTGAAGCTTAAACATTGACGATTCGGGTTTTTAACGGGTTTTCAGTTATGGGTTGCCTTTGGTAAAAATTTTGTCATATATAGCTTTAATATACATACAATAATTCCTAAGTTCTAGATTTTTCACTAATATTACTTTTAATCATGTTTTTTACAATATTTTATTTATTTTAAAGTGAATATCTTTTGTATTTTTGTTTACCAATAAATTCTAAAGATTATGAAATATAATTTCTAGTATTTTGTTAATATGATAAGGCTACTAGAATTTTCATATAACCAAAATTTTTTAGTTTAACCATTTTCGTTGCCGGCTCGGTTAGTCTCGTTAAGTGTTGTTAAGTCCTGGTTAAGTCTCGGGTTTGAATTACTAATCATTTTAACCTAATTTTTTCCTTCCCAAATATTTTATTACATAAATATCTTCTAAATAACCCCTTAATTTCATTACTTAGCCCCCCTTTCTATTTTATTTTAATTTACCTAAAACATACTTGTGTTTTACCATTTTGTATTATTTATAAAACGTGAAATACATAAGTTAAATAATGGTAATTTTTTGTAATCTGATATTTCCTCTTTAAACTTCAAGAAATATTTTGATTAAAAATTTTGGACTCATACAATATATTTCATATTTTTGTGAAAACTAGATTTTCGGGTGTGTTAAACTTACCAAATCCATGCTTGTTGTCAAATAGACTTTTAAGAAAGTTTGAGTATATTATAGTTACTTAAAATGAGATTTTTTAAGGTTTTATAATGAGTTGAGGGTTTCATGGGGTTAGTTTTGTCACTAACTTGACGAAACGCGATGTTTTACGAGTTTTCGGGTAGTAACAAGTTACCTTGATGCTTGGGTGATTGAGAGGGGTTCAAGTACGGAAGTAAGACCTTGATATGACAAGATAATGTTGTCCAAAATAAGAGATAAGGTCAGGCCTATGTATAAATAAATGGATGGTAGAGCTTGATGATGTACAAGTGTGTGTGTGTGTTCAAGTGATGTTTACCTTAGCTTGTAGGGGTTGATGGTGCTTGAGTTTAGGTTATTCCTTGGATTTAAAAGGCTAGATTCTTGGTGTTTAATGAGGGCAAGAGACTAGAAAACTAACCAAGAGAGAGTGGAGAGTGTTTTGTGGGGGTTGTAGTTTGAAATGAAAGTGGGGACGGTGGTGTAAATGGGGTCGGCCAAGAGGGATGCTAGGGAGGGGCTTGGGAGTCTCAAATCTTGGATTCCACAGGATTATGGCTGGGATTTTGTGGGGATATGACGACTAATGAAAGTCACTAGGTCCTTAGGTAAACATTCATGCATTGGGTGCTTTAGGTGGTGATTTGACCAAGTCTAGATTTTTATTTTTTTTATTTCTTTACAAAATATTCATGTGTAAGATGATATGTACATACATATATACGTATGTACTTATGTACGTATGTGCGTATGTACATATGTATGTTTGTCAGATCCAAAGGGATCAATCTTTTACATCGATGTATCGTGCTCTCTCGACCAGGTCATCAACAGAAATGCAATGCAAAAATATTTCTGAAGTGTTATAAAGAGGGAAGGTGTGCTACAACTAACATAACAACCTCTTTCTTGCCCCCTAAGAATCCAAGGGTGACCTTTGGATGTTGTCTTTTCGTTATGAAGGTTATCGTGGTCTAGGTTTATGTACGTATGTACCTAGGTACGTATGTACCTAGGTACGTATGTACATAGGTACACACTTACGCAGGCACGCATGTACGCATGTATGTATGCATGTATGTATGTATGTACATACGTATGTACATGCATATGTATGTGTGTGTGTATATGGGTGTGTGTGTGTGTGTGTGTTGAGTGCATGAACTCATACGTGTGTATGTGTATATTCATATGTATGTGTTATTTTATGTAGTGACAAGATTATGATTATTTTTATTACACTAGATGATCAACTAATTTAAGGTTTCCTAGACTTACCATTATGAATTTATTTTTGACATAACATAAAGTTCCTATGTTAGTTAATTATGCTTGTATGGTTTCTTACTATTATTGTTATTATTATTATTTAAGTTAGTTATTGCAAGAGGGTGTCATAACTTTATAAAAGTTCAAGTCTTTTAATATTTAATATTTTATATATTATATGATTTTGGACTTAGAAGATCATAATTAATCATTTAATTTAAATGTCTAGTATTTTTATAATTTAGAAGGTTATGTTTTTCAAGTTTTGCTAATTATCTTAAATGGTACTAGTTGTTATGGTCTCGTTTAACTGTTTTGCTCCGGCGAACCGGGGTTAATGATTTAGAATTTTAATATATGTTAGAATTTTTACATGCGTAACCTCTAAATCAAGGTTCATTTAGTAAATTTCCGTTTTCTAAGGTATCGGCCCCGAGGCCCATTTGGTCGGTTCAACATGCCCTATAATCAAATGATGACCGATTGGCCCACATTGGTTATGCAGGTCAATGCTTATTAAATGATGTGACCCAATGGCTCAGTTAATGTTTGTAAGGTTTCAAATAAGGCTGATGCAATCCAAAACATCCAAACAGTTTGTCATGTATGCATTCACAAAGACCGGAAGTGGAATGCTTTGGAAGTTTCACATTCTGCATTAGAAAACATTATAAAGTTGAAACATTATAAAGTTTCACCGGAAGTGAAATCTTCCGAAGACAAGACTAATATCTTCCGAAGACAAACATGAAGTCTTCCAAAGCTTCAAGACAAAGTTTTTCGAAGCCAACTCCCAAAGACAAATTTCTTTCGAAGAATTTTGAGTACATGCTTTATCTTATGTACATTTTACCATAAAGTTGGACCACCTTTCTGCTGCAACTCTGATTGACTCACCAACTTTCACAAGTTGGTGAAAAGGTCCACACTTTTGGTAAACTGTACATTGAGGTCTTAAGTTTGTTTTCTTTCTACTTTATCTACTTTTTTCCTTTTTGTAATATATTAGGATGTGAGCTATGGTATGTCATTGTCACTAGTCAAAAAGCAATCTGCCTTTTGACTCTACATTGATTTTGTTATTGTCTAGATCATATATCCAGCTGGCCTTCAAAGTATGGCCAGTTGTAGGATGTAATATACAGTATCTCTGGTCCTTTTTATCTTTCTTTATGTTTTGTAACACTTGTAAGAAACTAGAGAGTAATATACAACATTTTGAAAACCAAACACTTGTGTTATTTTGTTTTTGTTCTGTCTCTTAATTACTTGTGTTTCGTAGTATCATTGTAACTGGTATTTAGTTACTCATTTGATTTGTTAAGTGTTCTAAATAAATCTCTCCTCATTGTGTGTTGTGTTGTAAATGACCAAACCCCTCAAATGGTCCTGCAATGTTCAATGGGCCCAAGCCTATTTGGGTGGTGTATTGGTGTGGGCTTAAGCCCAAAACTTTTGGGTCCATTTTATGACCTCCTAAAGGGGTTTGGTGTTAAAGTATGACCCAATAAGGTTTTTTTTTTTAATTCTAGCCCTAAAATGAGAGTTGTCACATTACCCATCTCTATTATGTATAGAATTTTTATTAGGGTTTCTCCTAACAATTATGTGAGAATTTTGTGCTACTTATTTTATTATGGTTCCTCACATATCTATCAATACTAATAAAAGAATATTTTTTTTTCACTTGTCATTTTTTTAACCCACATTTTTACCACTTGTCAAATTTTTAAATATTCACACATTGATTTTCCCTACAAAGGGTATTATAGTAATTTAAATACTAATACAAGTTTCTCTCTTTTATTAAAAATTAATTTTATTAATTGTTATAATTCTCTAACTTATCAAGATTTTTGAAATCAAACTATTTTTTAAAAATATATAATTTTTTATTAAGGAAGTTAAAATTTACATCTTTTAATTAAAATCTAAATAATAAAAAACAAAAATTTTATATATATAAAATTTTCTAAAACACTATACCTTTTTCTAAGCAAATATTTTAAATCATTTTGTTTCCAAAAAAATATAAAATTTAAAATTTAAAAAACAATCTTATTAAAACAACCAAAATAATTATAAATCATAGTTTTAAAAAAACAAGATTTTGATAAAAGAAATTAACAAATATATCTTAAAACAAATGTTTAAAACTAATACTGTTTAGATAAAAGAGTTGTAAATAGTATCTATAGATATTAATAAAAAAAGATTTCTTTCGTCACTTGTCATATTTTTAAACCATCTTTTAACATTTGTTATTTTTCTAAGCATGATTACTTTATTTTCCCTTCAAAAGGGTATTAAAGTAATTTAAAACTCAAACTATCATACCCCAACCTTGACGGCGGAAACGTCGAGGTGTGAGGGTTAGGATTGTTCACAGCCACATAACGCTATATTTAAGTGTAAATATTAAAATTATAAGTTTCAAAATGAATTACAAACATAAGTCTCAAAACATTAAAATAATTCCAAATAAACAAAACGTAACATAATATTTATTTATTTAACTAGGTCCAAGTCCTAGTTTTATTGCAAGCTTCAAAAATCCACTTTAAACTTGGGGGTTACCTGAAACATGATAAAAATAAAAGGTCAACTAAAAATAGTTGGTGAGTTTCCAAGGTTTTCATACATAATATGATAAGGTTACAAGTAGCAATTCATGTCATAGGTCATAAGTTAGTAAGGTTATATAACACATATCGTTACAACCAAACCTCGACTTGATTACAAGTATATATGATTGGCTAAGTGTATTTGGTCCCCATGATGAACAAGCATACGTCATCAGGAGTCGGCAATACATCGACTTTAGCACCAAATAGGCTTGTCAGAACCAAAGATCTAAGACGTCGTCAGGCTAGCAATAGTTAATGATTGTAAACAAACTATGTATCTCATATAATCACTTACAACACACAAATAACCATGACAAAATATAAAGATGAATTGCAAGTGCTTTACAAGTCTCAAACGTTTATAAGTGTATGATATATAAGTATCATGTTTCACCCCAAAATAGTGTGAAAAATGTAAAAAAAATGGGCAAGGAAACTCACATGATCAAATAAGTATAGAAGAGATGATTAATAAGAAATATTAATTAACGCTCCAACGCAAATCCTTCACAATGTACCTAACAATAGTTGCATGACAACTTTAAATTTACTAAAGAGCTTAACTATCAACTGGAGCTAGGGTCTCAATTGATATTGGGGGTTTCAATAACTAATTCATTAAAATTATTTTTATTTAATGAATAACAAAATATAGTTGTCAAGCATTTAAGTAATAAAAAAATTATGAAAAATAAAGTTTAAATATTAGTTTAAACAACCCTTCAAAATAATAATAATTAATTAAATTTTTTTTAATACTAAAGATTTAATTAATCGTATATAGACTATATTTGAACCAATAATAATGTAAAGGTTTAAATCATCATCATTTTTTATAGATTATTTTATATAAATCAACTAAATAATTTTTATATTATATTAAAGGGTTTAAGTTTTTCAGGAAATAAATTATAGAAAGTACTAATGTGATTTTAAAAATACACAAAGCCTATAAAATTATTTTCAATAATTTTCAGAAGTTTTTATATATTTAAAAAAATGTGAAGAAAAAAACAAAATAATGGATTGAGGGTCCTCGGGTTCAAATCCGGGACCTTAAGTCCATCCTACACAGGCATTACCAGTAAACCAAAGGCTCTCGGCCGCGATAGAACACAGGTTTTAATCCTTAAATACCAAGTTAACAAAATCCCCAAATCACCTATGAACCCTAGAATCGTTTAATTCCAAATCGATCCCCGATTCGATTATGATCATGAAATTAACCTTGAGGCTGTTAATCCCCAAGTAAAACCGAGTATGCGAGTGTGTTTAACTACCCGTATAATGTTGAATTAAAGATGATCCTAATCGAAGAACAAGTCGCGACCGTGGTACACAATGGATGAGAAATCCCCAATGATAATCCAATTAAACTTGCAGATAGCTTCGAATGATGGTCTGGACTAAAAGCCCTCTACTAATTTTAATTTCTTGAACTTCAAAGGGTGGTGTTCGACTCGTGTGCAGGTCGCGATGAAGATGATGATTGAATTCATTATTTGTGTTTGATTCAGGTGCAATTGGAATTGATAGTAGCTTTAGACTAGTTAAACGTTCGATTATGAGTCATTTAATTGGTTATTATTAAGTTTTAATGGTCGAACGGCTATTTGGTTAAAAGACATCGGTTGTTTGGTCGAAGAGATTTGTAACCGGCATTAAACGTAATTAAGGTGCCCATTAAAGTTCGAAACGTGGATACGAAAGGATTTGGAACGATTTGGGTAACTAATGCGGGTGTTTTCGTGGATTTTGGGGCTCGTCGGAGCTCCTGCCAGAGTTTCGCCGGGAAATCATAAAGGAAATGAGGTGGGGGTTTGGGTTTTTAATAATTTACACATTTAGTCCATACAGTTTTGTTTTTATTATTTTATGCACAAAACTTGCATTTAAAGTTTTAAAATTAACAATTAACCCCTAACTTAATTGTTTTAAGTTTTAGTTAATATAATTCTCATTATATTATTAGTGTTATTATTATTAATTTTATTGTTATTAATAGTATTATTATTGTTATCATTATTATTTAATTGTTATTATTATAATCTATTTTGTTAATAATAATAATAATATTACTATTATTATAACTTTTATTATTGTTGCTATAACATAATTAATATTATTTAATATTTTATTTTTAACCTTCAAACATTAAAACTTAATGACAAAAGTGAATACGCATAGAAACATATGAGTTTCATAATTGACAAAAATGACCCTTATAAGAATAAACAAAGTTAACTTATAGTTAACAAAAATATGAGATATTACACAAACAATTTCTCTCTCTCTCTCTTCATAAAAACTAATTTGGTCAATTGATATATTTTTCTTTCTCATTTATTTTTTAAAAAAATCAAATTATATTTTTAGAAATAAATTTTATTAAGAAAAATAAAATTCATATATTTTCTAAAACGTTAAACCTTTTGAAACAAAATATTTTGAATAAATCCTTTTTTTAAAATAATTATAAAAAAATAGATTTTGTAAAAAGTAGTTTTATTAAATCAACCAAAATAATTAAAAACTTGAGTTTTTAATATACAAGATTTTTATAAACAATAAATTTTTATGATAAAATCTTAAAACAAATATTAAAAAAAACTATTTAGATAAGAGATTTTAAAAATAGTATAATTGTTTTATATCTCAAACAAGTACGTATATATAATTTTATACATATCTTATATTAAAATATCGTACTGTAACTTTTCGTGTTTATTACGAACTATAATCTGTTTAACTAGACTATCTATTTATCTATATATATCTGTCTATAACATATCTATAGTTTATTTAGTTGAAATAACTATTCATATGCAATTATAATGATATTTTATCTTCAAATATGGTTTTATAATTCATAAATCTTTGTTACTAGTTATTTATTATTTTATTTATTCAACCTGTTTAATACACGAGATACTAACCTAGTAAATTTATAGTCTATATCTATAACTTATAATAAAAGAATAACCATGGGTACATGTGGTGTTTTTCTAGCACGTCCACCTAAGCGTCACATGTCGTTACATCCTTTAATCTTGAATTACTATAAATTTGGAAACTATTAACTAATATCAATTACAAATTAACTAATATCAATTACAATAAATATTATATTAATGATCAATTATTACTTTTAATTTATTGGCATTTCTTATAAGAAAATGTTGTTTATGTTGACAAATATCGATTAAGTTATTAATTTTAATATTACTGTTAACAAATTTTATTTTATTAAAATAAAAGTTTTTGTCATATTTTATTTTGAAATAATATTTTTCTCTTAATTAATTTTTAAATTAATTACATTATTCATATTTTTATATTGTATGTTTTTTAACAATATTTCATTGCTATAACTTTTACTCACCCTTTATAACTTTAAATATCATTACATAAAAAAATATTTATATCTTTATAAACAATTAGTTTTTAATTTTAATTGTTCATTGTCTTAGTTACGTATCATCATTACAACTTTTGTAGATTTTATCAAATTTGTTCATTAGTTAATATTTTTCTTCATTTTTACGTTCAATTGTTCTACCTTTATTTTTTTCTATTGTGAAATATTGTATTTTTTATATAATTATATAAAAAATTATTTTAATTTATCTTTTCAACATCATATATACTTATATATACTTATCATATATACATATTACTATAACTTATTTACTCATGTGTCATTTTAAATATTGATCCACCGTGTAATACACGAGTCATTAACCTAGTTACTAATAATCATGATGGCATCTTTCTCATTTTCTTGCCACGTGTCCATAACTGATTTACAGCCCCTAGGTTTTTTTATAGAACATATCAATTCAAGTCTATACTCTTTAGAAGTTGGAAAATGTTTGACCCCAAACAATATCAACTATGTCTAACGCTTTGGCGAATTAGATAACTCCATATGCTAGGGTGAGAAATCAAGATGGATAAAATCTTTAGCACAAAACAAACGGTATTAGTTGTATCAGTTGATACAAGTTATCAAATGTCACATATATAGCCCTTTGTGGCGACCCTTTTCTTGACCCAAGAGAAGTCACAGAAGTCTGTACATTTAACAAATTTATGTACCGTTCCAAGAAAGAAAGAAAGACAGGAGGGAAAAAAAAACTAAATTGTTATAGGGTACGTTCAACAATTATAACACCTCAAACCCCCACACATGCATATAGATGCATTCCTACAGTCATATCTAGGTAGACATTTATGTTCGGAATTTAAGAGCATTTTTGCGAAAGTGTTTTAAATGCATTCATATCTAGGTAGAGACATTTATGTTCAGGGATCAAGAGCATTTTTGCGGAAGTGTTTCAAATGCTGATACGGTGTTTTCAAATTTGATTCGGTGAAGAGGGGCCCCACTTTGCTTGATGGCACAAGCTTGCTTGTCTTCAAGAGGGCACCGGGCCTTCAACATTGAAAATACATGATTGTTCAAACGTCTTGCTTTCTTCATAGCTTCTAATAGCACTTCCCATCCCTGTAGAAATAAAAGTTGTAAAAGTTAATTAGTTGAGCTATTCATTATCATATTTTCCATAATGTTTGAAAATGTTTCTTTCCCTTTGTACAGGGGGAAACTATCACTAAGCTAAACCTTAATGCCCACTGAACATGTATTAGGCTCCGACATAGATTATTATGTATTATATAATCTAACACTCTCTCTCAAGCTCAGTATATATATAATGATCATGTGTGGCTTGTTAAAAACATAATTAATCTCACACATGATGAGTTCATAAGTTCAGTTTGGGGAAAAACAATTTCAAGGTGAAATTATTACGAGCCAAATGAGTTCACAAGTTGTTTGAGACTTTAGATTCAGCACCAAGTGTGAAACGACATTTGGTTATTACTTCTCCAAGAACAAAGAGGTTGTCTGCTTGTAGGCGAAGGGGTTAATCCTAATATTCACATGTGAAAAACGTTAGTTTAATTAAGCTTATGAAAGTCAAGGGTATAAAAGTAGAACTATGGAAGGAAATTTAAAAAAAAAAGAGTCGATTGGAGGATAGATTTATCTCGATCTTGGCTGGAATATTTTGGATAAATATTGGTGTTATTTGTTATTTTGATTAGATGTTTTGAGTCTAGTTAGGAGTTGATATTTGAGTTTTTTTATTTGTTTAATTGTCTTTGAGTTAGAATAGGGTTAGTATTTGGGTTACTTACAACATCGATTGTTGTAACTAGTTTCATTCATGGAATTCAATTACTAATAAAAAAAGTCACATTTGATTTTTCTGCCTTGCAAAATTGTGGACTGTTCTGCCATTTTGATCACAATTTTTTGGAGTTTTTTTTGCCAGTGTTCTGGACCAATTTCCAATGATTGGTATTAAAGCGTCTTTAGATATATTGAAGACATTCGATCGCCTGCCTAAGAACTAAGGATCAAGCAGAAGAACTGCAACCAGATCCAGCAGCCTTTGATCGAAAAGACTTGACAGCAGCAAGCTTCACAGGCCAGTATTGGAATCGCAACCAGCAGCAGTTTGAAGATACAGCAGCCTTCAATTTTGGAATTGTGACAAGGAGGTTTTTCTGTTCAAGTAGCTTTTAAATCATTCTCACCGCCTGGCCAAGTTTTCTTCAAAATGACCAAGTTTTTCAAAGACCGGAACAGATTTAGCAGAAGTAAAAAATCAAAAAATATGTGTGGCAAAGAGATCTGAAGCAACATGTCTATTATAAACATATCTGGAAGCCAAGTAGATGCTTGGAGTATAGTTTGTAGTGGGTTGGTATCTTGGGCGAATGGTTGTAGGATCACGATTAGGACATGGTGATGAAATATGTCCCATTCCACATGGTTACATGTACCATAAACTGTGTTCTTAGCCCAACTAAACTGGCTCCTGTTTCCAAAGTTACGATTGGTGAAGTTACCTCAACCTATGTTGTCAAAGGCACTAGGTGCACACAAGGCACTTAGGCCTCGCCTAGGGCTCAGGCGCAAGGCGCAAAAAAAGAGATGGCCTAAGATAAGAAAAGCGCACAGAGAAATATAACTAAAAATATATATATGCAATAGTAATATGATATAACTAATACTATTAGTTCAAAACTTACTCAAAGTTGAAAAGCAATACCAAATGTGAATTTAAAGATTATAAGTTGTCGATTATTTTATAGCAATCGGAGTAAAATAGGAAGTTCCTAAATTTTATAGGTATAGCTTCTTTGATAAAATCAAAACAAATCAAGATAAGATATAAACCGATTCCTGCAATCACCGTCGCCTTCACCGAAATCAAGCGCAATCCATGTGCTGCACTTCAATTGTACACCTAGGCGAGGTAAGCGCTTGCTTTTGACAACAGAGACCTCAACCACAACGATTGTTTGAGCCTCGGCCTCGGTTATTCTGGGAACAAGAAGTGAAGAATGCTTGTGATGGCTAGGGTAGTAGGTTGCACTTGAAGACCAAGTTATGAGAGAAGTTGTTGAAGTGCCTATAATGTCTCTATATGAGACTTGATAGTGGTAGGAGATAGGGCAGCAATAAAAGCCTAAGCCTGGTGTAACAAGGGCTATTTGCGCACCATGTAATTATGTCGAGCAAGAAACGTAGATTTCAGCGTGTTGAATTCTTCACGAAGACCCGAGATCACTAGCATCACAAGGTCTTTTTCCTTAATCAGTTCACCAATATAAGCAAGAGCATCTGCATAATCTGTATATTTTTGTGCCCTTGTAAGGTATGCCGAAGAGGTTTCATCACCCTTCATCTCAAGTTTGAGTAACTGTGTTTTTAGGTGTATTCCCAAGAGGATTTATGTGGCGCATAGGCACATTCAAGAGATGGCCAAAGATCTCGAGGTGTAGTGCTTTGGACAGGAAAAAGAGGCTTCTAAGATGGTAGATATAATCAACATCCATACATGAGCATCATTAGCCACATATGTAGAATAGTTGGGATTAAATTGAGGTGCAGATGATGGTGGTGGTTCTTTATCAGACGATGATGATGCGAGAGTGATGGTTTTCAAGGCACATGGAATAGATGTGAGATTGTTTCTTAGTTGTAAAAAAAGCTACAAGTAAGGCCATTGTAAGCCGAGAATTGTGAGATTGTTTCTCAATCGTAGAAAAAGCTGCAAGTAAAACCATTGTAAGCCAAAAGAGAGTAGGGTTAGGATTGAAGAAGTTTGGCGGCATAAGGGTTAGGGTTGGAGGGGTGCGACAGCAGTAGGGGTTGGGGTTGGATGGATGGTGGTGATGACAATAGGGTGGATGGCAGCTGGGATGTGGCGACGGCAGGATATTTTAGAGTTAAGGTTTAACTTGACTCTGATACCAAGTTAAACTTTTTTATTGTAAATTGTATTGTGTATTGCTAATAATGATTGCAAGGGATACAAATAGAGTATAGATTTACACTTGAGAACCCTCTAGTATATAATACTAATTACGGACTACATAAACTGTTTAATAATTATGTATATAGAGGGAACCATCACTAAGCTAAACCCTAAGGCCCATTGGACATGTACTAGGCTCTCATAAATTAATATGTATAAGATAATCTAACAGTACCCTTTATGAATGGTTTGACACATCTCAACCATCTATTATATAAAATTTAGAGAAAACAAGAATACCTTAAAGTCTACTTTTTATGGCACACAACCTTGCAAATCAATTTATCAATGATATATTTGTAATCAATTAGCGTATTACTTATCTTTTTTTAAACGGCGAATCTACCTAACTCCTAAATTATACCAATATACACCATGCTTGGAATTGATCCACAACCTCTAGTCTATTATTTTTTTAATACCATGAGCATCACTTGCTATAATCAGAAAAAGGCTAGAAAAGTAAGAAAAAGGGACATGAAAATTAGCAAACTCTATTATAAACAATTGGTAGATGATGTGTGCTCTAATTTGAATCATGGCAATTAAATGCTCTGCCTCTCCGTGTGAAATAATCTGGGGATTTGGTGGATAGGCATCATAGAAAGATGTGCAATTTGAAACAAAAATTATCAAAACCTGAGAAAAGTGAGGACTCTTATTTGCTGCAGCACTGTCGACTTCTGCGATATTCAAGACTTGATAGGAAAAGTCAAAGAGCTCAAAATGAAGTTGCTGACCAAGCAAGTATATTATTGTGCAACCACCCCATGCCACCGAATCCCCCAACTTTCATGGTTGTTTGGGGGTACCTGCATACAATCTTCAAGGTATTCCTACAATTAAACATAAATTACTCATACAGTAGCTGAAAAGGATACAAGTACCAGGTCAAATGTGTATTTTTAATATGAAACAACTTTAATCATTTTATTAAAATTTAGATGATTAATTTTTTTATTTATACTTATTATTAATATAAAATAAAATTAGATGATATACACAAAATCCCCTGACCCGTTGAACTTAACAGTGATGGTCACTTACTATCTGGAGACCACTAAAAATACGATAAAAATCCTTTGATGTGGTAATGTCAATGAATCCAGTCTTGGGCGCAGCACTCCATTTGGTGCAATATTTATCAAGTGCAGCACTCGTGAAAGCAAGAGCATACTCAAGCACACTACCAGTGTTTAAGTTCGCCTTATACAATAAATCTGCAACGAGCAAACAGTTGATGTTTGAAAATATTCCAAGATTATTAGATATACAAAAGACCGATACACAAAGCAACAATATCATTATACGGAATACGGATTGTCTACTCTTAGCATACCAGCAGCTTCAGCCTGTTTTGACATTGTGTGGAAGGGCGTGGGATTTACATGGTTGCTAGAAACAGTAGCAGCAGTAGCCAACTTGAGAAGCGTGACAATAGGGCTATTTCCATCTTCTTGTGATTGCAGTATTTGACCATCTGTACCAGGTATTAACCCTAACCATGAGGCTACTTGCATGAACTGAGTCGTGTCAACTTCTCTCTGTTCAACATCAGTATCCGAAGAACAAGAAGCAAGAGTTAATTTGTCATAATTATTTAAAAAAGATAGTAATTAGATGCTATATACACTGTTGTTGAGTTTCTTGTGGCGAATATAGCTTTCATACCTATATTAACAATTGATAAGACAAAAAGAAAATGACAACTCACCAAAACAATATCAAGCAGCCCCATCCAATATAAAGCACTTCCAACCTCCTTAATCCCATGTAAAATCTCTGTTTTAAGTTCTGTTTTGGATTGCCACTTCAGAAGTTCTTTCACAAGCCTCATACACCCTAAGCAAAGAATATTTCAAACAGGACCAGTTAAGATTTTATAGCTCCTTATAATCAAATTTAACGCATTAATTGTTTATATACCTGTAACACCACCATCAAATGGGAGCAAACCGATAGACTTTGGCAGTGCTTCTTGCAATCCAGTTATCATTGGTTCAAGAGTTGTTATCTGAATCAGTTTCAGCAAACCATCTAATTTAGCATGGTCAATCCTGATTTAAGTATTATGATAATACAGTTGTATGCATCAATTTATACACAGAAGTAAAACCGAATGGATAAAAGAAACAAGGTATTTCATTATTTATGCATATAATATGTAAGATAGATACACACATCTCACAATGCTTTAAATTCTAATTTTTACCATATCCACATTGGTGCAAAATGGAAAATATAACTACAATTATGCAGATACCTTAGTTGAAATATGATCCAGTAGTGCTCGAATAAGCCATGGCAATGATCTAGTACCCAGAAGACGTACAATGGAGAACATGTGAGGTAGCCCAAAGAATCCACTATGCAATCGAGCAAAGCTTTGGTGGGCTGAGTTTAACTCCTAAAATCCCACAAAGTAACATAAGTAAAACGAAAACAACATCCATATATTAATGACTTTATGTAGTAATTTCTTACTGGAGTTCCACAATAGAAGTTTGGCTTGCCATATGGAACTGATGGTTTCTGAACAGGAGCAGATGGTACTTTTGATGATCGAACAAAGCGTTGAGTTGTATTACACAGAATGAAGTTTGGCAAAAAATCATTTTGCATCTCTGTCCAGATCTATGATAAAGAAAATGTAGTGTTACAAGAAGACCAAACTACCCTTCCAATATATTATATTGTAATCAAGTAAATACATCACCTATGGAAATCATCCCTAAGAGAGGTTTAGAGGAGGAAATAATTATCAATACTCAGAAATCAACAGAGAATGATAAGTGAGACATGTAACAGCACGAAGCATTTTATTTTAATAATAATAATAATAATAATAATAATGATGATTAAATAAATAAATAATATTAATAATATTATTACTATTAATATTAATAATAATAATAATAATAATAATATAATAATAACAATGACAGACAGTGACAGTGACAGGAGTTAATTACATGGAAGGTTCCTATGGTAAGGTCTTCACTTTTGGTCCGTAAGTATGAGAAATTACAAGGAAGATACAAAAGTATGTACGATTGTTACCAAAAAGGTCCCTAAGTATAAGAAACTACAAGGATTGAATTACAGATGGTGATGTTGCAGTGGGCGGCAGCGGCTTGAAGATATATATATACAGTTGTGGCCGGCCTAGGTTAAGAAAGAAAGGAGGAGAAGAAGAGTGGGGTGGGTCCTAATTCTATATTATATTAATTTTCTTATTTTAACTTAAGATATTGTAATTAAATATTTAACAGAATAGTTAACCCTCCATCCATTCAAAGGACCCTTTATGTATTGATCGTGCATACTTTGGACCTTTCTTGTAATTTTCATATTAGAAACCAAAAATGAAATCTGAGCCTATCACAACGACCTTCCATGTAATTAACTATAGTAATAATAATAATAATACCAACAATAATAATATTAATATAAATATAGTAATAATAATAACTCAAAAAATTACCCAACATCTATATTTGAAAGTGATATAAGGATAAGACGGCAGAAGTAGGAAATGTAAACTATTTAAACCTGAGAAGCAAGTCGACTCGAGTAAGAAACAAGAGAGACGTTTTCCATCATCTCACTTAACATGATACTAAAAGAATCTATAGTGAGATCCCGAGACAAGAATTCATGAGTCATTTGTAAGATTTCCAATAGTTTCTCCAACTCCTGGATAAAAGTTTACAAAGTCATCATATAAAAAAAATCAGAATATACCCATTACAAAGATTTTATAGAAAATGATAAGATATTATTACTTACAACTATAGCACACAAATCTTGTGATTCGAAACGATCAAATAAAAACTCAAGGTTGTCTCTAAATAATTTGTTCATCCTCTCAGCAATCAAACTCCTCAAATTGATTGTCCGTCCAAGTAACTGTAAGTACAAATAATTAGGAGTGTCGCTTCATGGACTACATATACACATGTGTTTTTTTAATCTACTTTCAAAGCACTTTTCTAAACACCATCTATGTGCATCTGTATGGCATCAAATTAATAGAAAAAGGCCTTACAGCCAACCCACTCAACCCACTCTATGATACAAAAAGGAATAAACAAAAAATGGACATCTTAAGTATTCTTGCCTTGACCCTTTTCATGTTGAGGAGGGTAGTAAATCTCATTGGGCGGACAGAAAACTTCTCTCCATTATCCAATGTGAAAAGGATGAGGGATCAAGGAGCTCACTGAAAAAAATTCAAAATCCATTGGTAAAAACTAAATTTCTAGATCTTTTTTGCAAAGCAAAACATGCAAAGTAAAGGAAAGAGAATACCAAGCAGCCCAACTTTTGTAGTGCGTAAATATAGCTTCACATAATCTCGACACAAATATATCAAAACAGTTATCTACCTGCCAAAAAATTTAAACGAATGTATATGCACCCGTTCTGTAGTTATCTAGAAAGTCAAACACAAGGTAAAATCAAGTAAAATAAACTCATTTCACTAAATTACCTCAGCTTCTATCTCATCATAGAGAAACCGTTGCTTGAGCACAACAAGGGCATGCTGAGCAGAATCATTGTATATGTCAAATGGCATCAAAACACTTTCAAGAAGACCACCATTTTGCGACTCCAATACATAATCCACTAACATCCAAGGAAGAGAGCAGTCGATAGGAAACTGCAAATACAGGTAACACACAAAACATCACATATTACCCACTTGTGACCCAGACCATTTTCACTGGTTACCAACTTGCCCATTTTGCCAGAGAATTTTCAATAGTTTCATCAATATGCCTACTTAAACCTACAAGTGTTGAAATTTCTGATGCAGTTCTTAGAGGTCATGATTAGGGATACAAATTCTTGGAGACACCGGATTAAGGTTAAGGACTTAGGGAGTGTATAAACCTGTCTTAGATTTGTCACAAAGCTATAGTTTTTCCAATAATGTGTTTGCGTTAGCCTAGTCTTGTCTTTTTGCTAAATCAATATTTCAGATTCATTGATCTTGGATCTTAGGATTCATCTCGTTCAAATCTAGAAATCAAAATTAAAATGGATGGACGTGTGTGAATCAAAGAACAAAGAGATAAATAATAATAATGTTATGATTTCATTGATGTTGATAAACAAATTACAATGAGAATCATAGATGGCTGGTGAAATCAAACCCACCCAAAGAAGAGGATTTCTTCTTGGGTGGTGATTTACACCATGAGAAACACACACAAAAGAGCCACACTTGCAAAAATGCACTAGTGGGTCTATTTATACTAATATTACATTATGACCTAATTTTGACTTTTCTTGTTATCTTGATATTGACTTTGTCTTGTATTTGTTTTATTTGATAATTAATTTGGTCTCTGAACTTGTACAATAAGATCTTCAGTCGGCTATGATTATTATTTGGTAAGCTTCAGTTTATTACATTGTTGAACCCAACAATACTCCCCCTAAACTGATGCTTGCCAAACCTTGAATTTGAAGATCTTCTCTGTCGCATGTCTTCTTGATCAATTAATGTTCTGGCACAATTCATTGATATTCTCCCCCTCAGATTAAGCTCCTCCTAATATATTTCTGACAAAGGTTAGAATCTCTTGAGAATACTTGTTGGTATTGGATATGGGTTGTACCACTTTTGGATTACAGTTCATTATCACAACTCAAGGATTAAAATGTATTAGGCATATAATAAGGCTTTGAACTTCATTAAACTGCATGAGGAACATGAATCAATGTTGAACACACTTCCACTCTTTTGAAATAACTTGATAAATGGCATTCTTCAGATAATGAGTACTCCTTTGATTAAAGTCCGGTAACTGTCCGCTTAGTAGTCAGACACGGTGCAAAACATCATCAAAAAAATGTGAGCCCAAGTACTTCAAAAAGGTCATTTGATAGTTGTAGAAGTCCCTGGATGAATCTGTGAAAAAGTGTTTTTTTTTTTTTGCTTTCATGATCAAAATGGATGTGCTTGTTGGTTGCTATCATCCATATTTATGTTTTTCTTTTCTTTTTCAAGTCCTGTTCATCAGCTGTTCATAAGCATTTCTTGCAACACATCCGCATTTCTTTGCTAACTCATCCGCATTTGTTTGCAAAGAATCCGCATTTGTTTGCAAGGCATCCGCATTTGATTTCAAGGCATCCGCATTTGATTTCAAGGCATCCGCATTTGTTTACAAGTCTGCCGCATTTGGTGACAAAGCATCCGCATTTGTTGCCAAGTCATCTGCATTTGGTGACAAGTCATCCGCATTTGTGTATAACACAACCACATTTGTGGATAACACATCCGCATTTGTGTATAACCATGTTTTAAAAATCGGTCAAGGCGGACGCCTCGAGGCGCGCCTCGAGGCGAAGCGAACAAGAAATGCACATGAGGCGGCGCCTCACAGGGTAAGATTGGTACGTACGCCTCATGTCCTGAGGCGGATCGTGGAGCGGGTGAAGCGCTGCGTACTGCCGAGGCGTACGCTTGGCGGGGGAACCAAATTAGAAAGCAAGTTTTAAATTAAAAATAACCGACCCCACCCCTTAACCTAAAATAAAAATGGTTTCTGGAAACCCTAATTAGAGTTGCGAACCAAAGTCGCAGACTCGCAGTCACAACTCACACACCAGTAGCAGCAGTCGACTAGCAGCAGTCGACTAGCAGCAGTCGAAAGTCGAGGCAATCGAGGAGCAGCAGTCGGCAGTCGCGATTGAGGAGCAGCAGTCGGCAGTCGCGATTGAGGAGCAGCAGTCGGCAGTAGGCAGTCGCGATCGAGGAGCAACAGTCGCGATTAAGCAGTCTTCATCGGCGAGTCGCGATCGAGGAGCAGCAGTCGCGATTAAGAGTGAGTTTTCCACTATTTCGCTTGACAAAGAATAGTTCTTATAGAGTTATAGGATGAGCAGCAGTATTTTGCTTGAACACCATTAAAAATTGCTAAATGGAGTAAATATACTACTTTAGAATTAGTGTGTTGTTTGTATGGTTTAGTTTAACATAAAAATTAGTGTATACTACCATAAATCTACTTGGATAACATAGAAATTAGTAGTTTAGTATTTTGTATACTAGTTTAGAACTAGTGTGTTGTTAGTATGGGTTTAGTTTAAGGTTTATTAGTTTATGCACTAGAATGTAGAACAAAAGGAATTTGATTTGTAGGATCTAAGATTCTAAGTGTACCCTTGTGTGATTTGTTACTTTAGAATTAAATGTATTTTTGTATAATTTTGATCTTAAAAGATTGAACATTGGTATCAATGTATCATTGTATGCTACTTTATAATTAGTGTGTATATTGGTTTAAGGTTTATACTTTATATACTAGATTTGTGAATTGTGAATGTGTATATACTAGAATTTGTGTGTAGATTTTGTATATTGGTTTAAGTGTACTCATGTTGAACTTTTGTTTTTTTATGTACATAGTTTTTTTTTTACGATGGCTGGTAAAGGTACTACAAGGAAAGATCCGGCTTGAAAGTACGGGGAAGAAATTGAGGTACCTCCACAAGTGGCAAAAAGGGTTACAAGTATCTAAAGTGCAAGTTTTGTAGTAAAGATATACCGGTGAACTTCTGCGCTTACCTGAATGACACGAGAAGATTCCAAATAGAATTCTCTAAACCATAAGAACCAAGATCTGTCAATGTTGCAACAGTAACTGAATTTAAAAAGAATAAATAAAGTTAGTCAAGATGTTATATCATCAGTAACTGAAAGCACAATGCTGTAAAATATGATGTTATGATTGTTGTAGTATTTATTCTTTTTTGTATATTTTTTATTTTGTACTCATCTTCCACTACACACACAAATTTCAAAACCTCAAATTCAATCTTTTCCTTCCATAATTAAACATCAGAATACATAAAGTATGTATCTATTGTATATTCGACAAAATGAAGGGTATGTTTGGCACGAACCTGAATAGTCTAGAATATGCAGGAAGAAACTAAGCTTGTAGAAAAAGGTTTCCAGTTGTTTCAATCATTTGCAGGAATGTCAGAGCTGGTATTCCCAAATAGCCCACCTGGCTTCCTCATATTACCACCAGATACCACCTCATATATCAAAAACTGCAAGCAATGTACCTGAAGAAATGGAAGATAGGATGACAGATTGTTGATGCTGATTAGAAGAAATAATACTCTGATGATGGGAAAAATTGGGTTTCATCTAATCATATATTTTTGGTACGGGTCTGAAATGTTATTGGAAGTTTAGGGTGTCGCATATTATTAGTTATTACAAAAGCTAAATTATTTCAATAAAAATCTTATTAGTTAAATAAAAAGATTCAGAAGGTTTTATACATTAAAATACACTTTTGTTACTTAAACAATTTAACATGTTTATTTTTTAACTGAATCTTTTCCGTATTACCTGTTCGGTCTATTAGAGGAATAAGCTTATAATTTTAATAAAAGTTTATGGTGTTGCATATGATTACAAAAGCTATACTATTTCAATAAAAATATTATTAGTTAAATAAAAGGATTAGAAGGTTTTGTACTTTAAAATACACTTTTGACTAATTCAAACAATTTAACATGTTTCTCTTTAAGCTGAATCTTTTCCATTTTACCTGTTTATCCATTAGAGATACATCATAACCCAAGTCGACCCATTCATAAGTAAATGAGTTGAATTACAACCTATATAGGCACACAAACATATTTGGTTAAAACAAATCCAAAAGTTTACCTGTGCAGCAGTTGGTGCAACTGCCCTTGGAAAAAGAAGTTTCCTTTGTTTTCTTCACCTCCATGTTGTGATGCTTGCAGCTCAGATTCAGGCTTGTTGGTGTTAGCCATCCAATCTGCTGAAAGAGTTCGCATATCCGACAAAATCCTGAAAAATATCAAAAAAGAATCATGTAGATCAATCATTAGAACAAAATCAGTTTTACAGTTAATTATTTACACAATACAAGCTTAAATGGTTGATGCTGACCTACAAAGGTCCTTTTTCTTTCTAAACGTGGTACGTAGCATGGCTGCCAATGTGTTTTGAACAAAATCTTGAACTTCAGCATGAACAGTTTCCCATAAGGCATCTGCTACTAATGTGTCACACCTCTGCATCATTGATCCAATGCTTTTTATGTAGCTCACAAGTTCAACTAAAGCTTTCCTCTCATCACCACTGTAGTTAAACCGTACCACCTATGACAAAATTCAAAAATTTGACTTTTATTTGGTGGAAGAGAAAGAGAGTATCAATGAAAACAACATCCACAAGTAGCATAGTTCTTCCACATATTAACTAAAGGGGTGTTTGATGTGATGTTGAACAATCATAATCAGCCAATAAGCAGTCATAAAACAGGTTGTATATAGAAGTGTACGGATGTGCTTTTGCCGTTTGAAGTAAAATAAGCAGATAACCAGCAGAACCCTGATTGTTAAAAATTAATATTCAAAAGTACCAAAAAAGGGGTATTTGTGATGAAATGTAGAGCCGGTTTGTAAAAAGAAAGTATAAAAGGCATCATATTAGATAAAAAGAAGGGATAATTAACTAAATTCACTTTACTCTTAGTACATCAAATTTGATATGATACTGATTAGACCCCTAGAAAATTACATAATCAAAAGCGGAATCACTTATCGATTATCAAGAAAATATCGTTGTTAATCAAATGCAAATCAATCACCATCTAAGATTGCTCGTGCTGAGAGAAACCATAGCATCATCAAAATCCATTACTAAAGAACAAGAAATCAATGAGATCAAAGGGCAATGCCTAAAGTGAAATTTGTTGAATTCAGGATTCAAAAGCTGAAACTCTTTCCCTTTGCTCTTTTCATTTTCCATTTTTAATTTCTTTAAATTTTTCATAACCAAAATAATGTAACTGGAAACCTTTTCATAATCAGAAACAGATGGTGTCATTTCAACAGACTCGACAAAGTCTTTGCACGGCCGTGAGAATTTCCATGCGCATTGCTCCCAAATGCGACAACTCCATCGGCTTAAAAGCTGAAAACCTTCAACAACCATATCATACATACACCCTTTGACTTCCTTTGACCATTCAATATCTGCACTTTCAATTGACTTCAATAACGCTAGCTACATAAAAAAGAAAGGCAGACACGATCACTAACATATAAAACAGTTGTTAAGACGTTGACATAAAAATATTAATACTATAATATAGAAAAAGACGTTCACATGCAAACACAATGTAATCCATGGAAATAAACACCTGTTCATGGCGGAAGCAAAACGGATAGTAAAGTCATCATGCTCGGCACGAATTGCTCCAATGTGATTAATAATCAAATAATGTCGCTGATAAGTAAATCATATCAAGGAACTAAATCAATATGTTCAAAACTGAATTCAAAATGTTTTAAATTGTGGTACAGAGAAACATAGCCTGAAAAGCAATATTATTGAATGCAGTGAGTACTGAAATTTGTTGAAATATATCTATAATTTTGAAAAATATGCTAAGACAACATAATCTTCTTTTCTTACTGGCATTAAAATTTTAACATGTGTAAAATATATTAAAAAGACAGCAAATGGAGGATATTCTTGTACTTCACGAGGTGGGAGTTCATGAGGAGCTGGAAGACTTAACAAACGGGTTTGTGTGGAGAATTTAGGAAAGTACATAGAAAGCTCCTTCAATATTGCAGCTGGTGAAAGATGAAGATCTGGGAATGCAGGTATCACTGGATCATTCTACACAAATAAATGTGTTAGTAACTTATACAACTTTATTATTAGTCTGCGCTAAAAATAGTGCCCTCCATATCACATATATTAGAGTCTGAAAAGAAAAGAAAGTAGCATACCTTAAAGATAGTGATGAGCCTGTTCATCTTGACCCTCTTGTTTAGTGACTCACTGTCTTTTTCTGAAGATGTCGCTAAGACAACAAGCACAGGAAGAACACGAAGAAGAACATGTCTTTCAGGGAAAAGAAGTGCAAAATCCAGTTCTAGGCACTCAGCTGCATACACAATCAGAACTTGTAGAATGTCCTCCACACTATCATTGGTCAAGGAACTCAAAAACAAATCAAAAGGTCCTTATATTCAGACATACAAAGCTATTATTGATGACTTGTAAGAACACAGTTTAATGCATTACCTGTCTAAAGCAAAAGAGGTAACACTAAACCTAAAAATTGGGGGAAGAATAATAATAAAAAAACACATTTTTGGAACGATAACTATATAGCTTTGTAGGATACTTGTTTACACGAAACATTTCAACATGCAAGTTCAACAAAATGGCCCACCTTGTGCTCAAGAAAATCTGCAAGTAGTACATTAGTAACTTCATGAAGTGACACACTGGCATATTCATCAGCTAATCAATATCCTAGAGCATTAACTAAGACTTTTATGTAAGCATGAGCACCTGTAGATCATCTAACTCCTCTCTCATTGAATCCGTGTCTTGCCATTGAATACTGACTTGAGTAAATGTCCTGATAAGCATGAAGCAATTCAGCTTATATGTCACCAAAAGTGCCATTATCTTCACAATATGGTCATTAAGATCTAGTTTCAGGTGTTAAATATACACCGCAACTTTTTTAACTTATTCTAGTGTTGTAACCAAAAAGAAAAATATATAGATTAGTAATCCACATGATAAATTTTGATTCTACCTTTTATACCAGAGAAATCATTTGGTATACTGGCTTTTGCATTTTTCAGATGATCAAGTTGAACCAAAACATCAAGTAATTTCAACATGGACCAAAGATGAGTTACAGTGGGACCATTGATACGTCTTTCAGGCCTTGAAAACCGCTGCATATCTGCTGCTAACTACATAATAAAAAGAGTCGGTTAAATGTTTAATTGTAAAAAATATAGATCTCAGGACCAAAACGTAAAAAGATCAAACTATGTAGCACACTTTAGATGCTGCGGATGCTTGCCATCTTTGTATCTCACGAAGCCGGCTCATTTCCAGGTCAAGAACTTGATAAGTTTCTAGATATAAATCAGCTTGACTTTGCTTCATAGAATCGGGAAGCTGGCCATTGATATACACATTATAACATCATGCCATTATATAAAAAAGAAAAAAAACATTAAAAAATTTCCTTAAAGAAACCTGAGGAAGTGCTTTGACACAACTCCTGTATGCATAGAGTACCGATACCATTTCCTTGCCTTCTTGTATAAGAGTATTCTACAAAATATATACATGTGAAATTTATTTAAAGTAAAAAACTTGGACTTAAAATGTGTGCATCAGGAGCGCATAAGATCATGTAGTTATGAGATTGCATTATTGCAGTTGACGCAATCGATTTCACGATGTGAATGTGATGTTCTCTGATGTGTGATGCGGTTTGATGCAATACATCATGGCATCATGCAATTGCCATTCCATGATGTGCATGTGATGTGCACTGATGCATGATGCGGTTTGATGCAACGCATCATGCAATTGCCCGGTATTTGAACAAGTTAGACCATCGATTGCAATGGGTAGTTTTTCAGATCTTATTGAACAATTTTAACAATCAATTGAACAAATCTAACCATCGATTGAGCAACGAGTTTGAGTATTTGAACAAACTAGACCACCAATTGAACGAATCTGACCATAGATGATGAAGATGGCTTGTGTTGTAGTATTTAAAAGTTAACAATTTAAAATATCATTTATAAAAAGTTTCAAAATATATAACTTTAATAACGAACACCTCACATAGCATCACGTATCAGTTTTTGGGATCCAAATGCATCGGAGTGCCATATGCTTCTAAACCAAGAGTATAAACCATATAATGCACGAGAAGTTGTAAAGGGTATTGGATATGTTATAATTATAGCCAAATAGAAAATTTATTTGGTACATTTTAAGTACTGAAAAACATATTATACAAGATAAAAAAACACAAGATTATACAGATGAAATAACTCAAGAGCACGATACCATTGATTTAGTGCTTTTGTGTCCTCTGATAAAGATAGTCGATATGCATGGACATCACTATACTCTGCAAAAAGGTGTTAGGAATGAATAAATTGATTATGAAAGAGATGTTATGCTTATATATGATACTTTTGTTGTTCTTTAAGCAATTCCAAACATAACAATATGCATCTCACATAGAACGATATATTTATATTATGTATGTGTGTGTGCGTGTATAGGGGAAAGACCAAATGAGAACTAAATTTTGAGAGAACTCAAAGAACAAGTCAAAACTAAACAAAATCATTATTTCAATTGTAGTACTAGCATCATTATTAGAATACACATCATTATATGAGTTTATATGTGTTAAATTTTATGTACATGTATTCATTTATTTTTAAAATGTACACATGTATATACCGAGAACTTAAATATGTGTAAATGGTACACATGCACATGCGTACAATTTTAAAATATACAAATACATTTAAATTAACACATAATAATGATAGGTATCAAGATAATATAACCAACTTTTAGCAAACAAAGTTCTCAAGGTATACTATACCTGGCAAAACGGGCGAGCAGATCGGGTTAGGATAGGTTCGGGTCAGCACGGGTTTAGGCTTTCGTGTCAGAAACATGTTAGGACAGGTTCGTGTCAGAATAGGTTTGGGTCGTGACGGGTTGGGTCGGGCCAAATTTTTATTTTTCCAACAAAAACCATAATTTGATTAATAATAAGTTTCACAAGCATCTTCCGACAAGTATTGGTAGCATGTCTGATACCTTGAATGAGATTATTATGATGAATAATAGGTTACCATAAGAAATTGGGTTGTTAGGTAATGTTGATCGAAGAAATTGTTTGCCGAGAGGTCGGGGCAGCGGTCGGCTAATATGTATAAGATGTTTACGTCTAAGAAGACTCATTGCAGTGGGTTTAGGTGTGCTCCGTTTGTTCCATCGCCTCTGGTTTACACTCGACCATCACCTGTTGGACCAAAGAACCAATGAGCCAAGATCAGAAAACCTCTAAGTCCCACATGGTATCACAACAACTGCTGAAAGCCTCATCAGCAGTTTGACAAGTGCTGAAGACTTCAACAGCTGAAGATCAAGTGCTGAAGACTTCAACAGCTGAAGAACTAAAGTGCTGAAGTACAACAGCTGAAGAACACAAGTGCTGAAGCTGAAAGACCAAGTACTGAAGTACAACAGCTGAAGAGCTTACAAGTGCTGAAGATCAACAACTGATGTACAAAGTCTGAAGACAAAGACTGAAGACATCAGCTGATGATATCTACTGAAGTCATCAGCTGATGAAACACCTGAAGGTCAAAGTCTGAAGATCAAGTACTGAAGCCTCAGTAGTTTGTCACAACTGCTGAAGAGTACTTCTTCAGTAGTTGTGATATCAGTAGTTTTATGTTTCTAGTTTCAGTAGTTTTATGTTTCAGTAGTTTTGTAAAACGACTGAAGAGCTTGTTCTTCAGTCGTTGTAGTTTCAGTAGTTTTATATTTTGTACTTAACACTCTGATATGTTCTCAGTAGTTGTGAACATTTCAGTAGTTTGTTAAGAGTTAGTTATTTTTGTATTAGATCTGCCAGTTGTCACTTTCCGTGATAACAGCAGTGATTGTTGCACTCTATATAAGGAGTGACAACCTATTGTAATATGGTGAATGATGGAATGATATGAATGATTTGATTAGAAATATTCTATATCTATAAACATTCCTTGAATCAGAAATATATATTCTCTCACTATAACCGTATGTGCTCTTAATGCATACAAGCATCGATTACTTGCTACAATTTGTCTAATTCCTGTTCGTATTCCGCTGCTTTAAACTTTAATACATCAAACTTGCGATCGCTGATCTTGTCAAATTTTGACACAGCCACACTGGATAGTGAGATCAGAAGGTTAGAAGTGCAAGAGATACAAACCCGATGGGCAGGGTATGATTCTCTTGAAAAAGAGAGATTGGAAATAATGATCCGCTTCATTGCAAAATACTTAGGAAGATTGTTAGTGGAGATTCGCGCGTGGACCAGGGACAGCATTCTGGCTATAGCCACCAGAATCTGTCTGTCTGAGCAATTCAACAAGGGATTATTGTGGAAGCCCTTGATGAGGCTGGGGCTGGTAAAAGGTTAGAGATGGCTAAACTCACAAAGGCGAAACTGACTACAAAGATGTTGGATCAACCTTCCCTTCCACCCACTCAAACAGAGCCTATCCCTCAAATCTCCCAACCAATCTCTAAGCCAAAATCCAAACATCCTCATTCTTCAAAACCAATTCCTTCACCAACCCAACCATCATCCAGTGATGTACCCAGAAGGAGGAGAAGGGTGCTGAGGATGGAAGAAGAAGAAGAAGAGGAGGATGAAGATGATAGTCTGCCACTCTCTGTTGTTCTAAAGCTACCAAAACCCCGAAGTCAACCCATGATCACACCTGACTCTCAAAGGGAAATGGTCAGAGTCAAGATAGAAGAAGAAGAATAGCAGAAACAGCACGATGAGCAACTGTTGAAGATGGTTGACAAGGAATTTCCTCAGTCATCATCCATTCAAGCCATGAAAGGGCATGCTCAAAGGCTGTACACTCTCAGGCATACTTTTCAGTATCAAAAGGAGAGAGTGAGAGTATGGCCAGACCCCAGGGTGAGTTCTAGAATCCATAAAAGAACTATTCCACACAGATACAATGGCCAGGTACGAAAAACAATAGATTCTACCATCATGTTGGCCGTTGTAGTCTCACCTTGGAAAATCATTGATGAATTCAAGAAAGCTCATCAAGCAAAGAAGACCCCTCAAGCTTTACTAGAAAACAAGATGATTAAGAAGGGGTTGTTATATAAAAAGCTTGAAGACATCCAGAAGAATGAGCTCCAGTTACTCCTTGAAGGCAACCATCCTGATGAATTTGTATATAGGGAGGTAACTACGGTGGAGCTGAAAAATGGCAAGACCATGAAGTACTTATCAGAGTACTATGGTCCAGAGTTCTTCGAAGGAGGAGTAGAAGAACTCTCTCAGGAGGAACAAGTTGTTCTCCTTGAGGCCTATGTTCGAGAGTCATACAGACTCATTATGGGAAAGTAAATCTCATGAATGGATAACAACTCTGTGTCCAGTTCCCCAAAACAGAGTTCCCATTCATACCCTGCCAAACAAATATCTAAGATTTCTTCCCAGGCCGGAGCTTACATGGGTCATCTTCTCTACTGATCAAGAAGGAAAAAGACCAACACTTTGCCAACAATAAGTGGGACAATAAATAATTTAGAGGTTTTGGCTGCACTGGTTCAGGGGGAGTTTGTTGGACCAAAAGAACCAATGAGCCAAGATCAGAAAACCTCTAAGTCCCACATGGTATCACAACAACTGCTGAAAGCCTCATCAGCAGTTTGACAAGTGCTGAAGACTTCAACAGCTGAAGATCAAGTGCTGAAGACTTCAACAGCTGAAGAACTAAAGTGCTGAAGTACAACAGCTGAAGAACACAAGTGCTGAAGCTGAAAGACCAAAGTACTGAAGTACAACAGCTGAAGAGCTTACAAGTGCTGAAGATCAACAACTGATGTACAAAGTCTGAAGACAAAGACTGAAGACATCAGCTGATGATATCTACTGAAGTCATCAGCTGATGAAACACCTGAAGGTCAAAGTCTGAAGATCAAGTACTGAAGCCTCAGTAGTTTGTCACAACTGCTGAAGAGTACTTCTTCAGTAGTTGTGATATCAGTAGTTTTATGTTTCTAGTTTCAGTAGTTTTATGTTTCAGTAGTTTTGTAAAACGACTGAAGAGCTTGTTCTTCAGTCGTTGTAGTTTCAGTAGTTTTATATTTTGTACTTAACACTCTGATATGTTCTCAGTAGTTGTGAACATTTCAGTAGTTTGTTAAGAGTTAGTTATTTTTGTATTAGATCTGCCAGTTGTCACTTTCCGTGATAACAGCAGTGATTGTTGCACTCTATATAAGGAGTGACAACCTATTGTAATATGGTGAATGATGGAATGATATGAATGATTTGATTAGAAATATTCTATATCTATAAACATTCCTTGAATCAGAAATATATATTCTCTCACTATAACCGTATGTGCTCTTAATGCATACAAGCATCCATTACTTGCTACAATTTGTCTAATTCCTGTTCGTATTCCGCTGCTTTAAACTTTAATACATCAAACTTGCGATCGCTGATCCTGTCATCACCGTCCCCTCCGCCACCATCTCCAACACTTGCTCACCTCCACCACCTCCTCCATCACCCCCACCACCAGTTTACTAGCCTCCACTGCCTCCACCATCACCCCCACAACCGATTTACTCGCCTTCACCATCACCCCAGTCCCTTCAACCGATTTGACGGCCGATGGTTTTGAGAAATGGAAGTCAGATAATGATGGTCTTGTAGTTTTTCCTTTTGAGGGTGACATCATTTAATGTGAGCTTAAAAGTAAAAATATGTGTATAGGCACCTCATAGTGAATTTGTTGGTGTACAACTGTATAAGTACTACTCATTTTTCCTTATTCCACCCATCTTGACCCGCAATCAATTTTAAAATTAGAACTTTATGGCCCATCCTAACCTAATGAACAATTTTTTTGGCCCACTCTGACCCATGTCTTTTTCTAAAATGCCCATAAGAATCCAAAATAAAAGCAACGGGCTTGTTTTGCCAAGCTTAAGGTATACCATCATAAGTATTGAGGTCGCATGCAATATCAAGAATGGTGAATAGATTGTCTTAATATTCCATATATATGTACTTAAGGAAACCACATATACTTGCTATAAAATAAAAAATTTGCTAAATAATCCATGCCACATATATATTTATTAGAGAAATAAACATAGAATGTAATAAAAGAAGTAATTACATACCAATTGGACTACTTGTTGCACCTCTTTCTGATGAAACCCACAATGCTGGGCCTTGCACCTCTGGTTGATCATCCTACAAATGTAGTATTGGTAAAAAAAATATTTTTAATATTAACTAAAATACTACTAGATAGAAAACAAAACCATTTATCTCGTATAAAACAATTAATGCCATGTGCATAATTTATCAATAACCAATACTCCAATAGAGCAAGCTAATATTGGTGGGATGCAGATAAATGATTAAACCTAGTAACATTATATTACCAATAACACAACGAGAGTAAAACCAACATCACATATTGAATATATAAACACAACAGTACATGAATTCCCATAAAAAAGTCATACTTTTCATACATCTAAATGCACCACAACGGCAAAACTTTAACTAATGAAAGTAAAAACAACAAAATGGCAGCAGCAGCGGTAGTAGTAACAATAATAATGTAAGAGTAAGAGCAATAATAATAATAAGAACGAACTAAGAATCGCAATAGAGCTTACTATAATTAGCAGCAAAAGTGAACGTGTATCAGATAACTAGAACATCTTACATTACATTCCATCTTTTCTACAAAACTTGTATGATATCATTTAGCACAAAAACGTATGCTTTATGTTTAAGCAAGTTTAAGACGAGCTATGTCAAGCCAAATGCCAAGAAGGAACACAGTGCTCAATGGCATAATTCACAAACACACACCATTATTCGCCCTTTCATTTGAATTGCGACTTTCATCATAACCTAATTGAACTATTAAAGATCATGGGTAAGTTGACTTGATTCAAGTTAATTGCAATTAAAATGTCAAATTCATTGGTTCTGTAGATACATTTAGGTACACTGCAGTATTGTACTGACATACCTCCAAGGAAAATGTAGAAAGAGCAGCAATTGCTTCTTCAACAGGACAGCCATGGAGATCGAGCGTCACCGATCTGTTAAGAGATGAAAAATGCTAAACCTAAACAAAATTGAATGTTGTTCTTCAATTAAGATAGATTGACCATGAAAACTTGAACAACCTGATGAAAAATCGTAGAGGTGCGATTGATATCTGATGAAAAAGGAAGGGAAATCGAATCGAACTGTTTGTATCTACAAAATCTTAAAATTGAAGTCTAATGACGTCGTGGAACCCACACACACCGGCTTAATGAATGGTTTGTTGGATTTAGCTAGATTACTCCTTAAGAAAACTTTACAGATCGAACAACGAGGGTTTCAACAATTTTCTTCCCGGGTCAGAATTTTTTACCCAGCTCTCGACCAAATAGAACGTTCAGGGCAATTTGTTTCCGGCTTATCGGGTTGACCCGGCTGACTCGATCAGCGGGTCAGCCCGTTTGATATGCAAGGGGTATGGGTTGACCGAGTTCTTGCAGCCGATCAAGACCTAAAAAAACAAATGCTGACCCAGACCTCCCTTGCCCAGCCGACCGAGTTCCCGAGCACCTCCCTTGCGCAGCCGACCGAGCACCCGAGCACCTCCCTTGCGCAGCCGGAAAACGAGCACCCGAGCACCTCCCTTAAACATTTTAACAATTTAAAACATTTATAAACATATATATACAATTTATAAACATTTATAAACAATTTAAAACATTTAAACAATTTATAACATTTATAAACAATTTAAAACATTTAAACAATTTATAACATTTATAACATTTATAAACAATTTAAAACATTTAAAACATTTATAACATTTATAAACATTTAAAACATTTAAACAATATATAAAACATTAATAAAATTTAAAAAACATACAAGGGTAAATAAAATCTTTAAAACTAAACATTTATAAATTTTAAAAAACATACAAGGGTAAAGTATATAAAACATTTATAAAATTTTTAAAACTAAACATTTAACATAGTCGTTTCTTCGTTCGTATTATACTTGTACGTTTATTCCTTGCCACCAGAACCGGAACCATTACGAAGGTAGTCATCATATGCCGCTTCCATCATCAGTCATTCCTGGTGTCAATCCGCTCTCTACCTCGTCCTCGTATAATTTTGCTTCGTATTCCAGTTCTCCTTCAAGTGAACGTTTATCTTGTACTCTTTCCGCGGCATCCAAATAATCTTTCAAGCAAATTGACATTTCAACCGCTTGTGGAGTGAGTCGAGTTCGTCTTATTAATATAACCCTGCCACTAACAGAAAAAGCAAATTCCGAAGCTATCGTAGAAGCTTGGACGGTAAATAAATTTCGGGTCATGGTGGATAGGATGGGAAATTGATCTTACTTACCTTTCCACCAAGCCAAAAAGTCAAAAATTTTAAAATCTTGTGAAGTCATGGTCTATAAAAAGTTTGTAAGACGATACCTCCCGAGTTCACTACTCGGGGTGTTACCACGTTGACGTTTATTACATTCATCCTTTAAAATATTATATAAATCAAACATTGGATCATTCAAACTTTCAACATTTGCCGCATGCCTTAAAGCGTCATGGATTTGTGATATTTTCCAGTATTTTAATAAATAAGCATCGTATATTTGTTCTAGTTGTTTGTTAAAGTAGCTTTTAAAGTTTTACTATACATTGGGTTACCAACTTCTAAATTCAAATTAAAAGTAATTTTATCAAGTAAAGTTTCAACCCCCAATAAATTTAAACAAGGGTTTAAAGCAGCGGCACATGTAATAACGGGAGGCATTTCTTTAAAATACTTTATAAGTTTTTCTTTTATTGGGAGTATCGTATCGGAATAAGGTCTACCCCTACACGACATTTCATTTAATTTTGAAGTCATTAAATAAACTTGGTGAAGTACTAACGGACCGTTGGGTAATAAACTCCAGAAAAACACGTAGTTGCGTTTTAAAAAATTTGAAGCATTTTTGTTACTTATTCGATAATGGCCCAACCCGATGGATGGTAAGAAGTTTCCTTTTCCCGACTTACCAAACTATTATGAAAGGCTATTAAACTTTGTTTTTGTTCAATAGCCTTTTCAAACATGTTACAAGTGGAACTCCATCGTGTTGGTACGTCCCAATTCGAGCCTAAGCATTTGGTATTTGCGTCTTTACAAAACTTGTGATATTTAGTATATCTTTGGTTATTAATATAAATATCACTTAACATTCTTTTAAAATAATATTTAACTGTTTCAATCGTTTTTAAACCGTCTTGAAAGACTAAGTTTATGATGTGCGCAACACATCGACTATGAAAAAACACACCCTCATTTATATTTTAATTTCAAATGATCTATCGCGAGAGTGTCATTTGACACATTATCAAAAGATATAGAAAATATTTTGTTTTCTAATTTATACGTTTGAATAACTTTATCAATAAGATAAAAATATTTTGGCCGGTGTGAGGATAATCAAACAATTCAAACGCAATCATACGTTTCATCATTTGCCACGAATCGGGTTCAACCCAATGGGCGGTGACACAAATGTACGAGTCTGGTGAACCGTGAGGTGTCGACCAAATATTACTAGTTAAGTTAACACCGGTTTGTAATTTTTCAAAATAAGATATTAATTCATTTTTAGCTTTTTTCCACATTTTTAAACAATCTCTTCGAAGAGTAGCACGACTTATATTGGTGTAACATGGTTGGAGAGCTTGTTGAATGAGTCGAGTCAAACGTTCGTTATCGAAATGTTTGAATGGCAAGTTTTCTTGAATTACAAATTGCGTCATTTGCTCCTGAACCGCATCAACGTTATAAGCCCAAATATTTCCTTAGTTTGTCATCGAAGCTTGACCTTGAGAAGGTTCACCTTTTAACGCTTTATAATATTTATTTGAAATATGGTTTTTCAACATTGTGTTTGCACCTTTTTTTGAAAAACTTATGACAAAACTTGCAACGAGCCTTGTTTGGACCGCTAGCCATTTGACATAAATCGTAATTGCACCATACTTCGGAGTTCCTATTCGTAGGAAGGACTGCTACCACCACGTTGCTTGAAGACGCTTCACAACCAACGGATGATTGAGCACTTGTTGAAACCATTTTAGAGATTTTTTTCAAGAGCATTTAAAACGAAAGTATTTGTGAGAGCGTTCTTGAGTTTTTCGAGAGTAAAGAGTGTTATAAGTTGTTGTGATTCAACCAAAACATCAAATACATATATATACTAACCTAGTGGGGGTATAATGGTAAAAAACATCCAAAAAACGGTCAAAAATGGTACAAACGGCTATATAGCCATTACCCAACGGTAACCGGTTTGAAAACCGGGTTTAAATTGAAAACCAGGTTTGAAAACCGGTTGAAAAACCGGTTTGAAAACCGGGTTGAAAAACCGGTTTGAAAACCGGGTTGAAAAACCGGTTTGAAAACCGGGTTGAAAAACCGGTTGAAAACCGGGTTGAAAAACCGGTTTGAAAACCGGGTTGAAAAACCAGGTTGTAAACCGGTTTGAAACCGGTTCGGTTCCAAAACCGGTTTGAATTTTCAAAAGTGGAACCTGGAGGGGAACCGGAGGTTCGGGCCGATTTCGAACTGGTTTGGGCCAAACTAGTTTGGGTTCCGGTTTTTTTGCCTAAACCGGTTCCCGAACCGGTTTTTTTGAACAAGTTTACCTTGTGCACAACAGAGTCAGTCAGATACTAAATCAAACAACCAAGTTTCAGTCACATGCTTACCTAGTCAAAACTTCTAACTGGGTCAGCTTCTGACTCGGTCAGATCTTACTCAGTCAGCATAATCAACAGCCCCTTAATCTATTTGCATCGTTTCACTCAAACACTGTAAAACATTTATCGGTTTAGTTTTTTTGTTTAACCTATGTTTTGAATTAATCACATGATTGATCCATGTGATATGCTCATGTTGTAATATAGTTGTTCTGAATTTTTGATAAATTACATTATTGGTCCTAATTGTTTGTCAAACTGTAACACGATTGGTTTTTGGAGTGGATGACCATTAAGTTTTCTAGTTAAGGGTGTGTGATATGACAGAAATACTATTTACATTTAAAATAATAAAATCTATAAATTTACAAAATGGGTCATACTCCATCCACCTTACCCCAACCCACCCCATTTTCTTCTCCCACCCCCTTCTTTCTATTGTTGTTAAACATGAAAAGTCCTCCACCAGAGCACCATCTTTGCACCATCACATCCACGACACCACAACCACAACACCACCACTAAGTCCGGCCACAACTATTACCGCCACGAAGTCAACGATCATCTCTATTTAACCATTTTAATTATCACACCACCATATCAATCCAGATGTTACAAGTGGTTTTATTTGACGGCGGCAACCCACATGTGTGTAAGGCCCCATTCCCGGGACGCTCACAGCTGGTCAATCATCGTATATAAACACATATGATTTACATTAACTTACTAAAACGTTGCAGCGGAATCATTTTAAACAACCATTTCATTTCATATTAATAATTGCTTTTGCAAAATAATACAACATTCATTACAAAATATCGTTTGTTCGCATTACAATGCAAAAACATTATCTCAACATAAAATGGATGCCATCCAAAACAAGCCAAGTAGTCACCTCGTGTCATCCTCAGCAACATTTACCTGCCAACTGGAAACTCATAAAAGTCAGTGTTGCTAAGTGAATTATAGTTATAAAATAAAATATACTTTACTTTCGTTTAAAACCTTTCTTTACTTCCATACGTGATCATACATCATACATACACATAGATAATATATTATTATCTTCCATCATCATTCGTTCATTAACTTTCATTCATTCATCATCGTACATCATCATTATCATTCACTTTCATTTATAATCTTCCTTACTTATCTTTCGTACATTCTTTAACTTCTGATTACATGTATAGTACCCCGAAGATTGTACACGAAGCTGGTTACTGGGCCTGAGGTCTTTCATAGACCTCGAACATTGTACACGAAGCTGACTCTAGTACCTAGGCAAGTACACTCATCACTATCATTTCTCTTTCATTCTGGACCAATTCCATATGCTATACCCTGAACATTATGCACGAAGCTGGTTACTAGGCCTGAGGTCTATCATAGACCTCGAACATTGTGCACGAAGCTGACTCCAGTACCTAGGGCAAGCGGCAAGGATCCCATACGTATGGTCAATCACAAAGATTATACCCCAGTGTACATCCTTTCGGGGTAGCTAACCCGCACACAGTTGAGCTAACACCCTTCATTGGGTGTGAACCTCCATTAATTGCTTGCAAGACTTTTTTTACTTTCATTCATTCATTAATGCATGCATTCTTTCATTACGTCCCTCTTTTCATTATCTTCCACTTTACATTACATAATACTTTCATTTCATTCATAAACATTCAACGTAAAGTCTTGGAAAATAAACATACATAATAAGGAACATAAACATAAACATAGCCATACATAAGCATACATCATCATACAGGACATAACATACATCACATGATGGATAAAGTCAACTTATGTTACCCCCGGTAACACCCCAAGTCAAAACCTACATTTTACATTTTCCCTAAAAATTCCAAAAAAATATTCTAAGTCTTAGGCACATGGGCACTACAGGATCGGTTTTTGTCACTTAACACTTTGTTTTCTCTCAAACTCACTTATACTACACTCGGATCAGATGAAGTAAAGTCTATTTTAAAAGTTGATAATAATATAATAAGTAGTAAAGAACACAAAGAAGTAATTTTCAAGGTACTTGCATATATTACTTCTCAACTCAAAGTATTACAAGACTCTTACAAGCATATGTTACATGAGTTATAATGAGAAACTATATATACTACTACTTATAGCCGGATATACTTTGATACCAGCTGGAAACCTATGACTAAAGCATATACTACAATGCTAAAGTTAATGTATCTTAGATAAAGTGTGAATCCAAGGATCGCAATGAGGAATTATCAGTGTTGGTTGAAGTCAAGTCAACGTTTGCGAAATCAACGTTAACTTGGTTTAATTGTTTGTATTAATTTCAATATCAATAATGATTCAAGAATAGGATGAACACAATGAATGAAACACAATTAATGATCGGACATATATTTAATTCAAACGTATTTCATTAAAAACATGTTAATGATTATAGTTGAATAAACAATGAATGAACGAATGATATTGATTTTAGTGTTTGATGATGTGACGACTGCTAGCATTTTGGTTTGTTAGATTTGATGTGATGTTTGGTTGTAATGTTGTTGCTTGGATGTTTGTCGTCGAAGCCATCTTTGTCGTCTTCTCTTTTGATTCGAAACCTAGGATCCATATTTATAGACAATAGTGTTTCTGTTAAAGAAACACCAGATCTCTTAGGATTTGGAATTGTTTCTGTTAAGGAATCACCGGATTTTTTGGGATTCACATAACTGCCTTGTTGACTTGTAACACTTGTATTGTTTGAATACAAGTGTTTGGACTCCACAGGAATATTGTCTTTCGTAGATAATTTTTCTTCCGTAGGAATCTTGTTCTTCCGAAGCAAACTTGTTCTTCCGAAGGTATTTTGTCTTCCGAAGCAAACTTGTTCTTCCGTCCTCAAAGCTGGTTGTTCATCCACAGAATATCTTCGGATGTATTTTACTTGTAAGAAACATAACTACGGAAGAACAAAATGTTTATCCGTAGATGTTTCTTACACTTGGTTAATTTTTCAGAAATTCACCAATTATATTGGTTTACCTGTAAACATACATAAACAACACACATATATATGGGTTAACCTATACATTTAATGAATACATAATAATGAATTACACGTATTCATTACAAATATTAATTCAAGTTCTAAGCCCATACAAAATGGACTAGATCTATTGATCCTAGACCTAACAATACTCCCCTTTAGGCTTAGACACTTGTAATCGGCTCTTCAAAACCGAGAGTTCTTTCAATCTTGCTACCATTCTTTTGTTGAAGTAAGACACTGCATCCTTTTGATCATCATACTTGTATTTGATCTCCATTCTGCATATCTTTTTGAGAGTGTGAATTGAGTTTAGAAACTGAGTAACAGAGATGGGTTCAATATGCACACTCTGAGATGATTGATGAATAAGTGGAGAGATTGGCTGAGTGTCTTGACTGAATGAGGGAGATTGTTGAGAGTGAACAAAGAGAATATGTATGTCCCTAGATCATGATATGAAATGTAATAGATCTTGTTTATCTGATTTTGATGTAATTTGATATGATTAATGAAATGATATTGATTGTTTGTGATTTGTAATGACTAATATTTTATTAATGAGTCGATATTGAATTGGTTAATTAGGTTAGTGATTGTTTGAATGGTTACACATAATGTTTATTAATTAATACATTCAAACTTAACATAATGAAGTTCTCATGCGAATGGCCCATGCGAATGAACCACACGCATGAATAACTTCATATGATTGACTCAGTCGCACGACTGAACCAGGAGACTGGATCAGTCGTATGATTGACACATAAGATTGGCTCAGTCGCGCGATTGAACACTCAGTCATGCGGATGGATCAACCGCATGGTTCAATCGCACGACTAAACCATGCTTATGGTCCAGTCGCCCGAATGAACAATACTAACCTATAAATGCAATCCAATTCGTGGAAAAAAAGAACATTCATTCATTACGATTCCAGACATACCCTAGCCGTCCAGAAGCCTCCCAATTCGTTCCCCAAGTTCATAGAACACTTTAGATCGATTCTCAATCGATTTCTAACGTTAGTTTCAATTCTTTGTTGATTCTTCGTGTGTTCTCACTAATGGGATCGCCAATCAAATAGGATTTCACACTATTTGATCTGGTTTACACGCTAATCACTAGGTATTTCATTCAAATACAAGGTCCTAACAGTGGTATCAGAGCTTTGGCTCTTGATTACGTGTGATTCAATCAAGATTGATAAAAAGCTTGTGTTTTTGCACTAAAAACGCAATCTTTTGTGTCAAAAGTGATCTTGGACGTTCCCTGCTCATCAAAGTTTGGTTTCTACGGACTTAGGCGATTAGACCTTGCGAAAGTTCGAATTTTTACGTCTAAAACACGTTTAACCTAGAAGTTTTCGCAAAACAACAGCTTGAATCGCACGAGTGAGCCATTCGCACAACTGGACCTCATTCGCATTGCTTAGATGCACGATTGGACATAGTCGCATCTCCATTCGTACGATTGAACCATTCGTTCGCAGTGTTCATACGCATCAGCTTCATTCGCACGACTGAACCAATCGCTTAGTTCAGCCGCACGATTGAACCATTCGCATAGTTCATTCGCACGGATAGCCCAATCGCATAGTTCATTCGCACAGATAGCCCAATCGCATCCTTCAGTCACACCAGTTGACAGTTTGTTTAAGTAGACTTAAAGTTATTCGCCATGGAAGATCAAATGTCAGCCTTTACTGTTGGGAAGGACTCTAGGATCCAGAACCTGCTGTTACTTGAGAGTGAGGTGGGTAATCATAATAAACCACCAAAGCTTTTAACATTAGATGAGTTTCCCCACTAGAAACAACGTTTTGAGATCTACCTCAATGGAGTGGATCCGAATCTGTGGGAAGCTATCGAGATTGGGTATAGTACGCCGGTGGGAGCCGATGGAGTAAAGCTAACCTTAGAAGGGATGACAGACGCGCAGAAAGTCAAATATAATGCAGAGAAGAGGGTTTATGCATTGATTACACAGTCTATCCCTAAAGACATTTTCCACCGGTACTCAGAGAATAAGCAGTCCAAGAAACTATGGGATGAGCTGGAAAAGAGGTACGACGGGAATGCTTCGTTGAAGGCAATCAAGGCTAAGGAGTTAAAGAAAAAATTCGATAACTTCTCATCGATGGGAAACGAGAGTTTGGACGATGTTATAGATAGATTCTACCATTGATGAGTGAACTGCATACACATGGGGCGGCTACTACCATGGAAGAGAAAGTTGCTAACTTTGCTGATGGATTGTCGGAAAAGTGGGCTTCATTCGTGTCTAACCTGAGACAGAATGGAATGCTGACAAAGCTGGATATAAATGACTTCATTCTAAAGCTGCGAGAAGAAGCACTTAGGATGAAGTGCAGAGCTCAGAAGTCTTCGTATACTCAAAATCCAGCTTTGTACAATGCCACGCCTCAAGCTAAGACATCTGGAGCACCTCTCCAGACTGCATTTGTGTCTAGCTCATCGGGTCCTTCACATGCTTCTCCTTCAGGATCAGACACGTCGGGGTCTTCTTGTACCCATCATATTGGATCTGAAACAAATGCTACTAGACTGAATACCAAGAACCTCGGTAATGTGATGGTAGAAGTAGCTCGAGAACACATGGATCTTTTGGCTGCAGTGGTTCATTCTTATGATGGACTTGTTGCTGGGAAGATTGGAAACTGTCATCTGGCAGATGAGGACTACGAGCAGGTGGACGAAATGGAGCTTGAGAGAATGGACATAATGTGGGCCTTAGCTAGTGCTGTCCGGAGAGCGAAGAAGTTTGTGAATAAGACCGGACAGAACTTGGTAGCTACTAAGGATACCACATTTGGCTTTGACAAGAGCAAAGTGACCTGCTTTAACTGTGGGGAGATGGGGCACTTCAAGAGAGAATGTGTTAAGCCAAAGAAGACGGGAAACGGGAACCCATTCTCGTCCTTCACTCGTCAAGACAAGCAAGCTACTAGTTCTACTTCATCAAGCAAGGATCCAAAAGCCTTGACTGCTCATGATGATGAAGGACAGGACTGGAGCTTTAGGTTTGTCTCTCTAGGGGAATCAAACATTGCAAGTGTAGAAGACATTGACGATGATTCCGCAAGTGAAGGAGATCTAGCAGTTGAGATAGCGATGTCAAATATTAAAGAGACAACTACATCTGAGGTCAGCTACAAACCTAAAGAGGAGACTTCCAGAGCAAAGACAAAAAAAACAGAATCACCAAAACTAAAGACATCTGATGCTGCGTTGATGGCTAACGCTTCTGAACCAACTCAGGTAAGTACCACCGACCAAATGTTTGATAATCATGCTTGTTTTGATTGTACTACATTTAGAAATAGCATAGATGAGAAATTTGCTAGGTTATTAGATCATAATGATAACTTGGTAAAAGATTTACAACTGTGCAGTGAGGCTAATAAAGTACTAAAACAAAATGAGCATAGTTACAAAGAAAAGATAGACCTTTACAAAGAAACCTCTAGTGAACATAAAGTTCAACCCATTAACCAGTCGAATGTTTATCACAAACAGGCATTGCATAAATCTGGCTTATGGAAAGAGAAGTCAACCTCTATGTCTGAAAATGATGACAAGAAGGAACCCGAGCTACCCTCACCCTCTAAGGGAATGGGTTGAATTTCTGATATGTGATGCCTCTGGGAAACCCAAGCTAGTAAAGGCTTGGGTTCCTAACCTAAACTAATCCTTCACATTGTATGTGCAGGGTGTTCGCTACAGTGTTGAAACTAACACGTGGATTGTAGACAGCGGAGCATCCAGGCACATGACAGGAAACAGGGCTCTTTTATCTAATGTCAAGCAAATAAAAGGAGGGCATGTTTTGTTTGCTGGAAACAAGGGAGGATATATCACAGCTCAAGGAGAAGTGGGAAATCAGAAAGTTAAGTTTGATAAGGTGAACTATGTTCAACAACTTCAAAATAACTTACTTTCTGTTTCCCAAATTTGCGATAAGGGATTTAAAGTCATCTTCGATGACAAGAAGTGTTACATGCTCAAGAAAGATTACGTGATCCCAGAAGACCAAGTTTTGATGACTGCCTCAAGATATAAAGACCTTTATGTTTTGGATATGTCAACAGCTGCTACAATGGATCATGAGGTTCAGTGTTTTCTATCTAAAGCTACTGAGAAGGATTCCATCTCTTGGCATAGGAGAATGGGACACATTAGTCAAAGGAAGATGAATCACTTGATTTAGAAGGATCTGGTGAGAGGAGTTAATGTCAAGAACTTCCAGCTTCCTGATTTTTGTGTAGCTTGCAAGAAAGGCAAACAGACGAAGAAGTCTCATAAGGAAAAGAAAATTCATTCAATAGAACTTCCTCTTGAACTTCTTCACATGGATCTGTTTGGTCCAGTCAGTACAAAGAGCATAGGAGGCGACTTGTACTGTTTAGTGGTTACTGATGACTACTCAAGGTTCTCGTGGGTAATGTTTCTGAAGTCCAAATCAGAAACATTTGAGTCCTTCAAGGAGTTAGTAACCACACTGGAATCTCTCTACAAGCTAAAGGTTAGGCAAGTACGCTCAGACAACGGGACGGAATTCAAGAACCAGCGGATGGAGGCTTACTGCAAGGAAAATGGTATTGTACATCAATTCACTTCTGCCTACACGCCTCAGATGAATGGTGTTGCTGAGCGAAAGAACAGAAGCTTGATAGAGACAGCACGGACTATGCTGGCAGACTCGAAACTGCCTATTCAATTTTGGAATGAGGCAGTTGCTAATGCATGCTATACACTGAATCGAGTTCTGATTGTCAAGCGCCACAGAAAGACATGTTACGAGCTACTACAAAGACGCAAACCAAATTTGGAGTATCTCGAACCATTTGGCGCGCCGTGCACACTGCTGAAGAAAACACAAGAAGGTAGATTCAACGAGAAGGCGGATGAAGGAATCTTTCTAGGATACAACATACCGAACAAGAGGGTGTACAACAACTCAACGGGTCTAGTAGAAGTATGGTGTAATGTTGAAGTTCAGCGATATACCACACCACCTACTGGCAAAGGACCCGCCTATTTTTTCGACTATGATGGATTCTTCAAGTCCTTCAACATTCCCTTCTCTCCCTCGGATGACGAGTTAGCTACACGGATGATGTATGATATCTTGAATACTCCAACATCTAGCTCACAGGGAAGATCATCTACTCAGTCAGGGGGAGTAGTCGACGACAGTGACTCCTCCTCTGAAGATGAAGCTGAAGAAGATGACCAGAACAGTCAGGAGGAACATGTTCCAGTTCCGGAAAGTCCACAACCATCTACCAGTGATGCACCTTCGACTTCGGAGCCTCAAACTCCAACTACCTCAGCTGCAGAACCAAATGTTCATAATCTTGGCTCTGAGGTAGCTATTCCTACTACTCCAGGATCATGACTAAACATCTATCATCCCCTAAACAATGTCATTGGGGATGTCAGATCAGGTGTACAAACCCGAAATCAGCTATACTCAGCTGATTACGCCTCAGTTATGGAAAGGGATATATTCATGATGGTGCTTATCGGTGTTTTGTCTCATAGTTTGAGCCAAAATATGTCAGTGATGCACTAAATGATGAGGCGTGGGTGAGTGCCATGCAAGAAGAACTTCTTCAGTTCAAGAAGTTAGGTGTATGGACTCTGGTTGATAGACCTAAAGGTGCTAAGGTCATTGGCACCAAATGGGTTTTGAAATGCAAGAAGGATGACCAAGGGGTCTGTTAGGACCTTGTATTTGAACGAAATACCTAGTGATTAGCGTGTAAACCAGATCAAATAGTGCGGAATCCTATTTGATTGGCGATCCAATCAGTGAGAACACACGAAGAATCAATAAAGAATTGAAACTAATGTTAGAAATCGATTGAGAATCGATCCAAAGTGTTCTATGAACTTGGAGAAAGAATTGGGAGGCTTCTGGACGGCTAGGTACGTCTGGAATCGTAATGAATGATTTTTCCACGAATTGGATTATATTTATAGGTTAGTATTGTTCATTCGGGCGACTGGACCATAAGCATGGTTCAGTCGTGCGATTGAACCATGCGGTTGATCCATCCGCACGACTGAGTGTTCAGTCGTGCGACTGAGCCAATCTTATGTGTGAATCATACGAGTGATCCAGTCTCCTGGTTCAGTCATGCGACTGAGTCAATCATATGAAGTTATTCATGCGTGTGGTCCATTCGCATGGGCCATTCGCATGAGAACTTCATTATGTTAAGTTTGAATGTATTAATTAATAAACATTATGTGTAACCATTCAAACAATGACTAACCTAATTAACCAATTCAATATCGACTCATTAATGAAATATTAGTGATTACAAATCACAAACAATCAATATCATTTCATTAATCATATCAAATTACATCAAAATTAGATAAACAAGATCTATTTCATTTCATATCATGATCTAGGGACATACATGTATCAACAAACTCCCCCTTGGACCTAGATCTCTCTACTGTCTTGTTTTCTGCATCACCTCCTCATATTTCTTGTACTTGTCCTCTTTTGTGACTCCGCGTGAATCTCAAACGCGAAGCAGAGTCTTATGACATTTTGGAACTGGAGGGCTTGTACAATATCTTGCGTATCATAGAATAGTGGCCACTTGTATAGCGTGTAGACATCATTTGCTGACAAGTTGGTAAGCCACATTGGGTCGAATACCCTGATCGTATCTATTTGGCCCTCTTTGTTTAGGACTATGACCACTTCTGCTGTTCTCCAATCGTAGTACCACCACTTAAAATGTGGAGTGAAGTCCTGTGGCATTTCCCTGAGTGGGATTCTTGACATTGTGCACGGAGGACTCCACTTCAACACTATCTTCGGCTTTCCAGTAATGGCATCAACCTCAGACCTTCTGATATACCTTGTAGGCTATTGGGGTCTGAAGTTAACCCACCTGGTGTGGTACTCCTTCTTTAGGGTAGCCTCGAACCAGCCTGACATCTTCCTCGGGTCAGCATACAAAAGCTTTAGTTTGGCCAGCTGGTTGAGCTCAAAACCTGGTAGAGTCTTCAGATCATATGGGAATCTAAAGTACTCTATGCCCTTTTCCCTCTTAACTGCATATATGTTAAGATCCTTAAAATACGCCCACGCTATGATCCTGCCAGTCACCTTATGATGTTTCTTGACTCTGTAGAGTTTGGTGTAGGCATCCTGTTTCGGTGCAGCGTGTTGGGCTCTAACTTCTTCAAAACACGCAGCCCACTCAGCCTTTCGAATATCGACATCATCATTTGAGGCTTGGGCCGTTTCCTCTACTTTCTCCGACTCTTGCTCCATCTTGTCTAACACCTCAAAAGTATCGCTGACGAGGGATTCACCCAGATTGGGGACCACATTTCCCTCATTGTCAGCGTACTAAGGGTAGTGCTCGGCAGTGACATCTTCAATCTCGATTTCATCAACATCGTTGAGCTCTTCGTCACTAGTCGAGTCGCATGTCGGAGCATCCTTCACTATCTCATCTGGATTGAGCTTGAAAATCTCTGCGAGTTGCTCGTTTGATAGGTCGTGAATTATTTCCCCTTCTTCAGGGGTATAACTCACCGACCTCCTTACGATCCCTTGCAGATCAAGAATCATTGTTAGCTGAGTCTTGACCTGCTGAAGGGGAGCAACATCAAACTCATCCCTTTGGTAATTTGGATCTGTTTGATTTACACATTCAACATATCAACCATTAGTAATTAATCAAACAGAAATGCATTAAACTGAATTTAAACATTAAATACACAGATTTCAATACATGATTCAAATAAAAAAGTAATTATGTACATAAACATCTAATCTTTACTTTCGTCCTGTATCATCGTCTCGTCACTTGGTGGAGCCGAGGAAGAAGCTGGTTGGTCTTGTATGTTCTTGGACCTCCTTTCTTGACCTGAAGCAGAGGCCGATGCAGCTGCATCTCCTCCTGATGTATCATCATCATCATCCTTCTCCTCTATCCTTTCTTCTTCTGTCCCCTCATCCTCCTCTGTCTCATCATCCTCATCATCAACTTCATCATCATCATCATCATCTCTCCGTCTCCCTCTTTGATCTTCAAGGCTCTTCCTTAGATCCCTTTAACTTTAACATGATCGTCTTCTTCATCTTCTCCAACTCCTCTATCTTCTTGTTTGATGTGACACTATGTGCTTGGAGTTGGGCTATCTCATGGCTCTGAGCAGCCATCTGTTGGGCCTGCTCCTTTATCACTCTAGCCTGCTCTTCTATCTGGTGAGTCTGAGTAGCAGTAAGATCATCAAGCTGACGGATCTGAGCCGCCTTCTCCTCATCTGCTGCTAATAGGCGCATCACCATCTTGTTGAGCGCAGACAGCTATTCCTCTACCCCAATTGGAGGCAGAGGTGATACATATGGATGAGATGGATGGGCTGAGTATCCAGCTTGGTGGGTAGTGGTGGTGGTGGTTGTTGTAGTGAAGATGGGTCTGTGAAGTGGTGGAGGTGATGTGGGAGTGAAAGATATGGTGGTAGATGGAATCTGTACAGTGGTGGGAGGTGTGGTGGTGGTAGTAGTAGCTGTGGTGGCTGTGGTGGTGGATGTAGTGGCTGTGGAAGTGGTAGTGGTGGTGGCAAATGTGGTGGTTATGATGGTAACAAAGGTGAGTCGTCTTTTCTTCTTTTTCTGACCATGGGGTTGAGCCATCCTTTTCCTCCTCGTTCCCATTGAGGTGGATGCTCCCCCTACAACCCTGCTAGCTGGCTCCGGTACATAACTCGGATCCGTGGCTGTCTCTCCTGAGTCTCGTGGGCGTTCACCAACCACCCTTAGCCCATGTTCTGTGGGAACAACCTTGCTTCCCACAGTCCGTGTTAAGGGCTTCTCTTCCGACTCCTCATCCTCCTCACCAGGAACAAAATCCTGATGGAAACCAGCAGACTTAGTTCCATCGTGGGTGGATGGTGGAGATGGTATATCAGTGGTAGTGGCCCTAGATGGTATGGGGCCTGTATCTCCACCATCACCACTGTCATCATCGTTTTCGTCGACGGTAGAGCAATCTGCTCAACATCAGAATCACTGTCGTCGTGGCGCCACTTCCTCCTGTCTGGCACCACATAGTTCTCACGGGCCAGATGCCCAAACAATCTCCTGACTGGGGGTTTTACCTGCTTTCCCCTGCATACCTTCATACGGCCCAAGGTGGTATCATCCATCACCTTAAGCACTACCGCATCATCCTTCTCCTTTGGCAGGGAGGGGAGCTTCTGGTCTATTATCATTTGCATAAATCGGGGGTACATGCAGAAGCCCTCCTTCCCTTTCCCCTCAATGTTCTCCACCAAGTAGGTGAAGATCATCCTGGAGAAGCTGAACGGATGGTTCAGCACCAATGCAACAAAAGCGTTCTGGATGTGGTCAGACAACTCATCAAAACCTCCTTTTTTGGATGCTATGCATTTCAGCAATACGTGAGCAAGGTACTTCAGCTGGGGACAGAGGTTGCTCTTGTTGAGCACTCCCACATTGATATCCCCAGCGTACTTGGCTCGAAGGAAACATCCTCTGACAGTAAGGGGATGTAATTTAGTAGGACAGTCAGCATCGTCCCCCAACTGTAACACGGTCCTCAGATCCTCCTCTGTGATAGCTATAGCCTCTCCAAAGATAGTACCTCTGATACAGTGAGGCTCAGATGATCGATCAACAATTGCACCTTCCCAGAAGGCCTGCTGAATAGACCGATAAGGTGTACATGGAGCAGATATAGCGTGTGCAATCCTCGATCTCCTGAGAAAGGTTATAATGCCCGAGAAGTCCGAAGCATTTCTGGATGTGAGATCCCGATGAGCACAAATATTGTGCTTCGTACTCATAGTCCAACGGCTGGCCATCTGTTACACAAGGAAAGTAAACATTAGTACCCATTGTTAAGAATGTCATGAAACACTTGGACTTGAACACAATTCTTTTCTGTCTTCCGAACCAATTGTGAAGTCGGTTTATCGGGATCGATAAACATCCGAGCATGTTCTTGACGGAAGGATGAACAACCAAAACCAAAAGTCAAATCAATAACACGAACTATCAAATATTGGTTTCATTGATAAAAACCTAACGATTACAAGCTCGTTACAACATAAGAATCAAGACTCTTGGCAAGGGGAAGATTGAGCATGATCTCCCCTCTCATCCGGCAGCCCTAGGCTCCGGGCAGACTTCCTCTCAATCCTTACTCTCTCTACACATTGAAACTGGTATATATAGGCCTCGGCCCATATTAGATGCGACTGGGATTCAGTCGTGCGAATGACTCCATACGTACGACTGAGTGTGCGACTGGACTTATGCGTATGTAGCCTCCTGCGTTTACACCAGTCATGCGACTGAACTCATACGCATAGTTCAGTCGTGCGATTACGCTAGTCGCACTCTTCAGTCGTGCGACTGAAGCTTATCAACCTGTCCATTCGCATGTCTTTCTGTCCGCTCAATTCAAATTCAATTTTTCACCAATTTTGAGTTTTAAACTTCGTGTTCTGGTACATTAGACTCGTAATCCATTAGTTTAACAACTAACACCTTTAATTTCATTTGTTTACGTCGTTTAGTTAGGGTATTTTGCCACACAAGACACGGTTTTTCTAACGAATCCGATTGTTCAGAATTAGTGGCAAATTGAATGATTTGATAGAGTTTTGGCACCGCAGATTACCTGTAGAGTCAATGCAAATGGTCAGTATGTGAGAATCGAGGGTTTATAGTGATCAAACGAAATTTTGGCAGCGTAACTTTAGTCGTGCGATTTAGGGTAAGTTTGAGAGTGGTGAGTCTCTGCGACCGACTCACTCTCTATTTATACTAACCCTAAATTCAATCGTACGACTGGGCTCATACGCATGTTTCATACGGGCGATTGTGCCTCAGTCGTGCGATTGATTCAGTCGCCCCATTCAGTCGTCCAACTGGAGCTCAGTCATGCGACCCATTCGTTCACTCTTAAACATCCGATTGGGTCAATCGTATGGGCCATTCGATTGAATGGTCCATTCTTATGGTCCATTCGTACGAATGGCTCCCATTCGTATGATAGGTACATACTAAAGGTCCATTCGTGCGAATGGGTCATACTTATGACATTTCCTGCATTTCTTACCATTTAAACCCTTTTAACTTTTGAGATTAACATTATGAGCTATTGATCATCTCAGACATGAACATTTTAACCAATATAGTCACTTCACACGTGACTCTTTTAAACACTTTGTCACCTCAGACGTGACTGCATTAAACTTTAAAAAAACTCATGTGGTTATCTCAGACAAGACCCTTTTAGTAAGTTGATCACTTACCGATTTTCATGATGTAGTCCGGCAAACAAACAAAACTAAAAGACTAAGTGAATAATAATAAAAAAAACTAATCTAACGTACCAAAAATAAAAACTTGTTTTTGGCTTTTTGTGAGAGATAAATCCTAAGATGGAAATCTACGAGATTTGGTTCCGGAATAGGCAGCTTCAACTTAGATTTACCACACCTGGACCAATTCAATTTTGGAATCATACAGGCAAGTCAAATCATTTGGGACTTGTTGTCAAAATCTTTTGATGCTCTATTCTTGGTTTTCATCCAGAGTCGTTAGCAACTTTTAGGAAATCATACTGGAACTATTAGATTACCACATTGATTTGAACTTTCAAGAATTGCAGCCACAATGATTGTCAATATGTTTGTCCTCTTAAATCCATACACAGACTTTTGACATAGACTGGTGATGGATTTAGGTTTAATTATTTCAACTAACATTTGTGGATCCCACACTTATATGGTAATCAACATTCCTCAGGAGCTTTTGAGCGGTCTACTGGTATTTTTACAAGAAGAGACTATTCTTAGAGCTTTCAAAGAGAAGTCAATCCTCAGGTCAATGCCATCACACAGCAGAGAGGCGGCAACAACAATGAATTCTAGAATATCTAGGTTATGCTTATCCTCAAGTCAGTGCCATCGCACAACAGGGGGCACACAACCTATCTCCTTATTAGAGCAGCTTAATTTTATTTTGCACAAAATGCACCAACAACATAAGTCATTAGCTTGATAGCATTTTTCTTTCATTTTTTTTGTGCTTTGCTCTATTTATGGTCATCCGCACACATTTGTGGCGTTTACATGCTCATTACCCCTTATTAGAATATTGTTGATTGTGTTAACCAGTGATAAGATGGAAGCCCACAGTCAGTTGAACAACTTAGTTTGATCTTGAGATCACCAGTCAGGTCTAATCATCTATTGTGTTGAATCTACCAACATATCAATTGTGGTCTAGCAACCTCTCGGTCTACTCTCGTTGTGTTACCTTAGGAGTTACCAGTTTTTCTATCATATTCCCTTTTATATTGCTTGGACTACACAAACTTATACTTTGAATGTTTGCATCTTTTCTAAATTAAAATTTTAAAGTCCCTCTTGATTTGTTCCTGTGTACTATCATATTCCATAGAGTTTGAATCGGTGTCACAGATACGATCTACCTTATATCAGCTTTCCACTCCTTCTCCCTCGTTTTTTTAATAATGTTACTTGCTGACTTAGTCTCCCCCTAAAATACTAAAATCAAAACTGGTTTAATTATTTTAGGATTTTAATAAACAGCAGAATAACATGAGGTTAATTTTAAAACGGACTAAATTAATCAAATAAAGTAAAATAAAATGAAAAATTTACTAAGCTACATCGGACTACACATGATCATCATCAGGAATAACATCACTTTGCTTTTTAACGCCGTTGACCTCTAGCAAATATTGAAAACGTGGTTTATCAAAGGCTTTAGTATAGAGGTCAGCGCGTTGAAAATCAGTATTAACTTTTACCATATCAATTAAGTTCTTTTCAAAACAATCTCTTATGAATGGTATTTAATACTGATATCTTTGGTCTTGGATGTTGGACTGGATTTTTAGTTACTGCAATTGCAGCAGAGTTATCAACAAAAATAGGAGTAGAAGAAAACTTTAAACCGTAATCCCGCATTTGCTGTTGAATCCAGATGATTTGTGAACAACAACTTGCAGCAGCAACGTATTCGGCTTCACAGGTTAACAATGCAACTGATGTCTGCTTCTTACACTGCCAGGTAACTAATCTTCTCCCAAAGAATTGACACCCTGCTGATGTAGACTTGTAATTCATCTTGCAGCCCCCATAATCTGAGTCACTATAGGCCGTGAGCTCAAAGTCATCATCTTGAGGATACCACAACCCAAGTGTGGGTGTACCTTTCAGATAACGAAATATCCTCTTGACCCCGATCAGATGGTTGACCTTAGGCTTAGCCTGATATCTAGAACATAAACATGTAGCATACATGATATCAGGTCTTGAGGCAGTGAGATACATGAGGGATCCAATCATTCCTCGGTACATTATGGCATCTACAAGATCTCCATTTTCATCAGGTGCTATATCGTGATTCGTAGCAAGTGGAGTCCCAGCAGCAGAAGCATTCTCCATGTCAAAACGACTGAGAATGTCTCCTACATACTTGGTCTGATGTAGAAATATCCCATTTGGAGTCTGATCCACCTGTAACCCGAGAAAGAACTTCATCTCCCCCATAGCACTCATCTCAAATTCTTTCTTCATACTGCTTCAAATTCTTTGTATAACTCTTCGTTCTTTGAACCGAAGATTATATCATCGACATAAATCTGTACGAGCAGTAGGTCGCCACCTTTTTCTTTGATGAACAGTGTGCAGTCAATGACTCCCCTGCGAAAGCCGTGTTTCACAAGATGAGTCGAGAGTTTCTCATACCAAGCTCTTGGAGCTTGATGAAGCCCGTATAAAGCCTTGTCGAGTTTGTAAACTCTATCCCGATGATAAGGATCTTCAAATCCCTCGGGTTGACTGACATAGACTGTTTCTTTGATTTCCCTATGAAGGAATGCACTCTTCACATCTAATTGGTAGACTTTAATCTTCATGTACGATGCATAGGCAAGGAAGATGCGAATGGCTTCCATCCTTGCCACGGGTGCAGACATTTCATTATAGTCAATTCCCTCGACTTGGCGAAATCCTTGAACCACCAATCGAGCCTTGTTTCTGATAATGACCCCTTGGTCATCCTTCTTGCATTTCAAAACCCATTTGGTGCCTGACCTTAGCACCTTTAGGTCTATCAACCAGAGTCCATACACCTAACTTCTTGAACTGAAGAAGTTCTTCTTGCATGGCACTCACCCACGCCTCATCATTTAGTGCATCACTTGTGTGTGGTCCATTCGTATGGGCCATTCACATGAGAACTTCATTATGTTAAGTTTGAATGTATTAATTAATAAACATTATGTGTAACCATTGAAACAATCACTAACCTAATTAACCAATTCAATATCGACTCATTAATGAAATATGCCATTACAAATCACAAACAATCAATATCATTTCATTAATCATATCAAATTACATCAAAATCAGATAAACAAGATCTATTACATTTCATATCATGATCTAGGGACATACATGTATCAACATATAGGTTGAGTGTTTTGACTTGTAGGAGAAGGGTGTTGTGGATATTGATGTGTTGGTGAGTGGGTGATAGATCTGGTGAGTTAGTGGCTTGTACAGAGTTGGTTGGAGAACCTTCCTGTTGATCTTCCCACACAAGCTCTTGGGGAATGTTTGCATTAGGGTCTGACATGTGAGCAAACATTGGCATGTCTCCTCTTTCATACCTTCCGCTGATCTTGTTCAAGACTAATCTTCCTAGATAAGCTTGCACAAACACACCTCTATCACTTTCTATTCCTGGAAATTCTCCATTGATGATAAGTTGCAGAAACCTTGGAAACATGTACATCATATCAGCTTTTTGTACTCAAATGTGGTGGCATAGACAGTTGAAGATGTATTTAGAGTAATTGTGGGTTCTTCCCTCAAATATACCAATGATGCCAGATGAAATATGCTAGAGAATCTATCAAGTCTAGACTTTTGGTTGGACATGCACTTCAGATAAGTGTGACATAGAAGTCTGTATGCCTTGCATAGTCTCCCTTTCTTTATTTCACCCTTGTCAAAGTCATAATCATACCCCATTAGGTAGAACACTTTGTTAGGACCATGTACATACAGACTACTAACTGATTATGCATGAAATCGAATCAAATAATACGAAATCCTATTTGATTGGTGATCCAATCAGTGAGAACGCAAACCCGATCGATCTAACGATTTAAAAAATGTTAAGATTGAGTAGAAACAATCATATGCGAACTATGAAGTTGGAATATGCATTCTGGACGCTCTGAACGGCTAGGTTATGAGTGTATATGATATATGTGTCAAAAGTCTTGTTTTCCACGAATTAAGTGGTATTTATAGGTTTGCAGTCTTCATTCATGTGATTGAACCATTAGCATGGTGCAGTTGTGCGACTGACCCATGCGACTGATTCATACGCACGACTGAAGGTTCAGTCGTGCGACTGAGTCATTCAAATGTCTCAATCGTATGATCGATCCAATCTCCTACTTCAGTCATGCGACTGGTTCATTAGCATGATGTCTTCATGCGTATGGTCCATAAGTATGGTCCATTAGCATGAATAATCATACAACAACTTCAAACCTATATAATAAGTTCATATATATGAATTAAAGATACATTAACATCAAAGCATAAATCATATATCAATTACATCATTTCATTACACATATGTAAGCCATGACAGACTTTTACATTAAGCACATAAACTAGGGACATATGTATCAACAAACTCCCCCTTGGACCTAGTTTACTCTATTGTTTGACATCCTTCATATGCTCTTCAAACTTCTTGCACTTCTCCTCTCTTGTGACTCCTGCGTGTATTTCAAACGCAAAGCAGAACCATATCACATTTTGGAATTGGAGGGCTTGTACAATATTCTGCGTGTCATAGAACAGTGGCCATTTGTATAGAGTGTATACATATTCAGCTGATAAGTTGGTAAGCCACATTGGGTCAAATACCCTCATAGTTTCCATTTTGCCCTCTCTGTTCAGAACTATGACCGCTTCACCCGTCCTCCAGTCATAATACCACCATTTGAAATGTGGAGTGAAGTCCCGAGGCATTTCTCATAAGGGAATCTTTGACATTGTGCGCGGAGGACTCCACTTCAGCACTACTTTCGGCTTCCCAGATATGGGGTCCACTTTAGATCTACGGATGTACCTCTTTGGTTGTTAAGGTCTGAAGTTTACCCACCTGGTGTAGTATTCTTTCTTCAACACAACTTCAAACCAACCTGACATCTTCCTTGGATTAGTATACAGTAGATCTAAGCATGCCAGTTGGTTGAGCTCAAAACCAGGAAGAGTCTTCAGATCATGGGATATCTGAAGTACTCAATCCCTTTTTCTCTCTTTACAACATAGTCATTCAAGTCTTCAAAATAAGCCCACACTATGATCTTGCCAGACACCTTCTGATGCTTCTTGACTTTGTCGAGTTTGGTGTAGGCATGTTGCTTTGGAGTTGTGCGTTGGGCTCTTATTTCAGCAAAACAAGCTACCTATTTGGCTTTCTTAAGGTCAACATTAGCATCTGAAGCTTGGGCTTGGGTTTCATCCTTTTCTTTTTCCTTCTCCATTTCATCCAGCTTCTCAAAAGTACTACTGTCAAAGGTTTCACCCAAATTAGGAATAACATGTCCATCCAGATCAGTGTACTGAGGATAATGATCAGCAATGACGTCCTCTATCTCGAGTTCATCGACATCTTTAAACTCATCGTCACTTGCCACATCAACTGTAGCAGCATCTTTAACCAACTCATCCGGATTCAGCCTAAATATTTCAGCCAACTGCTCATCCGTCAGGTCGTGTACGATCTCTCCCTCCTCTAGCGTGTAGCTAACAGACCGTCTAACTATCCCTTGCAAGTCAAGAATCATGGTTAATTGAGTCTTGACCTGCTGAAGGGGTTGGACATCAAATTAATCAGTCTATTGAGCTTCATCTATTTGATTAGACATTTAGCACAACACACATAAGTCATCATATAACGCATTTAAACATAAACAAACATAGATGATACTTAATTACATTAATTTAATATAATTCAAATACAAAAGTTTCTAAATACAAATACATCTAACTATTACTTTTGTCTTGAATAGTAGGTTCTTCAACAGGAGGAGCGGAGGATGAGGCTCCTTGATCTTGACTACGTTTGTTCCGCCTCTCTTGAACTCGAGGAGAGGCTGATGCAGTAGCATCACCTTTCTGGTCATCATCGTCCTCTTTATCTTTCCTGCTAGGTCCACCTTCTTCAACATCCTCCTCACTGTCATCTTCATCCCCCTCCTCCTCCTCCTCCTCCTCCTTATCATCATCATCATCATCGTCACCACCATCTTTGATCTTCAGAGGCTCAGACTTTGATCCTTTCAACTTTAGGAGTATCCTCTTGTTTTTCTTCTCCAGCTCCTCAATCATCTTTACAGAATGGGCATTCTGCTCTCTGAGCTGTGTGATCTGCTCTGCCTGAGTTGCATTGATCTCCATTAGCTGGTTGAGTTACGCAAATCTTTGCTCATTTGTGGCAAGCAACTTAGCATAATTCGGTTGAGGTTGGCTAGCTATTCCTCTAACCCAATATTGGGTAGAGTGGATCCATGGGTCACCGAGACTTGAGAAGATGTCCCGCTAGTTGGGTGGTGGTTGTAGTGGTGTATGTGGTGTATATGGGAGGAGGAGTGGGGATAGATCGTGGTGGAGTGGTTGTGGTAGTGGTGGTAGGAGGTGTGGTAGTGGTGGTAGGATGTGTGGTAGAGGTGGGAGCTGTGGTAGAGGTGGTGGTAGGATGTGTGGTAGAGGTGGGAGCTGTGGTAGAGGTGGTGGTAGCTATGGTAGTTAGGGTGATCCTCCGTCTCTTGCTCTTTAAGTCCTGGGGTTGAGCCATTCGCTTCTTCCTCGAGCCTTTAGAAGAAGATGCCCCCCTGGGCTGATGGGCTGGTCAGGGGTGTAAGAAGGATCTGTGCCATTACTAGCATCACCCCTTGATTCACCCTGGCGTCCACCAACCGCCGCTATTCCTCTCTCAGTAGCCACAACCCGGCTTCCCACTGTCCTGACCAGTGGCTTATCATCTGACTCTTCCTTTTCGTCAGGGATGAAGTCTTGATGAAAAGAAGCCCTCTCTGTTTCACCAGGAGCATCACTGCCTTGACCTAGGTCATCATCTTCGTCGTCGTTGGATGTGGTAGTCATGAGGGGCTCAATATCTAAATCACTGTCATCGTGTCGCCATTTCTTACGATCAGGCGCAACATAATCCTCCCTGGCCAAATGCCCAAACAATCTCCTGACAGGGGGCTTCACCTGCTTCCCCTTATAAACTTTCATCCTGCCTAAGGTGATATCATCCATCACCTCAAGAGTAACCGCGTCATCTCTCTCCTTTGGTAGTAAAGGAAGCTTCTGATCAATGATCATCTGTAAGAAACATGGATACATACATAAGCCTTCCTTGCCTTTGGCCTCGATGTTCTCTACCATGTATATGAAGAGCATGTGGGAGAAACTGAACGGATGGTTCAGCACCAGAGCAACATATGCGTTCTAGATTTGGTCCGACATCTCGTCAAAGCCTCCTTTCCTTGAGGCTATACATTTAAGGATGACGTGGGCCAAGTACTTGAACTGGGGGCACATGTTGCTCTTGTTGAGCACACCAGCATTGATGTCCCCAGCGTACTTGATCCGAAGAAAACATCCCCGAATAGTTAGGGGATGTAGCTTGGTTGGGTAGGCTCCGTCCTTACCCAGGTCCAAGACCCTCCTCAGATCGTCATCGCTAATCATAATATCTTGTCCGAAGATAGAGCTCCGGATACAGTGGGGCTCAATGGACCTGTCAACTACAACACTTTCCCAGAAAGCCTGCTGAATAGATCTATATGGTGTGCATGGTGTAGAGATGGCCTTGAAAATCCTCGATCTGCGCAAAAAGGCAATAATCCCAATGAACTCAGAAGCATTCCGGGATGTAGCGTGAAGATGAGCACAGATGTTGTGCTTGGTGCTCATAGTCCATCTATTAGCCATGTTTCTGTAACACAAGACACATATACGTTAGATTTGTGTAAATGATGACATTTGACTCTTAAAGAATTTGGTTCATTTTGTCCAGTCGTATGAATGGACAATACGACTGAGTCTTAGTCGTACGATTGAGCTCAGTCGTATGATTGAGCCCGCGACTGAGCTTAGTCGTATGCTATGCCATGCGGTTGAGCCAAACGTGCGACTATACTCATACGCATGGTTCATTCGTCCGATTGAGTCATACACCCAGCTCAATCATACCCCCAGCTCAATCTTGCGATTGAAGTTCATCAGCACGTCCATTCGCATAAAGCTCTGTTCGACACTTTAAATTCAAAATTTGGTCAAAACTTGATGTTGAACGTTGTGATTAGACTCATTAGACTTGCAGAAACTCAAAATAACACCTAATGTTCTTTAAAACAACGATTATGTCCATTTAAGTGGTTTATTTTGAGGAGTTTTTCAAAGTTCTTGTTTTGAATGATTTTGGTCCTTAGGGTTTGACTAAACCGGGCATTGTTGTCGATTTCGGTCTCACATTACCTGTATATGAAGAGAGTAATAGTTAGTATCACAATCAATCGGTAAAATCAATCAAATGAACTTTGGGCAGAGTATCAGTATGTTCGTGCGTATGAAGGGTGAGCGATTGAAGGGTGTTACAAATGCGATCGACTCCCCTCTATTTATATTGAGTTAACATTCAGTCATGCGACTAGGCCCATTCACATGCTTAATTCGTGCGACTGGGGTTTAGTCATGCGATTGGCTCATACGGCCTCATCCATTCGTGCGATTGGTTCATTCTAGTGATCCAATCGCATGGATTGCTCCATGCTTATGATCCAATCATGCGACTGGTTCATACTTATGGTTCAATTGAACGATTGGCCCATACTTATGGTTCAATGGTGCGATTTGCCCATACTCGTGGTTCAATCATCCGATTGGCCCATACTTTTGATCCAATCATGCGAATGGTTCTTACTTATGAGTTTGACCTCGTACACTATCAAACATACATGTCTAAGTATTGATAAGACGTTATGACCGATGATCATCTCAGACATGACCTTTTTAATTGAAAAACTATTTGATCACCTCATACGTGATCCTTTTAATTCAAAAAAACCTGATTGGTCACCTCAGACGTGACCATTTTTAGTGAGTGATTCACAGATTGAATCCAGATGTATAGTCCGACTTTTACCTAACAAATGACTAAAAATTAAATAAAATAGCTTGAAATTAAAACAAAACAAGATATATTTTTGTATTTTTGAGTGGAGGTGGATTGAAATCTTTAGAAGAGCGCTTAACCGATTTATCTTCCTGGACAACACAGCTTTAAGTTAATTTGATCATTTATGGAGAGATTCATTATGGAATAATATAGGTTTATCTGAATCATTTGGGACACTTTAACAAAACATTTTGATGCTCGATTCTTGTTTTGACCGAGAGTCACAGCAAGTTTAGGAAATCATACTAGAGCAATAAGATGCACACACTGATTTTGACTGTCAAGAGTTGCAGCCACGATGATTGTCAGTATGATTGTCATCTTAAATCCATACACAGATTTTTAACATAGATGGGTGATACATTAGGCTTGATTATTTCAACAAGCATTTATGGATCCCACACTTATATGGTAATCAACATTCCTCAGGAGATTTTTGAGCGGTGTATGGTTATTTGACAAGAAGAAACTATTCTAAGAGCTTCAAAGAGATGCCAAGCCTCAGGTCAGTGCCAGCGCACAACAGAGAGGCACAAACAACAATGAATTCTAGAATATTTAGGTTATGCTTATCCTCAGGTCAGTGCCACCACATAGCAGAAAGACACACAACCTATCTTCTTGGTAGAGCATTTATTTTTATTTTTGCACATAACACACCAACAAAATTTGTCATTAGCTTGATTGCATTAACATTTTTTTCCATGCTTTGCTCTTTTTATGGTCATCCGCACACATTTGTTGTGTTTATTTTTCGTCACCCCTTATTAGAAATGCGTTGATTGTGTTAACCAAGGATAAGATGGGAACCCACAGCAAGTTGAACAACTTAGTTTGAATTTAAATCACCAATGAGGTCTCCTCATCTATTGTGTTGAATCTACCGACACATCATATAATGGTCTAGCAACCTCTAAGTCTACTTTCTCTGTGTTACCTCAATAGCATAGTAGTTTTACTATCATTTTTCCTTTTATTTTGCTTTAACTTCTCAGACGTATACTTTGAATTTTGCGTCTTAATCATTTAAATTCTTTTGAAGTCCCAAACAATTTGTTTCCTGTGTACTATCATTTTCCATAAGCGTTGAATCAGAATCACAGATTTGATCTGATTTCTATTAGCTAGGCTGCCCTCCTCCCTCTTCTTTTGTTGTAATTTAAATAATACAACAAATAATGCAACTAATTTAATACTAAACTAACCTATTATCCCTCTAAAATTCTAAAAACTAAATATTTTGTGTTTTTGAATTTAATAGACAGGAAAATAAAACCAAGTGAAAGAAAATAAAAGAAAACATGTTAGACTACACACTTTCTTCCTCTAGAATCACATCACTTTTCTTTTTCATGCCATTCACCTCTAAAAGATACAAAAACCTCAGTTTATCAAATGATTTTGTATAGAGGTCGGCGCGTTGAAAATCCATATTAATTTTAACCACATCGATTAATTGCTTTTCAAAACAGTCACGTATAAAGTGATATTTAATACCGATGTGTTTCGTTTTAGGATGTTGGACTGGATTTTTGGTGATAGCAATAACTTTAGAGTTATCAACAAAAATAGGAGTGTTAGAAAATTACAAACCATAGTCACACATTTACTGTTGAATCCAAATAATTTGTGAACAACAACTTGCAGTAGCAACGTATTCAGCTTCACAAGTTGACATAGCAACTGATGTCTGCTTCTTACACTGCCAGGTGACTAACCATCTACCAATAAACTGACATCCTGCAGATGTTAACTTGTAGTTCATCTTGCAACCACCATAGTCCGAGTCACTATACGCTGTAAGCTCAAAATCATCATCATGAGGATACCACAACCCGAGTATTGGAGTACCCTTCAAATAATGAAAAATCCATTTCACACTAATGAGATGACTTACTTTTGGTTTTGCCTGATATCTTGAACAAAGACATGTGGCATACATGATATCAGGACGAGATGCTATGAGATACATAAGGGATCCGATCATTCCTCTATACATTGTAACATCAACCAGATCACCATTTTCATCGGGTGCCACATCATGGTTCGTGGCAAGTGGAGTTCCAACAGCTGAAGCATTCTCCATGTCAAACCGACTAAGGATGTCCCCTACATATTTAGTCTGATGCAGGAAGATTCCTTTTGGTGTCTGATCCATCTATAATCCTAGAAAGAACTTCATCTCCCCCATTACACTCATCTCAAACTCTGATTTCAATACAGATTCAAATTCTTTACATAATTCTTCATTCTAGGAACCGAAGATTATGTCATCCACATATATCTGTACCAGCAGTAAATCACCATCTTTTTCTTTGATGAATAACGTACAATCAATCGCTCCTCTGCGAAAACCATGTTTCACAAGATGAGTTGACAGTTTCTCATACCAGGCTCTAGGGGCTTGATAGAGCCCGTAGAGAGCCTTGTCCAGTTTATAAACTCTATCCCGATGATAAGGATCCTCAAATCCTTCGGGTTGAATGACATAGACTGTCTCATGGATTTCACCATGAAGGAATGCACTTTTTACATCTAGTTGATAAACTTTAATCTTCATGTAAGATGCATAGGCTAGGAAGATACAGATTGCTTCCATTCTAGCCACAGGTGCAAACACCTAATTGTAGTCTATGCCTTCGACTTGTCTAAAACCTTGTACCACAAGTCGAGTCTTGTTTCTGATTATGACCCCTTGGTCATCTTTCTTTCATTTCAAGACCCATTTAGTGCCAATCACCTTAGCACCTTTTGGTCTATCCACTAGTGTCCATACTCCTAGCTTTTTGAACTGTAGGAGTTCTTCTTGCATGCCACTAACCCATGCCTCATCGGTTAAGGCTTCACTTACATATTTTGGCTCAAATTGAGACACAAAACATCGATAAGAACCATCGTGAAGATAGCCTTTTTTCATGACAAAGGCATAATCAACTGAGTATAGCTGATTTCGTGTGTGTACTCCCGATAGTACATCCCCTATGACATTATCTAGCAGATGATAAACATTTATTCGAGATCCGGGAGTGGTAGGAACAACTACTTCCTTATCCGGGAGTGGTGGGAACAGCTACAGATACTGCACCTGGAATTCAAAATTGGATAGGCAGTTTCGAGTCGGCTAGTATTGTTCTTGCTGTCCCTATCAAGCTCCGATTCTTTTGCTCTACAACTCCATTCATCCGTGGGGTGTAGGCAGACGTAAATTGATGTACAATCCCTTTTTCTTTACAACATGCCTCTATCCACTGGTTCTTGAACTCTGTGACATTATCTGATTGATCTGTCTAACTTTCAGCTTGTAAAGTGATTCCAATGTAGTTACCAGATGTTTGAATGATTCAAAAGTTTCTGATTTGGCTTTCAGAAACATCACCCAAGAGAATCTTGAGTAATCATTTATTACTACATAGCAATACAAATCACCAGCAATACTTTTAGTGCTAACAGGACCAAACAGATCCATGTGTAGAAGCTCGAGAGGCAGGTCAATGGAATTAACTTTCTTTTCCTTGTGAGACTTCTTGGTCTGTTTGCCTTTCTTACATGCTACGCAAAAATCCGGAAGCTAGAAGTTCTTAACATTTACTCCATTCACTAGATCATTATGTATTAATTGATTCATCTTCCTCGGATTAATATGTCCCATTCTCCTATGCCAGGAGATTGAGTCCCTCTTTGTTGCCTTTGACAAGAAGCATTGAACTTTATGATCATTTGTGGAGGCTTTTGATAGATCCAAGACATATAAATCGTTATATCTTGAAGCTGACATTAAGACTTTGTCCTCCGGGATAACGTAATCCTTTTTCAGCACGTAGCACTTCTTGTTGTCAAGCACAACTTTGAAGCCTTTGTCACAGATGTGGGAGACTGAAAGCAAGTTATTCTGTAGTTGTTGAACGTAGTTGACCTTATCAACTTGAACTTTCTGGTTTTCCATTTCGCCCAGAGCAGTGATATATCCTCCTTTATTCCCAACAAATGATACATGTCCCCTTTTAATTTGTTTGACATTGAAAAGGAGAGACAAGTTCCTGGTCATGTGCCTAGATTCCCCACTATCAACGATCCACGTATTATGATAGCACTATAGTGGACACCCTGCACATTCAAAGTAAATGACCAGTTTAGGTTTGGGACCCAAGCCTTAACTGGCTTGGGTGACCCAAAGGAATCACACATCATAAACTCAACCCCCTATCCACTTGAGGATGATGGCATATCGTTCTTCTTATTGTTCTCAATATCAGACAACTTCTTTGACTTTTCTTTCCATAAGTTAGTTTTGTGTAAGGCCTGTTTGTGATAAACAAACGATTGGCTTAGAGTTTGAACTTTAGGTTTATTAGTTCTCTTAGGAGGAGTAATAGAACTCCTTTTAAAAGAACTTTGTTTTGTGTCATAAAGTTCAATTTTCTTTCTGGGAGTCTGATAATAAGGACAACTAGAAGAAATATGTCCTTTTTTTACACAACTCTAGCATGATCTCTCTTCCACATGTTTGGGAAGCTGTTTATGTGGGTTGAGTGTGATACAGGTGCGACATGAGTCTGGTTGGGTTTAGTCACTTCTCGTGTAGATGTTTCTACTTCTTTAACAAAATTAATTGTTTGAACATTTTTAACATCTTTAGCCTTTAGTTTATTGGTCTTTGATATGTAACACGGGTTTGGTTAACTGGTTTAGTCATTTTGGGTTCAGAAGAAGACATGTGTGAACCTGACCTTACATTAACCTTTTCAAATTTATCATCCAAATTAATAGTAGGCATCTTTCCTTTTAATTCCACAGTAGACTCCTTCTATTTAGTGATAGAGTTCACTGGTTTACCCATGGAATCAAGATTACTAACCAAAGGAGTGGACACCACATGATCCTTTACTGGGTTGTTATTTACAGGTATATATTTTGTATTTAAAAGGGTCTCATGTGGTGGTGGAACTAATTTGTAACCCAACCCTTCCCCATTATTTCGTTCTTTCACTAAGTGTTGAACTATGTGAGAAGAACTGGTCCATATATGCAGTTTTTGCTTTAAAGAAATTAACTTCGACTTCTAAAACTGTTTTTTTCTTTCTTTGTTTCTTCCAAAGAATTTAAATAAAACTTTATATCATTTGCTTGATTGAAAGCAACAACCTCGGTTTCCCGTAGTTGTTTACCCAAAAGTTCTATTTTTTCTTTGTAACTGCACTCATTTTGTTTTAAAATACGATTAGCTTCAATGCACAGTTGTAAATCATTTACTAAGTTATCATTGTGGTATAATAACCTAGCAAATTTCAAATCAATCTTTTCTCTAAATTTGTCACATTCATCACAAGCATGTTTTTTAAATAGTTGGTCTTTAGCACTTACCTGTGAGGAATCGGTTGAATCAGTCATCAATGCAGAGTTAGACTCTTCGGATACTGGAGATTCTGAACTTGTTTCTCTAAGCTCTTCCTCAACCAAGTGATGTACCACATTCACAACTTCTTTAGTATCTGACATTGATTGCTCAACTTTGATCTCACCTTCACTCGCCGAACCATCATCCAGTCCCTCAACACAGACAATGTTTGATTCACTCGGAGACACAAAGCGGAAGTTCCAGTCTTGCCCTTCATCACCTTGGGTAGTCAAGGCCTTTGTCTCTTTGCTTGAAGAGGTAGCTCCACTCATGGGTTTGTCTTGACGGTTGAAGGTGGAAAATGGATTTCTATTTGCTGTTTTCTTGGGCTTTACACATTCACGTTTAAAATTCCCCTTTTCGCCATAATTAAAGCAAGTGACTTTGGTTTTGTTGAAACCAAAGGTTGTGTCTTTAGTGGCTACTAAATTCTGCCCTGTCTTTTTCACAAAATTTTTAGCCCTTCTGACAGCACTCGCCAAGGCCCACATGATGTCCATTCTTTCTAGCTCATTCTCGTCAACTTGCTCGTAATCTTTATCTGCAAGATGGAAATTTCCAATCTTCCCGGAAACTAATCCATCGTAGGAATGGACAACAGCTGCTAGAAGATCCATGTGCTCCTTTGCAACTTCCACCGTGATATTACCGAGATTCTCGGTCTTTAACGTTGTAGTATTTGCTTCAGGCACTATGTATTGGGTGCAAGATGACCCTGACGTTTCAGATCTTGAAGTAATGGTTTGAGAAGGAGTTGCGGAACTAGACAAGAATGCTGTTTGCAGTGGTGCTCCTGAACTGGTTGGAATGGGAAATCAGTTGTATAGTGAAGGATTCTGATCGTAGGATCCTTTCTATGACTTGTACTTCATTCTTAGTTCTTCCTCTCTTAACTTCATAATAAAATCATTTATATCCAACTTTGCAAGAATCATTCTATCTCAGATTAGACACAAACGAATCCCATTTATCCGGCAAACCGTCTGCAAAACTTGACACTTTATCTTCCATAGACGTTGTTACACCATGAGTGTGCAGCCCACTCATCAGATGGTAGAACCTGTCAATAATGTCATCCAAGCTCTCATTCCCTATCAAAGAGAAGTTATCAAACTCCTTCTTGAGAGCCTTAGCCTTCAAAGTCTTTAATGTTGCATTCCCATCATATCACTTCTCCAATGCTTCCCATAACTTTTTCGCCTGCTTGTTCTCAGAGAACTGATGAAAGATGTCTTTCGGTATCGACTGAGTCAACAGGGCATACACTTTCTTTTCTGCATTGTACTTAACCTTCTGGCTATCATTCATTCCTCCCAGAGTCAGCTTAACTCCATCATCACCGACTGGCATTGTGTAACCGGTCTCAATGGATGCCCAAAGATTGGGATCAACTCCATTTAGATAGATCTCGAACCTCTGTTTCCATTATGGATAATCATCTAACATTATAAGCTTTGGTGGTTTATTATGATTCCCAATTTCCTTTTCTAGAAGCAGAAGGTTTTGAATGTGTCACATAAGAAGCAAGCGAAAAGTGATGTAATTCCAGACAATGAACAGGTCTAGTCCGATGTGTCAAGTCTTTTTCTTTTCTTTTATTCTAGTTTATTTAAATTAATTTTTGGTTTCAACTCTTCGCCTATTAAAATCCTAAAAATAAAAATCGTTTATGGTTTTAAAATTTTAGGGGGAATAGGTTAAGTCAGTAATTAAAAAAAAACGAGGGAGGAGGATAGGCAAACTGATAGAAATGAGATCATATCTGAGATATCAATTCAAAGACTATGGAAAATGATAGTACACAAGAACAAAAAATTTGGGATTGTAAAAGATTTAAATTGAATTAGATGAGAAATTCAAAGTATAGGTCTGAGAAGTCTAAGCAAAAATAAAAGGAAAAATGATAGTAAAATTAGCTACTACTAAGGTAACACGGAGAAAGTAGACCTAGAGGTTGCTAGACCATTAGATGATATGTCAGTAGATTCAACACAATAGATAAGTAGACCTCTTTGGTGATTTCAAGATCAAACTAAGTTGTTCAACGAGCCGTGGGTTATCATCTTATCCCTGGTTAACACAATCAACAAAGTTCCAATAAGGGGTGACAAGCAAAATAAATGCCACAAATGTGTGCGGATGACCAACATATGAGCAAAGCACATGATGGAAAATGAAAAAAGCAATCAAACTGATAACCTATGTTGTTGGTGCGATCCGTGCAACAAAATAAATTGCTCAAACAAGAAGATAGGTTATGTGCCTCTCTGCTGTGCGATGGCACTGACCTGAGGATAAGCATAATCTATATATTCTAGAATTCATTGTTGTTTGCCGCCTCTCTGCTGTGCGGTGGCACTGACCTGAGGCTTGGCTTCTCTTTGAAAGCTCTAAGAATAATTTCTTCTTGTCAAAATACCCGTAGACCGCTCAAAATCTTCTGAGGAATGTTGATTACCATATAAGCATGGGATCCACAAATGCTTGTTGAAATAATTAAACCTTAAACCATCACCAATCTGTGTCAAAAGTCTGTGTATGTATTTAAGTGGACAAATATACTGACAATCATCGTGGCTGAAATTCTTGAAAGTCCAAATCAAAGTGTGCGTCTTATAGTACTATGATTTCCTAAATTTGCTAATGACTCTCGACGAAAACAAGAATCTAGCATCAAATGTTTTTAGTAACACGTCCTGAATAATTTGATTACCTGTATGATTCCATAATCCATAATGAATCATTTCTCTTATGGTCAAAATAACTTGAAGCTGTCTGTTCAAGAAATAAATCTGTTAGATTTCAATCTTAGGATTTCCACCTCCCACAAAATCACAAAAATATGTCTTCATTTCTAGTAGGTTCTTTTGTTTAAGTTTGTTAATTTAGGTTATATGTCGGACTATGTCATGGAATTCAATCTGGGATTTATTCACTTAAAAGGGTCACGTCTGAGGTGACCAAATATGCTTTCAATGTTAAAAGGGTCACGTTTGAGGTGAAAAATTGTTTTAAAAGGATCACGTCTGAGGTGATCAAAAGTTTTCAAAGTTAAAAGGATCATGTCTGAGATGATCGAATGCTCAAAATGTTTAATCAATAAGTTAAAAGTGTAAAATGTCAATTGGTCATAAAGTCAATACCGTAAGTATGATCCATTCGCACGACAGGACCATGAGTATGGACCAGTAGGTTATCCTGCTTGGGTGGTACAGGAGCATCATCAGGGGACTCATCTCCCTGATTAGCTTGTTTGGGTTTGGATTTTGGCTTGGTGGGGACTTTGGATTTGGCAGTTGAAGCTGTGGGTTCCCTTTGCTTGGGTTTGAGCAACCGGGCAGCTTCTTTGAGAGATTGGTCGGAGTTATGCCTGGAGTATACCTCAGCTAGAACAGCTGGTGCAGGGACTCCAAGGCCAACAAGGCCATCAGTTTGTAATTCATTTAAAATTATGGCCATCAGAAACCTGGGATATAATAGCCATCTTTTTCCCGCAGGTTTCTGTGCCAGATCTTTGATTTCTAGAACACAATTTGTGAAAAATTTAAAGGTTGGTGTTCTAGAATGGAATATAATACCTGTTGCCACCGGGAAGACATTTGATCCCATGAGGAGGTCTTCGAGGCTAAGCAAACATTCACCATATGAAATATCAGTCGTTCAACATCAGGGAAGTTCTTCTTCAGTATGGTAGCAGCTCGAAGATTTCCATCGTACCCATTGTTGAGGAAGGACATATCAGTTGTGCCCTTCGGATACTCAGTCACAGCAGTAGCATCTTGTAAATTTAGCACTCTACGAATGCTTTCAGGTGTAACCTCTACTTGTTTTTGGTTAACCAATGACCTAACAAGATTTGGTCGGTAGGCACATCAGTGTGAACGTAGGCATTGGACCAAAACTGACTGAGTGACTCTGGGTAGATGGTCGGTTTAAGAGCAGAGCTGTATTATATTGAGAATCAGCCATTAGGTCTATGGCGTGATCAAACTTTGTCTAGAAGGCCGATTTCGTGAGGTAGGCGACGCAGTTATGGCGGGGTTTTAGACTCATGGTTGCCATTTTTGAAAGTATGAAGGTCAGAAGAACGGCTAATGGAACGTTTGAGAAGAAGACAGGTATTTATAGGGTAGGGAGAGGAAAAGGCTGAAAGAAAACTACAGAAGGTTTTGGTGTGGTCATCATCTGTTTGAAACTACTGATGACGTGGTATTAACCTTCAGAGGTTTAAAACGACTGACAGTGGTGGTGTTGTCATCAGTTGTTATAAAACAACTGAAGACTTGGTTTTGACCATCAGACGTTGAAACAGCTGAAGTCTTGGTGTTAACCATCAGTAGTTATGAAACTACTGAAGGTAGTGGTTTTGACTCATATGATGTAAACAACTGAGGACTTGGTTTTTGTCATCAGTAGTGGTGAAACTACTAAAGACAGTGGTTTTGCCATCAGTTGTTGTAAACAACTGAAGACTTGGTATTAGTTATCAGTAGTTGTGAAACTACTGAAGACTTTGGTCTTGCTTCAGTTGTTTAGAAACAACAGTTGTAGAAACAACTGAAGAGAAATTACTCATCAGCTTTTTTCGTCAATTCTTAGCTTTTCAGCTGTTTCATACTGTCCTCAACACTTACTCAACAGACTTTTCATCTGCTTTTCAGGTGTTTCATAGAACGTCAGTACTTATCTGTTTTTACTGATTTCAGTAGTTGTAACTACATCAGTAGTTGTAACTACATCAGTAGTTTAGAACAGATAAAGTACTTCAGTACTTGTGAGGCATTTAGCCTTCAGTAGTTATAAAAACCACTGAGGGTAAAAGAACTCATCAGTACTTATATGTGACATGGTTACCAATGATCATCAGCACTTATTACTGAGATCATCAGTAGTTGTCACTTATTCTAGCTGCAACATACCAAGCCTTAACACCAGGTTGTGGAAAGTTGAACTATCCAAAGGCTTAGTAAAAATGTCTGCAAGCTCATCAGCACTAGGCACAAACATAGGATTAATTAGACCCTTTTCAAAACAATCTCTTATAACATGATGTCTAATTTCTATATGTTTGGTCCTAGAGTGCTGGACTGGATTTTTGACAATGCAAAGAGCTGAAGCACTATCCGTTAATAACGGAGTCTTAGTCTCTGTAATGCCATAATCCAAAAGTTGATTCTGAAGCCAGAGTACTTGGGATGTACAACTTGCAGCAGCAATGTACTCGGCTTCAGCAGTGGATGTAGCAACAGATGTTTGTTTCTTACTCTGCCAAGAAATCAAACCGTTGCTTAGGAATTGACATCCACCAGAAGTTGATTTCCTGGTCAACTTACACCCTGCATAGTCACTACAGAGAAAGCAACTAATTTGCAAGAGTGCCCAGTGGAATACCATAAACCTAGAGATTGTGTACCTTGCAAATATCTAAAGATCCTCTTGACTGCAATCAGATGAGACTCTTTAGGTGCAGCCTGAAATCTAGCACAAACACATGTAGCAAACATAATATCTTGTCTAGAAGCTGTTAAATACATCAAGGACCCAATCATACATCTGTAAAGCGTTTCATCAACAGCTTTACCTTTCTGATCAACATCCAATTGTGTGGTGTTGCACATAGGAGTAGAACAAGGCTTATAGTTTTGTAAATCAAACTTATTTAAAAGATCTTTTGTATATTTAGACTGATGAATGAAAATTCCATCAGCTTTTTGTTTGATTTGCAAGCCTAGAAAGAACTGTAATTCTCCCATTGCACTCATTTCAAACTTCCTTTGCATTAATTTTGTAAAATCATCACACAACTGGGGATAAGAGGATGCAAATATAATATCATCAACATAAATTTGAACAAGTAGCTTATGCTCATCCACCTTCTTAATAAATAAAGTTTTATCTATGGAGCCTCTAGTGAAATTATTTTGCAGAAGAAAGTTAGATAATGTCTCATACCAGGCTCTAGGAGCTTGTTTCAACCCATAAAGAGCCTTATCAAGCTTGTATACCCATTATGGGTGTTTATTATCCTCAAAACCTGGTGGTTGACACACATAAACTTCTTCTTTTATTTTACCATATAAAAATGCACTTTTAACATCCATTTGAAAAACTTTAAGATTATGGAGTGCAGCATAGGCTAAGAACAATCTAATTGCCTCCAGTCTGGCTACAGGGGCAAAGGTTTCATCATAATCAATACCTTCTTCTTGTGCAAACCCCTGAACAACCAGTCTGGCCTTGTTCTTAACAATAAGCCCATTTTCATCTGTTTTATTCCTAAAGACCCATTTAGTGCCTATTGCACACTTACCTGGGGGAAGAGGAACAAGCTCCCACACTTGCTGCTTTTTGAACTGAAGAAGCTCAAGCTGCATTGCTTCAACCCAGCCATTGTCTCTAAGTGCAACATGATAATTCTTTGGCTCTAGCTGACTAATGAAGAGAGCATAGAAGCAGAAATTGGACAATTGACTTCTGGTTGAAACTCCAGCATTGATATCACCAATGATTTGAGACATTGGGTGATTCTTCAGCTCTTGATAAACAATGAGACCAGTGCAAGTGTTTGTAGAACCTTCAGCAGCAACAGATGTTGATGTAGATTCTTGAAACCATGTAGATGGTGGCAACTCAAATGAAGTTGAAGATGCAGAAATCTCATCAGCACTTGTTGTGGATGAAGCTACTGAAGCTACAGGAGCATCAGGTTTAGAGGACACAGGCAGTTGGTCACTAAACCTGAAGAGGTGAGTACTACAATCATCATCATCCTCAGCACCAGCAGTACCACCAGGTGGTGAACTGTTGACAAGAGCAACAACAGGAGTTTGATAAGGAACATATTACAGTATGTCCAAATCAAATAGCTCCACAGGGCTTTGTGGAATCTTGTCCTTTGGAGATTCATTAAACTTAACATGTAGAGTCTCTTCAACCATCTTTGTTCTGCAGTTGAAGACTCTGTATGCTTTGCAAGTTGATGAATAACCAACAAAGTACCCTGCATCCACCTTAGGATCAAATTTTTGGAGTTGATCCCGTATGTTGAGAATGAAACAAGGACACCCAAAAGCTCTGAAGAATGAAATTAGAGGGGCCAAATGATGAAGAACTTCATATGGAGTCTTCATCAACCTCTGATTTACTAGAACTCTGTTCTGTACATAGCAAGCTGTATTGACAGCTTCAACCCAAAAAGTCATTGGCATTCCGGAATCAGCCAACATGGACCTTGCAGCTTCAATAAGGGTCCTGTTCTTTCTCTCCACTACTCCATTTTGTTCAGGAGTCCTTGGAATGCTAAATTGCCCCTTGATTCCCTTTGAGAGGTAAAACTCATCAAGTGTATTGTTTCTGAATTCTGTTCCATTATCACTTCTAATACACTTGACTGAGAGGGAATACTGCTTCTTAACATACAACACAAAGTTGAGAATCTTCTAAGCTGCCTCATCCTTTGAATGCAAGAAGAAAGTCCATACAAATCTGGAGTAATCATCCACAATTACCAGATAGTATTTCTTCTTAGCCATACTCATCACTCTCACAGGACCAAGAGATCCATGTGAAGAAGCTGTAAGCAGGCAGTGGACTTAGGTTCTTCTATGGAGGGAAATGAAGTTGTGTGCTGTTTTCCTTTTAAACAAGCAGTGCAGTTATCTTCACATTTGTACTCCTTCATAGGCAGTCCCCTTACTAAACCATGGTTTGTCAGCTGATTTATGTTTTTGAGATTAACATGACCCAACCTTCTATGCCATAGAGTAGATTCTTAAGGGGAAGCCTTGGAAAATAGGCAAGGATGGCCTTTGAGATCTATTTCTTGGAAAGATCTAAGGCATACACTCTTCCTGTCCTGTTGGCCTTCAGGAGAGTGTATTCATCCAACACCTTATCAATCAAACTTAGAACTTTGGATGACAGAATCCGATAGTTCTGACTGGTGAAAAGAGCAACATGGCCTTTGTCACACATTTGACTGACACTCAAGAGGTTGTACTTGAGATTTTCCACATGGTTAACATCATCAAACTTTATTTCCCCATTGGAAACAAAGCCTTTGCCGATGATGTAACCCTTTGCATCATTGCCAAATGACACAAACCCCTTCCTTCTTGAGAGTGTCATTAAGAAGTGATCTGTTTCCTGTCATATGCATGGATCCTCCACTGTCTACATACCAGATGCCTCTATGGCATGTTGAAGAACCCTGCAAAACACAACAAATTAGTTAGATTTTGAGACCCAAACCTTTTTGGTTTGGGCCTGTTCTCATCAACAGATGGTAAACTAACAGGTTTGTTGGAAACAACAGCCTGAGAGGAAGAAGATGGTGAAGAAGAGGAATCCTTTGGCTTGGACTTCCTTTTCTGTGGTTTTGACAGGATCAGTGATCACAAGTTTGATGTATCAGAATATAAAGCAGCGGAATACAAACACGAATTAGACAAATTGTAGCAAGCAATCGATACTGTAAGCGTTGAGATCGCATACGGTTATAGGGAGAGAATATGAATTTCTGATTTCTAGGAATGTTTATAGATGTAGAATATTTCTAATCAAATCAATCAATCATTCCATTCAATTGCTCATATCGCTCAATGATTACAATGGGTTGTCACTCCTTATATAGAGTGCAACAGTCACTGCTGTTATCACGGAAAGTGACAACTGGCAGATCCAATACAGAAATAACTAAATCTTAACAAACTACTGAAATGTTCACAACTACTGAGAACATATCAGCAAGTTAAGTACAAAATATAAAACTACTGAAACTACAACGACTGAAGAACAAGCTCTTCAGTCGTTTTACAAAACTACTGAAACATAAAACATAAAACTACTGATATCACAACTACTGAAGAAGTACTCTTCAGCAGTTGTGACAAACTACTGAGGGCTCAGTACTTGATCTTCAGACTTTGACCTTCAGGCGTTTCATCAGCTGATGACTTCAGTAGATATCATCAGCTGATGTCTTCAGTCTTTGTCTTCAGACTTTGTACATCAGTTGTTGATCTTCAGTACTTGTGAACTCTTCAGCTGTTGTACTTCAGTACTTTGGTCTTTCAGCTTCAGCACTTGTGTTCTTCAGCTGTTGTACTTCAGCACTTTTGGTTCTTCAGCTGTTAAGGTCTTCAGCACTTGATCTTCAGCTGTTGAAGTCTTCAGTACTTGTCAAACTACTGATGAGGCTTTCAGCAGTTGTTGTGATACCGTGTGGGACTTAGAGATTTTCTGATCTTGGCTCATTGGTTCTTTTGGTCCAACAAACTCCCCCTGAACCAATGCAGCCAAAACCTCTAACTTATTTAAACTCCCACTTATTGATGGCAAAAATGTTGGTCTTTTTCCTTCTTGATCAGTAGAGAAGATGACCCATGTACGCACCGGCCTGGGAAGAACCTCAAATATTTGTTTGGCAGAGTATGAATGGGAACTCTGTTTTGGGGAACTGGACACAGAGTTGTTATCCCATTCATGAGATTCACTTCCCCATAATGAGTCTGTATGACTCACGGACATAGGCCTCAAGGAGAACAATTTGTTCCTCTTGAGAGAGTTCTTCAGCTCCTCCTTCGAAGAAGAACTCTGGACCATAGTACTCTGATAAGTACTTCATGGTCCTGCCATTTTTCAGCTCCACCGTAGTTACCTCCCTGTATACAAATTCATCCGGATGGTTGCCTTCAAGGAGTAACTGGAGCTCATTCTTTTGGATGTCTTCAAGCTTTTTGTATAACAACCCCTTCTTAATCATCTTGTTTTTTAGTAAGGCTTGAGGTGTCTTCTTTGCTTGGTGAGCTTTCTTGAATTCATCAATGATTTCCCAGGTGAGACTACAACGGCCAACATGATGGTAGATTCTATTGTTTTTCGTACTTGGCCGTTGTATCTGTGTGGGATAGTTCTTTTATGGATTCTAGAACTCACCCTGGGGTCTGGCCATACTCTCACTCTCTCCTTCTGATACTGAAAGGTGTGTCTGAGAGTGTACAGCCTTTGAGCATGCCTTTCATGGCTTGAATAGACGATGACTGAGGAAATTCCTTGTCAACCATCTTCAACAGTTGCTCATCGTGCTGTTTCTGCTGTTCTTCTTCTTCTATCTTGACTCTGACCATTTCCCTTTGAGAGTCAGGTGTGATCATGGATTGACTCTGGGGTTTTGGTAGCTTTAGAACAGCAGAGAGTGGCAGACTATCATCTTCATCCTCTTCTTCTGCTTCTTCTTCCATCCTCAGCACCCTTCTCCTTCTACGGGGTACATCACTGGATGATGGTTGGGTTGGTGAAGGGATTGGTTTTGAAGAGAGAGGATGTTTGGATTTTGCTTAGAGGTTGGTTGGGAGATTGAGGGATAGGATCTGTTTGTGTGGGTGGAAGGGAAGGTTGATCTAGCATCCTTGTAGTTAATTTTGATTTTGTAAGTTTAGCCATCTCTAACCTTTTGCCAGCCCCAGCCTCATCAAGGGCTTCCACAATGATCCCTTTGTTGAATTGCTCAGACAGACAGATTCTGGTGGCTATAGCCAGAATGCTGTCCCTGGACCACGCGCGGATCTCCATTAATGATCTTCCCAAGTATTTTGCAATAAATCGGATCATTATTTCCAACCTCTCTTTCTCAAGAGCATCGTACCCTGCCCATCGGGTTTGTATCTCTTGTACCTCTAACCTTCTGATCTCACTGTCCAGTGGGCTGTGTCAAACCCCTGCCTGAATAGTTGTTCAATTATTTTATCCATGGAGCGGCTGTGTGTGGTGTCAGCTTCTTTGACCAGCTCCTCCAAGGATTTTTCTTCAGCAGTATGATCATCAGCACTTCTCTTTCGCTTGTACGTGAGCAGAGGTTGCTTTCTTGTTTCTCCTCTTCCTCAGATCTCTTCCTCTTTCTATGGTATCAGAGCAGGTTAATCATTGATCGATCTAATAATTGATCATTGAAACTGCTATTCAAGATCCAAGTTTGATTGAATTAGCTTTTGTTTTTGCAAGAAACGGTTATAGAGATTGAATTTTCTGTATTTCTGCTCATTCATCCTGAGATCTTATTCTTGGTTCTCATTGAGTTTGTTGTGGTTTGTCTAAAACTTTTTAAAACTTGAACTAAACTGTTTTTGAACTGAAAATGACCACTCCCTCCAATGATCCTCACAATACTGGTTCCTCACCAAGCCTCCTATGCTGGTTAGGAATGAGTAAACATATGGCAAAGACGTATGCTCCATCACCTGTCTGTTAACAGCGCAGGGTGTTGGACATCTGTGGTACATGGTCCACACAAGCCTATGGTGAATAACCCGGAAACCAATCAAATGGTTCCGAAGAGGAGGGAGCAATACTCAGATGAGGATAAAAAGTTGCTTGAGATTGATGCAAAAGCCCATGGAATTCTGGCCATGGCTTTGCCCAATGAAATCTATTCTGGGCTAATGCATCATGAAACTGCCATGACCTCTGGATTGCTTTGAAAGAACAATTTGGAGGAACAGATGAGGTCTTGGCAAATAATAGAGAAATTCTTGCCCAACAATATGAGACATTCTCTCATAGAAAGGGTGAGACACTGACTCAACAATATGAGCGGTTTTCTTGTTTGATCTCTGAACTAAAAATGGTCAAACTTGAATACACCAATATTCAGATGAATAACAGATTTCTCAGATCACTGCCTGAGAGATGGGACACATATACTATTGTCCTACGCTCCAGTGCAAGTTTGGACAAACTATCTCTCACCCAACTCCATGGGAAATTGCTCACTTTTGAGAGAGAGATAGAACAGAAGAGAAAGCTGTCTTCATCTGGAAAGCTCACTGAAGACTTTATTCAAGGCAACACTGCCTTGGTGGGTCATGAGTCAGAATATGCTGCATCTGAATGCCAGTATGATGAGCATATTAATTTCTCTTCGAGCACTTCTAATTCTGCATTTGTAAGTGTTGATGGTCAGTTTACTGGAGGTAATAATGACAATTTATGTTTCATTATGGATGATCTCAAGGGGATTGCTGATGATGACTTAGAAGAGATGGATATTTTGAGCCAAATGGCCTTGATAAATATCAGATCTCAGAAGTTCTACACAAAGAACTGGAAGAAAATTCCCAGGACTCTCTGGCAAAACCAAAGTTGGTTTTGACAAGAGCAAGTTGAGGTGTCACAAATGCCAACGGCTTGGACACTTTGCAAGAGAGTGTAGATCAACTGGATCAAACTCTACTGCACCCTTTGTGACTTTTCCTGGCAACAGTCAACAAAACAGAGGACAACATCCTGTCACATCTAGTCATCATCCTCAACAACAATCTCCGGCATATTTTGTTCCTCAGGGTCAAATGCCTTATCAGTACCCTTGTTATTACATGCCACAGTCAAGTCAAGTTCAAGTTCCTATGACACCACAACCTCATGCATTACCAGAACCTCAGCCTTCCTATCTCATCAACAACCTTCATCTCAACAACACAGCTTCTTCACCCCAGGAGTTGTTGACTGGAGCAGTTTACCAGATGACTTGTCTGGTCATGATCAACTGTTCTCAGGTGCTGGTCAACATGGTGGTGACAGTCCTTTGGGAATCTAGCTCTTATGGCTTTGGAGTCTGCTGATACTTCATCTTCCAATGCCTCTACACCACAGGTATCACAGGTATCCTCTGAGGCAAAAGCCAAATTATGTTCTGAACAATGCATAGCAGCATTTGCTTCCATTAGAGAAGCAAATGTAGCTTTAATTAATAAGAACATTGAGCTAGAACAAGTAATTTCCAAAAACAAAGCTGAGTTTGAGTTTGTGCTCAAAGATAAAGATGATGAGGTTTATAAACTGAATTGCAAAATAATTGATGATAAGGCTAGAGAAGATTACTTTTAGAGAAGTACAAAGATCTCAAAGAAACCTTGCAGTTACCCAGGTTGAGTGTGATAGATGGGTACAATCATGCAAAGGTTTTGAAATGCTTCTTAGTAAGCAATCTGCTTCAAATGTGAAGTTTGGAATTGGTTATAATCACACTGCTCCACCTACAGATTTTACCCCAAGAGCAGAGGTAGAATCTGATGGTGAGAGTGATAACCAATCCATCAAGTCATGTGATCTACCTTCTGATACAGCACAATCAGAAGTAGCAGTCAGTATCAAGTCCTCTTTGAACCTATCAGCTGATGTTGATGGTCCAAATGCTGACATTCACATGATCAATAAGTTGATCAACTCAGGAGTCAATCCTGAAGGTCCTGAAAGGACTGGAGAGCAGGATTCAACTCCTGAAGTTCAAACTTCAACTGCTGTCAGTACTGAAGAGAAGAAAACTGGCAGTAGAAAGAGTTTGAAGACTACTAAAGATGCTGTCAAGAAAGCAACCAATGCTTCCAAAGCATTGAAGAACAAGTCTTCTGTTGCTTCACCATCTTTAGTTGATGATCAACCTAAGATGAAGAAGAAACCATGTGGAAGTATGTGGTTTGTTCAATCATCTTACAGATGATTGTTGGTACAAAAGAGGTTCCAACTCAAACAAAAGGAAGAAATCAATGAGAAAATGGTAAAGATGAAAACTGAGTTTGAGACCACTTTGTATCAGCAACATCAAATCCTGTAACCCTTAAGTCCTTAAAGCAATCCAAAAAGGAAGGAGTTAAACAGGTGACAGCTGAGGGTGCTCAAAAGAAGAAGGTGCAACATAGGACTTATCTAACTCCACTAGCAATGTGTCTGATGAGCTGAAAGCTTTATCACAAAATCAGACACAGCTGGTGATGATGGTACAACATCTGTTGGGTAGAGTTAACCAACTAGATTCTCCTATGTTGAAACCACAGAAAAGGAGGTCTAAGCCAAAGGACTCCTCTTCTGCACCATCTTCTTCCTCTCAAGTTGTTGTTACAAATAAACATGCTAGTTTACCATCTATTGATGAGACCAGGCCCAAAACCAAAAAGGTTGGGTCTCTAAAACTAACTGATTGTTTATTATTGCAGGGTTCTTCAACATGCCAAAATAGCATCTGGTATGTAGACAGTGGGGGATCCATGCACATGACTGGGAACATCTCTCTTCTTCATGACTACTCTCAAGGAAAGAAGGGATTTGTCTCTTTTGGCAATGATGCTAGGGGTTACATCATCGGTAAGGGCTTTGTCTCCAATGGAGAAATCAAATTTGATGATGTTAATCATGTGGAAAATCTCAAGTACAACCTCTTGAGTGTCAGTCAAATGTGTGATAAAGGCCATGTTGCCCTTTTCACAAGTCAAAACTGTAGGATTCTGTCATCCAAAGTTTTGCCCTTGATTGACAAGGTGTTGGATGATCACACTCTCCTGAAAGCCACAGGACAGGAAGAGTGTATGCCTTAGATCTCTCTAAGAAGATAGATCTCAAAGGTAATCCTTGCCTATTTTCCAAAGCCTCTTTTCAAGAATCTAAACTATGGCACAGGAGGCTTGGTCATGTTAATCTTAAAACATGAATCAGCTTAGCCACAAGAGTTTAGTCAGAGGCTTACCAATAAAGGAGTTCCACTGTGATGAAACTTGCACTGCTTGTTTAAAAGGAAAACAGCACAAGGTCTCATTTCCTCCTATTGAAGTGTCCAAGTCCACTGCCTGCTTGCAATTACTGCATATGGATCTATTTGGTCCTGTGAGAGTAATGAGCATGGCAAAGAAGAAATACTGTCTGGTAATTGTGGATGATTACTCCAGATTGTATGGACTTTCTTTCTACATTCAAAGGATGAGGCTGCTCAGAAGATTATCCACTTTGTGCTGTACATTGAGAAGCAGTATTCCCTTCCTGTCAAGTGTATTAGAAGTGATAATGGAACTGAGTTCAGAAATCATACACTTGATGACTTCTATCTCTCAAAGGGAATCAAAAGGCAGTTCAGCATTCCAAGGACTCCGGAACAAAATGGAGTAGTGGAGAGAAAGAACAGGACCCTCATTGAAGCTGCAAGGTCCATGCTGGCTGACTCAGGTTTGCCATTGACCTTTTGGGCCGAAGCTGTCAACACAGCTTGTTATGTGCAAAATAGAGTTTTAGTAAATCAGAGGTTGATGAAGACTCCATATGAAGTTCTCCATCATTTGGCTCCACTGATTTCATTTTTCAAAGCATTTGGGTGTCCTGTTTTATTCTCAACACAAAGGATCAACTCCACAAATTGATCCTAAGGTGGATGCAGGATACTTTGTTGGTTATTCATCTACTTGCAAAGCATACAGAGTCTTCAACTGCAGAACAAAGATGGTTGAAGAAACTCTACATGTTAAGTTTAATGAATCTCCAAAGGACAAGATTCCACAAAGTCCTGTGGAGTTATTTGATCTGGACATACTGCAATATGTTCCTTATCAAACTCCTGCTGTTGCTCCTGTCAACAGTTCACCACCTGGTGGTACTGCTGATGATGATGATGATTGCAGTACTCACCTCTTCAGGTTTAGTGATCAGCTGCCTGATTCAACTAGACCTGATGTTCCTGTAGCGTCAGTAGCACCATCCACAACAAATGCTGATGAGATTTCTTCGAATTCAACTTCCTTTGAATTACCATCACTGATTGGTTTCAAGGAAATGATTCACCATCACCATTGTTGCTGCTGAACCGGCTACAAACACTTGCACAGATCTCATTGTGTATCAAGATCTGAAGAATCACCCCATGTCTCAAATCATTGGTGATATCACTGCTGGAGTATCAACAAGAAGTCAATTGTCAAATTTCTGCTTCTATGCTCTCTTCATCAGTCAGCAAGAGCCAAAGAATTATCACATTGCTTAAAGGACAATGGATGGGTTGATGCCATGCAGCTTGAGCTTCTTCAGTTCAAGAAACAGCAAGTGTGGGAACTGGTTCCTCTACCTCCAGGTAAGTGTGCAATAGGCACTAAATGGGTGTTTAGGAACAAAACTGATGAAAATGGGCTTATTGTTAAGAACAAGGCCAGATGGTTGTTCAGGGGTTTGCACAAGAAGAAGGTATTGACTATGATGAAACCTTTGCCCCTGTAGCAGACTGGAAGCAATTCGATTGTTTTTAGCTTATGCTGCTTATCAAAAACTTAAAGTCTTTCAAATGGATGTCAAAAGTGCATTTTTGTATGGAAAAGTTAAAGAAGAGGTTTATGTATGTCAACCTCCAGGCTTTGAGGACAATAAACATCCTAATTGGGTGTATAAGCTTGATAAAGCTCTTTATGGGTTAAAACAAGCTCCAAGAGCCTGGTATGAGACATTGTCAAACTTCTTCTGGAAAACAATTTCACTAGAGGCTCCATTGACAAGACTTTATTTATTAAGAAAGCTGGGCAGCATAATCTACTTGTTCAAATTTATGTAGATGACATCATTTTTGCATCCTCTGATCCAAAGTTGTGTGATGCCTTACAAAGTTGATGCAACAGAAGTTTGAAATGAGTGCCATGGGAGAATTACAGTTCTTTTGGGGTTGCAAATCAAACAAAAGGCTGATGGAATTTTATTCATCAATCCAAATATACAAAAGATCTTTTGCAAAAGTTTGATTTACAACATTAAGCCCTGTTCTACTCCCATGAGCAGCACCACACAACTGGACTCAGATCAGAGAGGTAAAGTTGATGAAACACTTTACAGATGTATGATTGGGTCCTTGATGTATTAACAGCTTCTAGACCAGATATTATGTTTGCTACATGTGTTTGTGCTAGATTTCAGGCTGCACCTAAAGAGTCTCATCTGATTGCAGTCAAGAGGATCTTTAGATATCTGCAAGGCACTCCATCTCTAGGTTTATGGTATCCTACCAGACATTCTGGTAAATTAGTTGCTTTTCTGACAGTGACTATGCAGGGTGTAAGTTGACCAGGAAATCAACTTCTGGTGGATGTCATTCCTAGGCACTGCTTGATTTCTTGGCAGAGCAAGAAACAGACCTCAGTTGCTACATCCACTGCTGAAGCTGAGTACATTGCTGCTGCAAGCTGTACATCTCAGGTACTCTGGCTTCAAAACCAACTTTTGGATTATGGCATTACAGAGACTAAGACTCCATTGTTAATGGATAGTGCTTCAGCTCTTTGCATTGTCAAAAATCCAGTCCAGCACTCTAGGACAAAACATATAGAGATCAGACATCATTTTATAAGGGATTGTTTTGAAAAAGGTCTGATTGATCCTAAGTTTGTGCCTAGTGCTGATGAGCTTGCAGACATTTTTACTAAGCCTTTGGATAGTTCAACTTTCCAAAACCTGGTGTTAAGGCTTGGTATGCTGCAGCTAGAATAGGTGACAACTACTGATGATCTCAGTAATTCATATTGATGATCATGAGTGCCTGTCACATATAAGTACTGATGAGCTCTTTTAACCTCAGTACTTTTTATAACTACTGAAGGCTAAAAGTTCTCACAAGTACTGAAGTACTTCATCTGCTCTAAACTCTACGAAGTAGTTACAACTACTGATGTAGTCATAACTACTGAAATCAGTAAAAACAGATAAGTACTGATGTCCTATGAAAAAACTGAAATCAGCCTTAAAGACTGATGAATGTGTTGAGGATAGTTTGAAACAGCTGAAAAGCTAAGAATTGACGAAAACAGCTGAAGAGAACTTTCCCTTCAGTTTGTACCACTGCTGTTTCATTTTAAAACAACTGAAGCAAAACCACGTCTTCAGCAGTTTTATAACTACTGATGACCAATACCAAGTCTTCAGTTGTTTACAACAGCTGATGACAAAACCACTGTCTTCAGTAGTTTCATAACTACTGATGACAAACACCATGTCCTCAGTTGTTTCAATCACCTGAAGTCAAAACCACGGTCTTCAGTAGTTTTCTAACTACTGATGCCTAACACCGCGACTTCAGCTGTTTCAACGTCTGAAAGGATAATACCATGTCAACGGTCGTTTAAAACAACTGATGACTAACACCACATCCTTCAGTCGTTTCCTCACCCGTACCCTATAAATACCCTTAACCTGAGCTCTCCATGCTTTATCTTCTTCAACCTAACGTCCTCTCCAAAACTTCCATGGCGTCTATGCAAATTAAACCGCGACACAACTGTGTGGCCTACCTCACAAAATCGCCGATCTGGACTAAGTTCGATACTGCTATCGATCTTATGGTTCAATCCCCTACAACAAGGCATTCCTTCTGAACCCCGTTTTACATGCCGAATCCTTGAACCAATTTTGGATGAACATTACTGTTAAACTGAGGAGAGCCACACACAATCCCTCCGGTCAGTCGTCAACAACAAAGAAGTAGTGATTACTCCTGCAACAATCCGTAAAATTCTTCAACTGAGTGATGCTACCTCTCTGCTGGATATCCGAAGGGCATCCTAGATCTATCATTTGCTCAGCATGGATATCAAGGTGATCTCAGTGCCACCACCATCATGAAGAAACATTTTAATGACGCTGAGCGCCTGATCTTTCATATGGTCAATGTATGTTTGGCCCCTAAGACATCGTCTTGGGATCAAATGTCCACCAAATGGCAGCAGGTATTGTATTCTATCCTTGAGCAACAACCACTGAATTTTTCAGAATTAATATTTTCAGAGCTCAAAGATATGGCTCAAAACTAACTGCCAACCGTTGGATACTCTATCCACGGTTCATAAGGCCATTATAATAGACCAGCTTAATGCTGAGGGACTTGTTGGCTTGGGAGTCCCTGCTAGCTGTTTTGCCAGAAGTATACTCCCGGCACAACTCTGAACGGACACTCAAACTGGCTGCCAAGCTGCGAAAACCCACGCAGCTGAACCCACAGCCACCACCTCCAAATCCAATGTCCCCACCAAACCCACCACAAAGAAACCCAAAAAGGCTACTCAGGGAATTGAGTCCCCTGAGGATGCTCCTGCACAACAAACGCAGGATATATCCACTAGTCCAAACCCCCTAGTGGATACAATGACTCCTCCAGCCACAGCCGCTCAGACTTCCTCTCAACAGGAGCCTGCAGCAACCCAAGGGGCACCTACTTATCTGGGATCTTCCTCACTTGAGGAGATTGCCATTGAAGAGCACCATCCACCCGGTGCACACTGCTTCTACCTTCTTACCCCAAACAACCGCTATTCATTGAAACAGGTAATCCTTGTTCTCAGTAGTTGTGAACTCTTCAGTTGTTGTACTTCAGTACTTTGGTCTTTCAGCTTCAGCACTTGTGTCTTCAGCTGTGTACTTAGCACTTTTGGTTCTTCAGCTTTTAAGGTCTCTAGCACTTGGATTGATCTTCAGCTGTTGAAGTCTTCAGTAACTTGTCAAACTACTGATGAGGCTTTCAGCATTGTTGTGATACCGTGTGGGACTTAGAGATTTTCTGATCTTGGCTCATTGGTTCTTTTGGTCCAACAGTTTCAACATAGGAACATCTAATTGGTTAACTCTTCCATAGATGTTGAACCATCATAACCAGCGTGTCTGATTTTGTGATAAAGCTTTCAGCTCTCATACACATTGGCATTGGAGTTTGATAAGTTCCTATGTTGCACCTTCTTCTTTTGAGCAATCTCAACTGTTACCTGTTTAACCCCTTCCTTTTTGGATTTCTTTTTGGACTTAGGGTTACAGGATTTGATGTTGCTGGTACAATTGTGGCTTCAAACTCAGTTTTCATTTTAACCATTTTCTCTTTAGTTTCCTCTTTATGTTTGAGTTTGATCCTCTTTTGTACCAACAATCATCTGTAAGATGATTGAACAAACCCATATTTTCACATGGTTTCTTCTTCATCTTATGTTGATCATCAACTAAAGAGATGAAACTACTGAAGACTGTTCTTCAGCACTTTGGAAACACTATTTGCTTCTTGACTTCCTCTTTAGTAGTCTTCAAACCCTTTCTACTGACAGTTCTCTTCTCTTCAGTGCTGACAGTATTTGGAGTTTGAACTTCAGGTGTAAATCTTGCTCTCTAGTCCTTTCAGGACTTCCATAAATAACTCCTGTTGATCAACTCTTTGATCATATGAGTGTCAGTAGTTTGAACCATCAAGATCAGCTGATAGGTTCAACGAGGGAATAATACTAACTTCAACTTCTGATGGTGCTCTATCAGAAAGGTGAATCACATGATGAGGTGGATTGGTTATTGCTTTCTCCATTAGATTTCACTTCTGCTCTTGAAGCAAAATCTATAGGAGGAGCAGTGGATTAAACCAATGCCAAACTTCATATTGGAAGCTGATTGCTTACTAAGAAGCATTTCAAAACCTTTGCATTATTGTACCCATCGATCACACTCTACTTGGGTGACTGCAAGGGTTTCTTTGAGGTCTTTGTACTTTTCTAAAAGTACCTCTTCCCTAGCCTATCATAAGTGATTTGGCATTTAAGTTTATAAATCTCACATTTTTTTCTCTTAAGCATAGACTCAAACTCAGCTTTTCTTTTGGAAATGATCTTTTCTAGCTCTATGTTCTATTAATTAAAGCTACATTTGCTTCTCTAATAGAGGCAAATGCTGCTATGCATGTTTCAGAACATATTTGGCCTTAGCCTCAGAGGATACCTGTGATACCTGTGATGAAGAGGCATTTGAGGATGGCCATCTTCAGACCCAGAGCCATAAGTGCCAGATTCCCAAGGACTGTCACCACCATGTTGACCAGCACCTGTGAGCAGTTGTTCATGACCAGACATTCATCTGGTAAACTGCTCCAGTCAACAACTCCAGGTTGAAGAAGCTGTGTTGTTGAGGTTGAGGAGTTGATGAGATTGAATGGTAAGGCTCAGGAGAGCATGTGTTGTTGAGCAATGGGTGCTTGAACCTGACTGGTTTGTGGCATGTATAACAGGTTAAGGATATGGCATTGGACCTGAGGAACACAATTGCAGGAGATTGTGGTTGAGAATGATACAAACAAATTGACAGAGATTGCCCTCTGTGTTGTTGCTATTGCCAGGGAAAGTCACAAAGGGTGCAGAAAATTTATCCAGATGATCTACATTCTCTAGCAAAGTGTCCAAGCTTGTCATTTGTGACACCTCAACTTAGTCTTGTCAAAACCAACTTTGGTTTTGCCAAAGAGTCCTGGGAACTTTCTTCTTCCAGTTTCTTTTGTAGAACTTCTGAGATCTGATATTTATCAAGGCCTTTGGCTCAAATATCCATCTCTTCTAATTCATCATCATCAATCCCCTTGAGATCATCCCTGATGAAGCATAGATTGTCATATTTACACCCAGTAAACTGACTATCCAACACTCACAATGCAGAATCAGAAGTGTTTTGAAGAGAAATCATATGCCAATCATACGGCCTCAGATGAAGCATATTCTGACTATTGTTAGGATCAGTGATCTATGTTTGATTGATTGACGAGTATTCAGCGGAATTCAAACAATGAATTAGTCGATTCACAAGAACAAAACGATATTCAATGAAGAACAAAACGGTTATAGAGAGAGAGAATATCTGCAAATATATTTCATTCAATATTCGCTTTCGTGGTAACAGAATGTCACAATTATGATTAGGTCGACACCTCTTATATAAGAGATGTGACGTCTGCTGATGTCACTTGATAGTGACATCTAACAGATTTATTACAACTGAAACACAACTACTGAAGATGTCAAAACAGCTGACATCTCTTACAAAAAGTTCTAAGTGTTATCAGTTGTTATAACTACTGAAAAATATAAAACTACTGAAACTACAACGACTGAAGAACAAGCTCTTCAGTCGTTTTACAAAACTACTGAAACTAGAAATATAAAACTACTGATATCACAACTACTGAAGAAGTACTCTTCAGCAGTTGTGACAAACTACTAACGCTTCAGTACTTGATCTTCAGACTTTGACCTTCAGATGTTTCATCAGCTGATGACTTCAGTAGATATCATCAGCTGATGTCTTCAGTCTTTGTCTTCAGACTTTGTACATCAGTTGTTGATCTTCAGCACTTGTAAACTCTTCAGCTGTTGTACTTCAGTACTTTGGTCTTTCAGCTTCAGCACTTGTGTTCTTCAGCTGTTCAGCTTTAGTACTTGTGTTCTTCAGCTGTTCAGCTTCAGTACTTGTGTTCTTCAGCTGTTGTACTTCAGCACTTTAGTTCTTCAGCTGTTGAAGTCTTCAGCACTTGATCTTCAGCTGTTGAAGTCTTCAGCACTTGTCAAACTGCTGATGAAGCTTTCAGCAGTTGTTGTGATACCATGTGGGACTTAGAGGTTTTCTGATCTTGGCTCATTGGTTCTTTTGTCCAACAAACTCCCCCTGAACCAATGCAGCCAAAACCTCTAATTTATTTATTATCCCACTTATTGTTGGCAAAAGGTTGGTCTTTTTCCTTCTTGATCAGTAGAGAAGATGACCCATAAGCTCCGGCCTGGGAAGAAGTCTCTGATATTTGTTTGGCAAGATATGAATGGGAACTCTGTTTTGGGGAACTGGACACAGAGTTGTTATCCCATTCATGAGATCTACTTCCCGTGTATGAGCCTGTAGGATCTCTGGTGTAGGCTCTGAGAAACATGATTTGTTCTTCCATGGTCAGGTTCTCGGCTTCACCATCAACAATCCTTCTCTCGCCCATACAGCTCTGAGAGTACTTGGCCTGTTTGCCGTTTTTGAGCTCAACAGTTGTATTTGTCTATATGCAAACTCATCAGGATGATTCCCTTCGAGTAGCAGACTTAGCTCATTCTGTTTGAAGTTCTCAAGCCTCTTGTAGACTAACCCCTTTTGATAATCCTGTTCTCTAGCATCTTCTGGGGTGGTTGTTTAGTCTCGTAGGCCTTCTTGAAATCTTCGACAATCTCCCAGGGTGATACTACAAGGGCCACTGTGATCTCTTCATCTACGATCCTCTTGACTTGACCCTTGTATCTCGAAGGAATGTCTTTCTTTACAATCCTGTGACCCTCGATCAGGCCATACTCTCGTTGTTTTATTTGTTACTCTTTTCCTTCTGATATGAAATGTGTTGGCGAGAGTGTACAATCTCAGAGCTTCTTTCTTCATGCTGATAATTGATGAGGAGGCAGCATAGGTTTTGTCAATGCTTTTCAGCATTTCATCATCATGAAGCTTTTGCTACTCCTCTTCTTCAATTTTACTCTCACAACATCCATCTGTGAGGTGGGAGTGATGGGCATAGGTTTGGCTTTCGCCAGTGTTAGGACTGCAGACAGAGGCATCCTATCTTCTCCACATCATCCTCTTCTTCTTCTTCTTCTAGCCTCAACACCCTTCTCTCTTCTTCTTAGGTGCATCATAGGCTATTGGTTTAGATGGTGAGGGAGTTGGTTTTGAGGGTTGTGATTGTGGTTGATTGGATTTGGGCTTAGAGATTGGTTTGAGATTTGAGGGGTAGGCTGTTTTTGAGTGGGTGGAAGGGAAGGTTGTTCCAGCATCTTTGTTGTGAGTTTAGCCTTTGTAAGTTTTGCCATTTCAAACCTTTTACCAGCCCCAGCCTCATCAAGGGCTTCAACAATAATCCCCTTGTGGAATTGCTCAGACAGACAGATTCTGGTGGCTATAGCCAGAATACTGTCTCTGGTCCACGCGCGAATCTCCATTAAAGATCTTCCTAAGTATTTTGCAATGAAGCGGACCATGATCTCCAATCTCTCTTTTTCAAGCATCATACCCAGCCCATCGGGTTTGAATCTCTTGCACTTCCAACCTCCTGATCTCACTATCCAATGTGGCTGTATCAAACCCTTGCCTGAAGAGTTGTTCAATTATTTTATCCATGGATCGGCTGTGTGTATATCAGCATCTTTTACCAGCTCTTCCAAGGATTTGTCTTCAGCAGTAGGTTGATCATCAGCACTTTTCTTTCTTGTAAGTGAGCAGTGGTTGCTTTTCTTTCTCCTCCTCTTGGACTTGCTTTTGAGCCTTCTCTTCCTCTGTTCTTTTCCTCTTCTTTTCTTTCACTGCAGTACTCTCCCCTTTTTTGGATGCATGGAGGTAGGGGTTTGTACCGCAGAAAGTGTCTTTTGCACAGCAGCATCAATCAGGGTTGTAAAGTTGAGGAAAGCCTCTCATCAATGGCTTTAGTCACAATGTCAGTGATTATGGGTGTGATGAGAGGGAGGGAATTTTGAAGTACAGCACTATTTGCTCAGGAGGGTTCTGTTCCTGAGAAATAGTGCCTGAAGCAGAGGCAGGTGGCTGAGTTTGGAGTGGCTCAGTGTTTGGGGAACCTTCAACTGAAGGTGCCATCTGTGGGTTGGTGGAGGCAGATGGTCTTTCTCCTTGTGAGAGTTGGTCAAGTAGGTTTTGCAGCCTACTGACTTTCTCCTCAAGGATTGTGTTCTGGGCAAGAACATCGTAGAAAAAGCCCAGGTCATCATCAGCCGAAGCTGAATCACCTGACCTCCTGCTTGAAGCAGGATTTACATGCACTGGGTGTAGACCAGTTGTTGCATGTGCCCCTTTTCTTGGTACTGGGGACTTCCAGCCTCAGGACTATGTCCATCATCAGCTGTTGCCTCTAGTGAGGTCTTAGCAATGTTACCAGCCTCATTCTGATCATGTGCTGATTCAGAAGAGGTGGCAGCCTCACTAGATATTCTAATCTCCTTATCTACACCAGGAGATAGAAGTGGTAAACCCTGTGCTGTGGGTTCTCAATTGCACTGTGTTCCTCCCCCTCAATGGTAGAGGTGTTCCAGTAGTAAGTGGTTTCTGGGGAGGGGGTGAGGAGTGCAGTTGAGTCAGCACTTGTGCAACTATTAAAGTTGGGCTGTGAGGGGCGGTTGTATGGGGTGAAGGGATAGAAGCAGTGTGCACCTGGGGAGGTTGGTGCTCTTCAATGGCAATCCCCTCAAGTGAGGAAGATCCCAGATGTGTAGGTACCCCTTGTGTGGTTGCTGCAGGCTCCTGTTGAGAGGAATCCTGAGCGGCTATGGCTGGAAGAGTCCTTATATCCACTAGGGGGTTTGGACCAGTGGATATCTCCTGCGTTGTGTTGCAGGGGCATCCTCAGGGGACTCAATTCCCTGAGTAGCCGTTTTGGGTTTCTTTTTGGTGGGTTTGGTGTGGGACTTTTGATTTGGAGGTGGTGGCTGTGGGTTCCAGCTGCGTGGGTTTGCGCAGCTTGGCAGCCAATTTGAGTGTCTGGTCAGAGTTGTGCCGGGAGTATACTTCCGGCAGAACAGCCGTAGCAGGGACTCCCAAGCCAACAAGTCCCTCAGCATTAAGCTGGTTTGTAATGATGGCCATTATGAACCGTGGATATAGTATCCAACGGTTAGCAGTTAGTTTTTGAGCCATATCCTTGAGCTCCGAAAATATTATTTCTGAAAATTTAACGGTTGTTGCTCAAGAATAGAATACATTACCTGCTGCCACTTTGTCGACATTTGATCCCAAGACGAAGTCTTAGGAGCCAAACATACATTCACCATGTGAAAATTAGGCGTTCAGCGTCATGGAAGTGTTTCTTCATGATAGTGGAGGCACTTAGATTGCCCTGATATCCATGTTGGGCAAAGGATAGATCTGTGTGCCCTTGGGATATCCAGCAGGAGAAATGCATCATCCAGATGAGAATTTGGCGGATTATTGCGGAGTGATGACCACTTCTTTGTTGTTGACGACCGACTGGAGAGATGGTGTGTTGTTCTCCCAGTGGTAATGGTGACGTTCATCCAAAACTGTTGGAGGGATTCGGCATGTTATGGGATTCAGAAGAAATGCCGTTTTGTATTGGGACTGAACCATAAGATCGATAGCAGTATCGAACTTAGCCCAGACAGGCGATTTAGTAAGGTAGGCAACACAGTTGTGTCGCGGTTTAATTTGCATGGACGCCATTGAGAAGAGAGAAGTTTTGGAGAGGAACGTTAGGTTTGAAGAAGATGAAGCTTTGAAGGATTAGGTCAGGGATATTTATAGGGTACGGGTAGAAAAACGACTGAAGGATGTGGTGTTAGTCATCAGTAGTTTTAAACGACTGTTGACATGGTATTATCCTTTCAGACGTTGAAACAGCTGAAGTCGTGGTGTTAGGCATCAGTAGTTAGAAAACTACTGAAGACCGTGGTTTTGACTTCAGATGATTGAAACAACTGAGGACTTGGTGTTTGTCATCAGTAGTTGTGAAACTACTGAAGACAGTGGTTTTGTCATCAGTTGTTGTAAACAACTGAAGACTTGGTATTAGTCATCAGTAGTTATAAAACTACTGAAGACATGGTTTTGCTTCAGTTGTTTAGAATGAAACAGCAGTTGTTGAAACAACTGAAGAGAAAGTTCTCTTCAGTAGTTGTCGTCAATTCATAGCCTTTCAGCTGTTTCATGCTGTCCTCAACACTTATCAGACTTTGCATCTGATTTTCAGGTGTTTCATAGACATCAGTACTTATCTGTTTATACTGATTTCAGTAGTTGTAACTACATCAGTAGTTTTTTGAACAGATAAAGTACTTCAGTACTTGTGAGGCATTTAGCCATCAGTAGTTATAAAACTACTGAAGGGAAAGGACTCATCAGTACTTATATGTGACATGGGTACTAATGATTACCAGTAATTACTACTGAAATCATCAGTAGTTGTCACTTATTCTAGCTGCAGCATACCAAGCCTTAACACAAGGTTTTGGAAAGTAGAACTATCCAAAGGCTTAGTAAAAATATCTGCAAGCTCATCAGCACTAGGCACAAACTTAGGATCAATCAGACCTTTTTCAAAACAATCCCGAATAAAATGATGTCTGATCTCTATATGTTTGGTCCTAGAGTGCTGGACTGGATTTTTGACAATACACAGAGCTGAAGCACTATCCATTAACAATGGAGTCTTAGTCTCTGTAATGCCATAATCCAGAAGTTGGTTCTGAAGCCAGAGTACCCGAGAGGTGCAACTTGCAGCAACAATGTACTCGGCCTCAGCAGTTGATGTAGCAACAGATGTTTGTTTCTTACTCTGCCAAGAAATCAAACAGTTGCCTAGGAATTGACAACCACCAGAAGTTGACTTTCTAGTTAACTTGCACCCTGCATAGTCACTATCTGAAAAAGCAACTAATTTGCAAGAGTGTCCAGTGGAATACCATAAACCCAGAGATTGTGTACCTTGCAAATATCTAAAGATTCTCTTGACTGCAATCAAATGAGACTCTTTAGGAGCAGCCTGAAATCTAGCACAAACACATGTAGCAAACATAATATCTGGTCTAGAAGCTGTTAGATACATCAAGGACCCAATCATACATCTGTAAAGCGTTTCATCAACAGCTTTACCTTTCTGATCAGCATCCAGTTGTGTGGTGTTGCACATGGGAGTAGAACAGGGCTTACAGTTTTGTAAATCAAACTTATTCAAAAGATCTTTGTATATTTTGACTGATGAATAAAGGTTCCATCAGCCTTTTGTTTGATTTGCAAGCCTAGAAAGAACTGTAATTCTCCCATTGCACTCATTTCAAACCTCTTTTTCATTAATGTTGTAAAATCATCACACAACTGGGGATCAGAGGATGCAAAAATAATATCATCAACATAAATCTGAACAAGTAGCTTATGCTGATCCACCTTCTTAATAAACAAAGTTTTATCAATGGAGCCTCTAGTGAAATTATTCTTAAGAAGAAAAGTAGAGAGTGTCTCATACCAGGCTCTAGGAGCTTGTTTCAACCCATAAAGAGCCTTATCAAGTTTGTACACCCATTCAGGATGTTTATTATCCTCAAAGCCTGGTGGTTGACACACATAAACTTCTTCCTTTATTTTACCATATAAAAATGCACTTTTAACATCCATTTGAAAAACTTTAAGATTGTGGAATGCAGCATAGGCTAAGAACAATCTGATTGCCTCTAGTCTGGCTACAGGGGCAAAGGTTTCATCATAGTCAATACCTTCTTCTTGTGAAAACCCCTGTACAACCAGTCTAGCCTTGTTCTTAACAATAAGCCCATTTTCATCGTTTTTATTCCTAAACACCCATTTAGTGCCTATTGCACACTTACCTGGGGGAAGAGGAACAAGTTCCCACACTTGCTGTTTCTTGAACTGAAGTAGCTCAAGCTGCATAGCTTCAACCCATCCATTGTCTCTCAAAGCAACATGGTAGTTCTTTGGCTCTAGCTGACTGATGAAGAGAGCATAGAAGCAGAAGTTAGACAATTGACTTCTGGTTGAAACACCAGCATTGATATCACCAATAATCTGAGACATGGGGTGATTCTTCAGTTCTTGATAAACAATGAGATCTGTGCAAGTGTTTGTAGAACCTTCAGCAGCAGCAGATGTTGATGTAGACTCTTGAAACCAAGAATTGATGGTAACTCAAAAGATGTAGAGGAAACAGAGATCTCATCAGCATTTGTTGTGGATGGAACTGCTGAAGCTACAGGAACATCAAGTTTAGCAGACACAGGCAGTTGGTCACTAAACTTGAATAGGTGAGTATTGATATTATCATCATCATCATCAATACCACCAGGTGGAAGACATGCTGCAGAAGATGATTTAGCCACAGGATCTGCAACAGCTGGAGGTTGATAAGGAACATATTGCAGTATGTCCAAATCAAACAACTCCACAGGGTTTTGTGGAATCTTGTCCAAAGGAGATTCATTAAACTTCACATGCAGTCTCTTCAACTATCTTTGTTCTGCAGTTGAAGACTCTGTATGCCTTGCAAGTAGATGAATAACCAACAAAATACCCAGCATCCACCTTAGGATCAAATTTATGGAGTTGATCCTTTGTGTTGAGAATAAAACAGGGACACCCAAATGCTTTGAAAAATGAAATTAGAGGAGCCAAATGATGGAGAACTTCATATGGAGTCTTCATCAACCTCTGATTTACTAAAACTCTATTCTGCACATAGCAAGCTGTGTTGACAGCTTCAGCCCAAAAGGTCAGTGGCAAACAGAGTCAGCCAGCATGGACCTTGCAGCTTCAATGAGGGTCCTGTTCTTTCTCTCCACTACTCCATTTTGTTCTGGAGTCCTTGGGATGCTAAACTGCCTTTTGATTCCCTTTGAGAGATAGAAGTCATCAAGTGTATGATTCCTGAATTCAGTTCCATTATCACTCCTGATACACTTGACTGGAAGGGAATACTGCTTCTCAATATACAACACAAAGTTAATAACCTTCTGAGCAACCTCATCCTTTGAATGTAGAAAGAAAGTCCATACAAATCTGGAGTAATCATCCACAATTACCAGACAGTATTTCTTCTTGCCATGCTCATCACTCTCACAGGACCAAATAGATCCATATGCAGTAATTGCAAGCAGGCAGTGGACTTAGGCTCTTCAATAGGAGGGAATGAGACTTTGTGCTGTTTTCCTTTTAAACAAGCAGTGCAGGTTTCATCACAGTGGAACTCCTTTATTGGTAAGCCTCTGACTAAACTATTGTGGATAAGCTGATTCATGTTTTTGAAATTAACATGACCCAGCCTTCTGTGCCACAGTTTAGATTCTTGAGAAGAGGCTTTGGAAAATAGGCAAGGATTGCCTTGAGATCTATTTTCTTGGAAAGATCTAAGGCATACACTCTTCCTGTCCTGTTGGCTCTCAGGAGAGTGTGATCATCCAACACCTTGTCAATCAAATGCAAAACTTTGGATGACAGAATCCTACAGTTCTGACTGGTGAAAAGAGCAACATGGCCTTTATCACACATTTGACTGACACTCAAGAGATTGTACTTGAGATTTTCCACATGATTAACATCATCAAATTGATTTCTCCATTGGAGACAAAGCCATTACCAATGATGTAACCCCTAGCATCATTGCCAAAAGAAACAAATCCCTTCTTTCCTTGAGAGTAGTCATGAAGAAGAGAGCTGTTCCCAGTCATGTGCATAGATCCCCCTGTCTACATACCAGATGCTACTTTGGCATGTTGGAGAACCCTGCAATAATAAACAATCAGTTAGTTTTAGAGACCCAACCTTTTTGGTTTTGGGCCTGGTCTCATCAATAGATGGTAAACTAACAGGTTTATTTGAAACAACAGCTGAGAGGAAGAAGATGGTGAAGAAGAGGAATCCTTTGGCTTGGATCTCCTTTCTGTGGTTTCAACATAGGAGCATCTAGTTGGTTAACTCTACCCAACAGATGTTGAACCATCATAACCAGCTGTGTCTGATTTTGTGATAAAGCTTTCAGCTCATCAGACACATTGCCAGTGGAGTTTGATAAGTTCCTATGTTGCACCTTCTTCTTCTGAGCACTCTCAGCTGTCACCTGTTTAACCCCTTCCTTTTTGGATTTCTTTGAGGACTTAAGGGTTACAGGATTTGATGTTGCTGATACAAATGTGGTCTCAAACTCAGTTTTCATTTTTACCATTTTCTCTTTAATTCTTTCTTTTTGTTTGAGTTTGGAACCTCTTTTGTACCAGCAATCATCTGTAAGATGATTGAACAAACCATACTTCACATGGTTTCTTCTTCATCTTAGGTTGATCATCAACTAAAGAGGGTGAAGCAACTGAACTTGCTCTTCAATGCTTTGGAAGCATTGTTTGCTTTCTTGACTGCCTCTTTAGTAGTCTTCAAACTCTTTCTACTGACAGTTTTCTTCTCTTCAGTACTGACAGTAGTTGGAGTTTGAACTTCAGGTGTTAAATCCTGCTCTCTAGTCCTTTCAGGACTTTCAGAATTAACTCCTGAGTTGATCAACTCATTGATCATGTGAGTGTCAGCATTTGAACCATCAACATCAGCTGATAGGTTCAGAGAGGGCTTGATGCTGACTTCTACTTCTGATTGTGCTGTATCAGAAAGTAGATCACATGATGAGATGGATTGGTTATACTCTCACCATCAGATTCTACTCTACTCTGCTCTTGGAGTAAAATCTGTAGGTGGAGCAGTGTGATTGTAACCAATGCCAAACTTCACATTGGAAGCAGATTGCTTACTAAGAAGCATTTCAAAACCTTTGCATGATTGTACCCATCTATCACACTCTACCTGGGTAACTGCAAGGGTTTCTTTGAGATCTTTATACTTCTCTAGAAGTATCTCTTCCCTAGCCTTATCATCAGTTATTTGGCATTTCATTTGTAAATCTCATCATTTTTATCATTAAGCACAGACTCAAATTCAGCTTTGTTTTTGGAAATTATTTGTTCTAGCTCAATGTTCTTGTTGATTAAGCTACATTTGCTTCTCTAATAGATGCAAATGCTGCTATGCATGTGTCAGAACATAATTTGGCTTTTGCCTCAGAGGATACCTGTGATACCTTTGGTGTAGAGGCATTAGAGGATGAAGTATCAGAGAATCCAAAGCCATAAGAGCTAGATTTCCAAATGGACTGTCACCACCATGTTGACCAGCACCTGAGAACAGTTGTTCATGACCAGACATGTCATCTGGTAAACTGCTCCAGTCAACAACTCCTGGGGTGAAGAAGCTGTGTTGTTGAGGTTGAGTTTGTTGATGAGATTGGGAAGGCTGTGGTTCAGGCAATGCTTGTGGTTGTTGTGCAATTGGAGCTTGAACAGAATTTGGTTGAGGCACATAATAGCAGGGATAAGGATATGACATTTGACCCTGGGGAACAAAGTATGCAGGAGATCTAGGATGTGAATAATGACCAGAACCAGCAGGATGTTGCCCTCTGTTTTGTGGACTAGTACTAGGAAAAGTCACAAAGGGTGCAGAAGAGTTAGATCCAGTTGATCTACACTCTCTTGCAAAGTGTCCTAGCCTTTGGCATTTGTGACACCTCAACTTACTCTTGTCAAAACCAACTTTGGTTTTGCCAGAGAGTCCAGGAAATTTCCTGCCAGTTCTCTTATAGAACTTCTGAGATCTGATATTAATCAGTGCCATTTGGCTCAGAATATCCATCTCTTCTAGATCATCATCAGCTATTCCTTTCAGATCATCCATGATGAAGCATAAATTGTCACTATTACTGCCAGAATGACTCTCAATACCAACAAATGCATGATCAGAACTATTTGAAGAGAAATCTATATGCTCATCATAATTGCTTTCAGATGCAGCATATTCTGACTCATGACCAACAAGGCAGTGTTGCCTGGTACAAAGTCATCAGTGAGCTTTCCTGATGAGGACAGTTTCCTCTTCTGCTCTATCTCTCTTTCAAATGTAAGCAGTTTCCCATGAAGTTGGGTGAGAGATAGGCCTTCCAGATTTGCACTGGAGCGTAGAACAATAGTGTATGTGTCCCATCTCTCAGGCAGTGATCTGAGGAATCTGTTGTTCATCTGGCTATTGGTGTATTCCTGTTTCACCATTTTCAGCTCAGATATCAAGCAGGAAAAGCGCTCAAACTGTTGAGTCAGTGTCTCACCCTTTCTATGAGAGAATGTCTCATATTGTTGGGCAAGGATTTCTCTATTGTTTGCTAAGACCTCATCTGTGCCACCGAATTGTTCCTTCAGGGCATTCCAGAGATCATGAGCAGTTTCATGATGCATAAGCCCTGAATAGATTTCATTAGGCAGTGCCATGGCCAGAATTCCATGGGCTTTAGCATCAATCTCAAATAGTTTCCGATCTTCATCAGAGTATTGTTCCTTCTTCTTCGGAACCATTTGATTGGTTTCCGGATTGTTCACCATAGGCTTATGTGGTCCATGTACCACAGATGTCCAACAACCTGAACTGTTAACAGACAGGTGATGAAGCATTCTTCGTTGCCATATGTTATACTCGGTCCTAACCAGCATCGGAGGCTTGGTTGAGGAACCGGTATTGTGAGGATCATTAGAAGGAGTCGTCATCTCGATTCAATCAAATTCGGTTAAGCTAAAACAGATTTAGAACAAAAAAAACGCAACAACCATTGAACCAGAAGATCTCAAAATAAATGAACGAAAGCGGCAGAAATTCAATAATCTATAACCAGTTCTTGCAAATGCGCTAATTCAATCAAACACAGATATCAATTAGCAGTTTCAATGATCAATTGTTAGATCGATCAATGATTAACCATGCTCTGATACCACTTGTTAGGATCAGTGATCTATGTTTGATTGATTGACGAGTATTGCAGCGGAATTCAAACAATGAATTAGTCGATTCACAAGAACAAAACGATATTCAATGAAGAACAAGACGGTTATAGAGAGAGAGAATATCTGCAAATATATTTCATTCAATATTCGCTTTCGTGGTAACAGAATGTCACAATTATGATTAGGTCGACACCTCTTATATAAGAGATGTGACGTCTGCTGATGTCACTTGATAGTGACATCTAACAGATTTATTACAACTGAAACACAACTACTGAAGATGTCAAAACAGCTGACATCTTCTTACAAAAATTCTAAGTGTTATCAGTTGTTATAACTACTGAAAAATATAAAACTACTGAAACTACAACGACTGAAGAACAAGCTCTTCAGTCGTTTTACAAAACTACTGAAACTAGAAATAAAAACTACTGATATCACACTACTGAAGAAGTACTCTTCAGTTGTGACAAACTGAAGAAGTACTCTTCAGCAGTTGTGACACTACTGACGCTTCAGTACTTGATCTTCAGACTTTGACCTTCAGATGTTTCATCAGCTGATGACTTCAGTAGATATCATCAGCTGATGTCTTCAGTCTTTGTCTTCAGACTTTGTACATCAGTTGTTGATCTTCAGCACTTGTAAACTCTTCAGCTGTTGTACTTCAGTACTTTGGTCTTTCAGCTTCAGCACTTGTGTTCTTCAGCTGTTCAGCTTCAGTACTTGTGTTCTTCAGCTGTTCAGCTTCAGTACTTGTGTTCTTCAGCTGTTGTACTTCAGCACTTTAGTTCTTCAGCTGTTGAACTTCAGCACTTGATCTTCAGCTGTTGAAGTCTTCAGCACTTGTCAAACTGCTGATGAAGCTTTCAGCAGTTGTTGTGATACCATGTGGGACTTAGAGTTTTTCTGATCTTGGCTCATTGGTTCTTTTGGTCCAACACCTCCTGACCAAGCAAGGCAGGGTTTTTCCTGGTACAAAGTCATCAGTGAGCTTCCAGATGATGACAGTTTTCGTTTCTGTTCTCTCTCTCCTCAATCAATGTGAGAAATTTCCATGGGTTGGGTGGAAGATAGTTTTGTCCAAATTTTGCACTGGAGCGAGGACAATAGTAATGTTGTCCCCCATCTCTCAGTGCAGTTATCTGTAAAATCCTGTTTTCATCTTGCTATTGGTGTACTCATGTTTGACCTTTTTTAATTCAAGATCCAACAGAGAACCGCTAAAACTGTTAGCTCAGTGTCTCACCCTTCCTATGAAGCATTCTCAATTTGTTGGGCAAGGATTTTCTATTATTTTGCCAAGACCTCATCTTTCCTTCCTCCAAATTGTCCTTTCAAGGCATTCCAGAGGTCATGGGCTTTTCATACTTCATTAGCCCAGAATAGATTTCATTGGGTCAGTGCCATGGCCAGAATTCCATGGGCTTTGCATCATCTCACAATTCTTAGCCTCATCTGAGTATTGTTTCCCTCCTCTTTGAAAACAAGTTGATTGGTTTCTGGGTTAATTCACCATAGCTTGTGGGACCATGTACCACTGAGGTCCAACACCTGAGCTGTTAACAGCGGTGATGTAGTCATTCGTCGTGCCAAATGTTTTATGCTCACTGTCCTCACAGCATTGAGGCTTAGTTGAGGAGCCATATTGTGAAGGATCATTGGAAGGAGTGCTTTTAAAAGTTCAGACAAATTCAAGATAAGCAAAACAAATTTGCTCAAAACCACTAAAACCTCAATTAAAATATCCAAAAGCGACAGAACTTCAAATCTCTATAACAGATTCGAGCGAATTTGCTAGTTCGAATCAAACTTAGGCAAATGAGCAGTTTCAATGAGCATTGTAGATCGATCAATATTAACCTGCTTGATACCATTTGATAGGACCAGCATCTAGTTTGATCGATTCAAAGATTTCAGTAGCGGATAGAGTACCATCAGCACATTCGAGCAAGATACCAAAGATATTGCAATGAACAGAATTAGTTATAGAGAGGAGAAATTTTCTTCTGCAAAAAGAACATTTCATTCATCACACGCTTTCGTGGTGGCAAAAATTGTCACACATACAATCAGGTCAATCATCCCTTATATAGGAATGTCATGGTGGAACATTCCTTATATAGGAGATGTGACTCTGCTGATGTCACTTGATAGTGACATCTAACAGAATATTTAAACAACTGAAACACAACTACTGACGAAGAGTCAAACCAGCTGACATCTTCTTACCAAAATACTAAGTGTTATCAGTTACTACAACTACTGAAAAGAACTACTGAACTACAACGACTGAAGAACAAGCTCTTCAGTCGTTTTACAAAACTACTGAAAGTAAAAACATAAAACTACTGATATCACAACTACTGAAGAAGTACTCTTCAGGTGTTGTGACAAACTACTGAAACTTCAGCACTGGTCTTCAGACTTGAACTTCAGACGTTTCATCAGCTGATGACTTCAGTAGATGTCATCAGCTGATGTCTTCAGTCTTTTTTCTTCAGACTTGTACATCAGTTGTTGATCTTCAGCACTTGTAGACTCTTCAGCTGTTGTACTTCAGTAATATGGTCTTCAGCTTCAACACTTGTGTTCTTTAGCTGTTGAGCTTCAGCACTTGTGTTCTTCAGCTGTTGAGCTTCAGCACTTTAGTCTTCAGCTGTTGAGCTTCAGCACTTGTGTTCTTCAACTGTTGAGCTTCAGCACTTAGTCTTCAGCTGTTGAAGTCTTCAGTACTTGATCTTCAGCTGTTGAAGTCTTTAGCACTTGTCGAACTACGATGAGCCTTCAGCAGTTGTTGTGATATCATGTGGGACTTAGAGGTTTTCTGATCTTGGCTCATTGGTTCTTTTGGTCCAACAAGTGATGATGATGAGGCTAGTGAGAAGGAAGAGACAAGGGAAGGGTAGAACAGTGATGATGATGAAGAAGGAGATGCAGCTGCATCTACATCAGCTCAAGGTCAAGAGAGACATACAAGAGAAATCAAGACCAAGGAGCCTCATCTTCTGCCCCTCCTACTGACGCGCCGGCTATTCAGGGGAAAAGTAATGTTTAGATATTTATGTACTTGAAACCTTTGTAATGGAATTTGGATTAATATGATGTAATTAATGTTTATGTATATATTTGATGTTTACTGTTTTGATTATTGACTAATGGTTGATGTGTTACATGTTTTAAATCACGCAGATCCGAATTTTCAAAGAGATGAATACAATGTTACTCCCCTTCAATAGATCAAGACTCAACTAATAATGATTCTTGATCTGCAAGGGATAGTCAGGAGATCTGTGAGTTACACTCCTGAAGAAGGAGAAATAATTCATGATCTCATTGATGAGCAATTGGCCGAAATATTCCTACTAAATCCTGACGAGATCGTGAAGGATGCTCCTACTATGGACATGGACAGTGACGATGAGCTTAACAATGTGGATGAAATCAAAATTGAAGGCGTCACTACACAACATTATCCAAAGTATGCTGACAATGAGGGAAATATAGTCCCCAATCTGGGTGACTCCCTTGTTAGTGATACTTTTGAAACTCTGGATAAGATGGAGCAAAAGTCAGAGAAGAAAAAAGACCAGGCCCAAGCCTCAGAAGCCGATGTCAATATCAGAAAGGCTGAATGGGCAGCATGTTTTGCAGAAATTAAAGCCCAGCATAGTGCTCCAAAGTCAAATGTCTACACCAAACTCTATAAAGTGAAAAAGCATCACAAGGTGTCAGGCAAAATTATAGCGTGGGCCTATTTTGAAGATCTTAATGTTTATGCTGTTAAAAAGAGAAGGGATTGAGTACTTCAGATTCCCACACAATCTAAAGACTCTTCCGGGTTTTAAGCTTAACCAGCTAGCAAAATTGAAGTTGCTATATGCTGACCCTTGTAAGATGTCAGGCTGATTTGAAGCTGCTTTAAAGAGAGATTACCACACCAGGTGGGTCAACTTCAAACCTCAACAACTAGCAAGGTATATCAGAAGATCTGAAGTTGATGCCATAACTGGGAAGCCAAAGATTGTGCTGAAGTGGAGTCCTCCGCGCATGATGTCTAGAATCCCTCTACGAGAAATGCCACAGGACTTCACTTCACACTTCAAGTGGTGGTACTACGATTGGAGAACAGGCGAAGCGGTCATAGTGTTGAACAGAAATAGTAGTATGGAAACATGGTGTTTGACCCCACATGGCTCATTAACTTGTCGGCTGATGATGTTTACACCTTATACAAGTGGCCATTATTCTATGACTCGCAGGATATTATACAAGCTCTCCAATTCCAGAATGTGATACGGCTCTTCTTTGCTTTTGAAATACATGTAGGAGTCACAAGAGAGGAGAAGTATAAGAAATATGAAGAGCTAATGAAGAATGTTAGACAATAGATTAAACTAGGTCCAAGGGGGAGTTTGTAGTACATATGTACCTAGTTTATGAGCTTAATGTAAAAGTCTTTCATGTCTTACATATATGTAAATGGATGGTTGAATGAAATACAATGTGTGGTTTATGCTTATAATGTTTAATATTTCATTGGTTATTGTGTATTAACGCTTATTGAACTAAATATATAGGTTTGTGGTTGTTTGAATAGATCTAAGTCAAATAATGATTATGAAACATATTCAAACTTAATCATATGAACTTCTTATGCGAATGGCCCATGCTAATGGACCATACTCATGAACAAGTTCATGCTAATGAACTAGTCGCACGACTGAACCAGGAGACTGGATCAGTCGCATGATTGTAACATGAGATTGACTCAGTCGCACGACTGAACACTCAGTCGTGCGAATGGATCAACCGCATGACTCAATCGCATAACTAAACCATGCTAATGGTTCAGTCGCCCGAATGAGAAACCCTAACCTATAAATACCACTTAAATCATGGAAAAACAAAACACTTCAAAAACCTACGTACTAAATCATACCCTAGCTATCCAGAGACTTCTAAGAACCTGTTCCAAGTTCATAGATCGCACTAGATTGATTACCAATCGTTCTTAACATTTAGATTCAATCTACAATTGTTTCTACGTGCGATCTCACTGACTGGATCGCCAATCAAATAGGATTCCGCCCAATTTGACTTGGTATACACGTATATCAGTTAGTATTTCGTTCAATACATGATCCTAACACATCACATTGGTAGGACCAAACAGATCCATGTGAAGCAATTTGATGTAAATGGATGGTTGAATGAAATACAATGTGTGGTTTATGCTTATAATGTTTAATATTTCATTGGTTATTGTGTATTAACGCTTATTGAACTAAATATATAGGTTTGTGGTTGTTTGAATAGATCTAAGTCAAATAATGATTATGAAACATATTCAAACTTAATCATATGAACTTCTTATGCGAATGGCCATGCTAATGGACCATACTCATGAACAAGTTCATGCTAATGAACTAGTCGCACGACTGAACCAGGAGACTGGATCAGTCGCATGATTGTAACATGAGATTGACTCAGTCGCACGACTGAACACTCAGTCGTGCGAATGGATCAACCGCATGACTCAATCGCATAACTAAACCATGCTAATGGTTCAGTCGCCCGAATGAGAAACCCTAACCTATAAATACCACTAAATCATGGAAAAACAAAACACTTCAAAAACCTACGTACTAAATCATACCTAGCTATCCAGAGACTTCTAAGAACCTGTTCCAAGTTCATAGATCGCACTAGATTGATTACCAATCGTTCTTAACATTTAGATTCAATCTACAATTGTTTCTACGTGCGATCTCACTGACTGGATCGCCAATCAAATAGGATTCCGCCAATTTGACTTGGTATACACGTATATCAGTTAGTATTTCGTTCAATACATGATCCTAACACATCACATTGGTAGGACCAAACAGATCCATGTGAAGCAATTTGAGTGGTGTAGTATTAGTATTGATAGTTTTAGATTTATGAGACACTTTATGTTGTTTTCCTTTGTAACAAGAAGAACAATGAGTTGAGCAATAAAACTCTTTCTTTGGAAGTCCAATGACTAACTCATTTTTCACCAATTTGTTCATGTTCTTCATGTTAGAATGCATAAGCCTTCTATGCCACAATTGAGATTCATCTTCTGATGACTTAGATAGGAGGCATGTTTCATGTCTTGTGAGTGAGGTGTTGTTCATGTCCAAAACATAAGTGTTTCCTTTTCTTGATGCTTTAAGAAGCACCCAATCTTCTGGAACAGAAAAACCTGGCTCAAGAATGTAATGTGGTATAATTTTGATCACAAATTTGAGACACACTTGGTAAATTATACTGTAAATTTTCACAATAGTTTACTTTCTCAAACTTGAGCACACCATTTGTTACCATTCCTTCACCAACAATTTTACCTCCCTTCTTATCCCCGCCAAATGCCACATAAGAAGCATTTTTATGTTTGAAGTCATGGAGAAGTGAACAGTTTCCTGTCATATGCCTGGAACAACCACTGTCAACATACCACTTGTTGTTAGCTCTCTAATATTGTTCCTGCATTCAGAAATAAATCAGTTAGAATTGACAACTCAAGCCTTAATGATCTTAGGTTTGCCAATAGTGTCTAAAATAGTTACTCCTTCGTGAATAAGTCTTGAAGTTTCTGTTTTAGTTTTGCTTGATTCATTTTGAGTTGTTTCAGATGAGGATGATTCTGTTGAAGGAGATGTTGATGAACTAGGTTATTGTTTCCCAAATTCTTCTTTATTCAACTTATGTTTGTTCATTTGAGGCTTTGGTTTTGATAATGAATCTTGATAATTAAATGTTTCACTATCTTTTGTTTTTGAATGAGGTATATGAATTCCCTTTTCAAAATGATCAAAGAATGCATCATCAGCTTTTGTTTCCTTTTCAGTCAAATCCACCCTTTTATGAGGTGTTTTTGATTGCTGGAAAGTTGTTCTTTCCTTTGAAGGATGAACATCAGAGGATGTCTTTTTTTTATTTTGGCCTTTGTTTTTGTTCAGACTTCTTCAGTTTTGAATGTTTTTCACAATCAGTAGATTGAGTGTCCGATTCAGATTTATCTAATTGTTTATTCTTTGTGCCTTTTGTCTTGTTTTTTGTTGAAATAACATTTGTGAGTTGAATGTTATTTTTGTTACAGATAGCATAGTGTTTGTTGAAGTAGCAGGCAGATGTCATGTGATTGTTCATATTGCAAATAGAACAATAACTTCTGAAGTAACAATCTTCAGTATTATGGTTTTTTATGTCATACCATTTGCAATACATCTCATCTGATTCTTTCTCAGAATCATTTAATTTCTTATGATTTGCCAACTTTTGAGGCTTTGCATCCTTTTTCAGCTTTGAAGTTGATTCTTTCTTTCCAGTTTTTGTTATTTGTTGCTAAATTCCTTTTCCATAGATCATCTACTGAATCAACATTAACTTCTACTAAAGAGGTTTTCTTCTTTCGTAGATCCAGTACTAAAGAAAGGTTCTTCTTTCACTCATGATCAGCTGAAAGCCTTTTCTTTTCTTTTTCCACGGATGATTTGTGCCTTTCCTTAGCAGAGGCACACTTCTCATTTACTTCATTGGAAGATTTTGTTGCTGATTTGTTCTTGAAGACCTTCATTTAATTGAGCTATTCTCTTGCAGATGGTGTTCAACATGTTTCTTTGTTTAGGAGGGTATGGCAGCTTTGTTTCTTCAAGCACTTTTGGAATATTTGTTTCAAAAACAATAATCTTACCCTTGTTTAGAAGATCATGATCATGTTCATCAGAATCATCCAAGTCATCACACTCATCAAAGTTGAATTATGAATCATTTGATTAATCTTGTCTGATTCAGAAGACTCAGTTTCATTCACCTCAGATTTATTATCAACATTTTGTTGATTAGAACTTGTTCCTATATTGGTGCTTGGCACAAAATGATTTTACAAGTTATTTGTCATTGATTCAGGCAAAGGAACATAATTATTGTTAATAGGAGGTGCCATAACATTATATCCCAAACCAGACTTGTTCTTTGAATCAATATGAGAATTTAATAATTTCTCATATTGCTGAGATGAAAGTTGAAACTTCTAAAGTTTCACTTCAGTTGATGCATGATCAGCCATGGATTTGGTTAAGGAAGTGGTCAGATGCTTAACTTGTGCTTTTAAACTGTAATTTTTAGAAACAATTTTATCTAAATCCTTTTGTAAAGAGTTAATTTTTATTTGATATAATTATGTTCTCTTACATGAGATTCATTCAAAATCATTGTTTCTTTAACTTTATTAGCTAATTGTTGAGCATGGACTCTATGTCTCTTTACTTCCTCGACATATATTGATGAACATAACCTGTCTCTTACCTCACTTGCCATGGGTGGAACTTTGTTTTCCATGTGAGCCATTAGAGCTTGAATTTCTTCCAAGACGTAGTTCTCATACATACTCCAGTCATAGGTTCCATCCTGAAGAATGATCAGCCCATATTTTATTGAGTTGCTTGTCCCTGCTGGGTATCAGTGGCTAGTGGGGATGAGTTGGCAGTTGTGGCTGCCTAAATGATCTTTGAGATGATGAAGATTGTTTAGACTGATGTTGTTGATGTTGTGTTGAGTCAGGATTTTGTTGATTGCATTCTCTAGAAAAGTTTCCATAGAGATTGCACTTGAAGCATCTTACCTTTGACTTATCAATACCAATCTGTGATGATTTACTTGCAGTAGCCAAATTCTTGTTTCTTCTTAGATATTGTTTTGCTTTATAGGCAATCATTGCCATTTGTCATTGTAGATCCATCTCCTCCATTACATCTGGAGGTAGTTCTTCCAAGTCTTGTTGGAACATGTTGGCATTGGTTAATGAGCTTCCTAGGTAAGCTTGAAAGCTTGAACTGAAAGCTGCAAAAGCTGCTTTTTGTTCTTTAGAGTCTAGAATGGAAGTGATAGACTCTGATTGATCATTGATTGAGGGCTTTTCTGATGATGTATCTCTTTGATCATTAGATCTTCTTTTTCTTTTCTTGACTTGCTTTGAGAAGATTTCTTAGGAGGTTTTGAAGCATAGAAACTTACTTCCTTTTCATCTTCACTCAAAGTACAAGAGTTATCACCATCATTGTTGGACATAAAGGCACTTCCAGCACTTCTTGTTTCTTTAAAATGATATGGTGATACATGAGTTCTCACACTCTTGTTTCTTGATTTCTCATCCATTTCAAGAGCCTCAACTCTAGCCACTAGAGTATCTAGTCCAACTTCTTTGAGGTCTATGGTGTTCTTGAACATGGATACAGTTTATTTCCAACTTTCTTGTAAAGTATGGAGTATTTTCTTGTTCAATTCCTCATTTGTGTACTTCAACTCCAAAATATTCATTTCTGTAACAAGTTGCATAAATCTATGGAGATATTAAGGAATTGATTCACCTATAATATGATGAAATGTTTCATATTGTGAATGAAGGGTGTCCTTTCTAATGCTTCGGATTTCATCACTCCCTTCATAGAGTGTATGAAGAATCTTCCACAAGGAGTTTGCTGTTTTGTAATTTTCACACCTGATTAATATTTCCTCTGGTAAAACCATACTAAGCAAGCTGTATGCTTTAATATAAACTTTAACCTTCTTAATATCATCATGTGACATATCTTTCGTACTTATGGGTTGATTATTATCATTCTAATCCGACCCAAGGGTGGGTGGAATATAAGGACCTTCTGTTATTGAAACCTATAAGTCAGAATATATAAAATTTACATGATTCCTGAACTTGATTTTCCAAGATTTAAAATCTGCTTTTGTTTCCAACTTTGGAGGTTGGTAAGATGATCCATCAAAGTTGCTCATGATTAGTTAAGATCTAAGACTTTAACTAATGAATTTGTTCAAAGGATATGAACAAGTTATTGATGTTGATCAATAACTAAGATATGCTTTTAAATTGATTTGAATATAGATCCAAGTTAAATGAAATATGTAATGTTGAACGACAAATCAAATATCACACAAACTCTTTGCTCAAAAACAATAGATCTAATCACTAAAACTGACAAATCTAAAGGATTTTGAAAACAATTAAACACAACTAACACTGATAGATCAATCAATCTAAATCAATGAGCACTTGGCTCTGATACCACCTATGAATTCAAGGATCGCAATCAGGAATTATCAGTGTTGGTTGAAGTCAAGTCAACGTTTGCAGAATCAATGTTAACTTGGTTTAATTGTTTGTGTTAATTTCAATATCAATAGTGATTCAAGAATAAGATAAACACAATGAATGAAACACAATTAACGATCAGACAAATATTTAATTCAAACGTAGTTCACTAAAAACATGTTAATGATTACAGTTGAATAAACAATTACTGAACGAATGATATTGATTTTAGTGTTTGATGATGTGACGGCTGCTAGGGTATTGGTTTGTGTGATTTGATGTGATGTTTGGTTGTAATGTTGTTGCTTGGATGTTTGTCGTCGAAGCCATCTTTGCCGTCTGCTCTTTTGATTTGAAACCTAGGATCCATATTTATAGACAATAATGTTTCTGTTAAAGAAACACCGGATCTCTTGGGATTTGGAATTGTTTCTCCTAAGGAATCACCGGATTTCTTGGGATTCGCATAACTGCCTTATTGACTTGTAACACTTGTATTGTTTGAATACAAGTGTTTGGACTCCACAGGAATATTGTCTTCCGTAGATAATTGTTCTGCCGTAGGAATCTTGTTCTTCCGAAGCAAACTTGTTCTTCCGAAGGTATCTTGTCTTCCGAAGCAAACTTGTTCTTCTGTCCTCAGAGCTGGTTGTTCATCCATAGAATATATTCAGATGTATTTTACTTATCAGAAACATAACTATGGAAGAACAAAGTGTTTATCCGTAGATGTTTCTTACACTTGGTCAATTTTTCAGAAATTCACCAATTATATTGATTTACTTGCAAACATACATAAATCAACACACATATATATGGGTTAACCTATATATTTAATGCGTACATAATAATAAATTACAAGCATTCATTACAGATATTAATTCAAGTTCTAAGCCTATACAAAATGGACTAGATCTATTGATCCTAGACCTAACATAAAGTATTATCTAAGATATGGTAGTCATGACATGTCCATACTTACCTTTTGTCACCTAATAAAGTTGGCAACTGTGCTAACTAATAAAGGTGAACATGCGGAATAAAGTATGGTCAACTACATGGCTTTTGAGAAAACGCCATGCAGTATCTCAGAGGTCTGCAGCGGAGTGTTAGAGACACCATACTTATGTCCACTAATTCATAGTAGTGTCTTCCGAAGTGTAGTTGGCTTCGGAAGAAAAAGTTCTTCTGAAGCCACTTATACTTCGGAAGAACAAGTTCTTCCGAAGCCACTTATACTTCGAAAGAGGCTACTTCTTTCGAGGCTTGAGGACTTCTTCTTTTCCTCATACTTCAGAAGTTGACTTCTGATCTTTTCTTCTAATTCTTGATCTTCGGAAGTGAATACTTTGTCTTCAGAAGTAGAGTTTATCTTCGGAAGTTAATCTTGCACTTTGGCTTTGAAAGAACTCTTTTTCCTTCGAAAGCTCCACACTTAGCTTCGGAAGTCCTTTATTAGTTGCACAAAAATAGTCTAAGTGATTTGGTTTTGGTTGCACCAGCCTTCTTCTTGATCCAACAAACTCCCCCTAGGCTGATGCTACCAAAACCTCACTTGTTCCTGCTTCTCAAAACTTTCAGCACCAGGGAACGCAGATATTTATCTGTTTCTTTGTTCTTCCCAGTGGTGGTGCTGAGAAGCTTGTACAAATCATTTGTGGATAGGAGATCTAGTCTATCACTTTGAATGATATGCACCCTCTGTTAGGTCCCTCTTAAAAGAGTTATTGACCAGAGCTATAGTCATACTCCCATCTAACTATTGGTTCCAATTCAGGGCCTTCCACCATCTGTAGAAAGGCTTTGCCTTGGTGGTTGACCTTTCCTTGTCTTCCTTCTCTCTCAGCTTCAACTCCTCTTTAATATTTTATTTTGCGGTTAGCTCAGCAAGATGAAGGCTGCTAAGTTGACTTCTGATGTGAGTAGTAGTTTCGGAGTGGAGGGATTGGAGAATGGTTTCTTTGCTAGCTCAGCAATGTCAAATTTGCTAGAGTGTAGCAGAGAGGAGGCATTCAGCTTATTACTTTCTCCATTCTCTCTCTCCATAACAAAGTTATGAGAGGCTTCATCGAACCTCCACTGGATGATTTTCTTTCTAGGCATAAGAGGCTGACTAGGAATCTTGTCCCCTCTCTTTGTATCCAGTAGCGTCACCAACTTTCTTCTCAGCTTCTTCTCTTGCTCGTTTAAGGAGTCAAAGTTGAGACCAAGAAGTCTAGCAGCATGGTCTAGTGTTCCTCTGGGCAGATCAAGAAATTGATCTCTAGTGAGGGAACATGAAGATCTATCAACATAAGTTAGTTTAACAGAGTCTTCCTCACAAGAGATGTCGCTCAGGGTTGTGCAGTTGGTGAGCTTTGTCTTGATTGCCTTGAAATCTTCTAAGGAGAGATATTTGGAAGGCTGGGGGGATGGTTTGGAAGGTTGTTGGGTAGGTTGTGGTGTTATGGTTCTGGAGAGTGTTATGGGTTGGAGGATGGGTAGTTTAGGTGGTAAAGGTGAGGAAGTAGGTATGGATAATGGTGTAGGTTCAGGTGTGTAGGGTTTAGTCTTGATGGGGAATGGAGAGGGAGTTGGTTTAGGTTGGGGTTGAGTGGTTGGTTTGAGGATCATCCCCTGTACCCTTCTGTACATCTCTTTCCTTTTTCTCATACGATTGTCAGCCTTGATGTCGTTGGCAATTCGTTGGAGTGTCTTTTTAGAGATAGGTCCCACCTACCTACCAGAGAAGCCATGAGTCCGGAGATAATCTTTCATCTAGGCTTTCTCACCTATCTTCTTGGCTGTAGTGACCCCAGCTTCTTCTTCTTTCTTCTTCTTCTCCCTCAACTTCTCTCTCACAGCTCTCTTTCTCTCTTTCTCTAGTTGATCTTGCTCTTTGTTGAAGGGCCATAGGATCCTATCATTATCATGTGGAGATATTCTTGAAGAGAGAAACCTCTGGAAGTTAGGAAAGATATCCTTTCCCTCCAGAGCTGTAGATCAACTTCCCTCTTCTCTCTTTCTCTTTCCTCCTTTAAGGCCAACCATGCTACTTCCTCTTTTTGTTCAATCTGTAGCCTGGTTGCCTTTTCTAGCTCTACTAACTCTTCCAATGGTAGCAGGAGTATGTCTTCATTGGCAGCTCCAAGCTTGATGAGTCCATCAATGATCTATACCCTCTTTTTGTTGTTGACTGCCTCCTGGTTGGCTGCAGGTGATTTGGAACTGGCGGCTAACAATTTTGAGTTGGAAGTCTACCTTTTCTTTTAAGCTTTTCAATCCTCTCCTCCTAATGAAGCTCTTCCGCAGTCATTTTCTTATTACCTTTATCATCTTTGGAAGTGCTTGACTTTGGTGGTTCTTGGATGGAAGATTCAGATAGAGATAGAGATAGTGAAGTTGTCTTATCTAGGGGTCGGTTGAGAAAGTCCTCACTATTCACCTCAGATGCCAGCTCTAGAATTGCATCTGTGATGATTAGATCTTCGGACAAAGAGAATAGTCCTTCCGTAGCTTCCATCTCAGCTTCGGAAGACTCAGTTTGTTTTTCCGAGGCTTTGACTTTAGCTTCGGAAGTTTGAGGGAGTGCACTATCTATCCCAACTATTTCAGTTGCTGGGCCATCAGTGCTTATTTCCCCTTTGAATTTAATCTCAGGTTCCATTTGGACCTTAGGTTGACCAACTTCTTCCATAATGGTAGAAGATGCACTTAACCTCTGAAGTTCTTCAGCTCCAAAGTATATCATAGTCGCATCAAGGATAGGTTGATCTAGAGAAGATCTTAATAGAAACTTAGAAAAGAGCCTATAAAGATCTCTGAGCATCCTTGGGTCTATTTGCAGGATAACTTAGAATGGCTTAGAAAAGATATTTGCAATGGGAGCCAAATATCTGGAAGTTGAAGCTTGGCTCTGTGGTTCCTTAGTTGTTTGTCTCTGAACACTCTCCTCCTTTTTGGTAGCATCATCTTGAGAGCTAGATGAGCTAGAGGAAGAGGTCAAGGAGACTTGAATGGGTACATGCCTAACAGATCTCTCAATTTGTTTCTCAGCTAGCTGAGCCTTGAGACAGTCAATCTCAAGTTGCTTAGTGGCAGACCTATCCTCTAAAGTCCAAACCTTAGATTCGAGGATTGAGACTTTAGATAGTAGGGTTTTAATAGCGAGTTGCAATCTTCCCTCATCTTCTTTTAAAGAATCATATAGAGATAAGGTAACATACCTAGTATGTTCATCCTCACCACTAGATGTGGTTTCTTAGTACCCTGGTTTCTCTTGCTTAATGATGTCTCTTTCAGAGTCATCAAAAGTCATTGTTGCCACAGATCCAGTCTCAGAGATGTTACCATTGTCCTGAAGATCCATTGAGGCTCCTTCAGTAGTGGCAACTGAATCTACATGAGTCCCCTCCACATCAGTGGGACTCACCTCAGTAAAGGCTTATTGATGGGGACTAGAGATAAGAGGTCTCTCTAGGCTCTGTTGATCTTTGAGAGAGTGTTATAGATCAACTTCATTGCCATGAAGGGACGTAATCTCTTCATCAGTTTTGAAAAGAAGGTCAGTAAAGGATATAAAAGTTAAACCTACTCGGGACCTTGGTCAATGTCTACATGCATTGAGCCTATGGTGGGCCTGTCCCTTTGTGACTGCTCAGAGGAGTATAAAGACTCACCTTGAGGGTTTTCAGCTTGGGTTTTGGGCTCATGGGTTTGAGACTGAGGAGACTCAAACCCCATATTGAGGTCAATCGGAGAAGATTGAACAATGGTTCATTTGGGGCGTCTTTGATATGTGTTGGTGATGGGGTGAGAAGGTAGATTTGGCAATGTGAGGGCAGTTGCTGGTGTGGGTTCATCACCTATAGGGTTAACAGGGATGTCACCAGGAGCTATTTGCTCAGTCATACCTGGAAGCAGAGCAGTATGTCTTCCGGTGAAATTGGTGGACACTTTCTTCAAAGTCTTGAGGATGGTCGGCCTCATTTGAGGGACAGTCAGAGCAACTACACAGACAAGCTGACTCTTGTCCAGCTCACAGTTGATTATATGCTGAAGAAACCTGGGATACATGAAGAATGTTTCCCGCTGGAGGTTTCCCATAAGATTGGTCAACACAAATCTTGAATAGTTAAAGCGAAGGCTTCTCACCATTCCATGAACTAGGCACCCTAGCTCGTATGGGATTTGATCCCATCCCCTCGATTTGTTAGATAGGCAATGAAGAACGACATGCAGTAGGAACTTCCAGTTATAAGAAAAGTTGAACTTGTAGACTGTAGACCTGCTAACATCTCCACCATATCCTATTTGGATGTAGATGTTGTCCAAATTTGCTTTGGGGAACTCTATGGGCGTGCCTTCATCATGAAGCTCGAGTTGCTCCCTGATGAGTTGTTCGGTAATGACCAACTCCTGGCCACAAATGCTTGATCTTATTACCCGTACCCCATTAGGGTTACAATCTGACCATTTGCCCAAAATTCATCCATATGATTGGAATAAACGGTAGTGTTAATAGTTAGAGCAGTGTAATAAGATGATTGGGTAAGAAAAGAAATGATATCCGAGAAGTTCGCATCTCTTGAAAAATCAAGAGTGCGACTTGATTGTGCCGAGGGTTAAGTGCCATTTGAGAAAGTTGTAGGTAGATGAGTTTGGAATTGGGTAAATTGGAGATGAAGGAAGCTTTTAGGGCAGTAAAATTTGATAAGAAGATGAAGTGAGTAGTCAGGATTATTTAAATAGGTGAAATGCCAGTTAAGGGGGTTAGGATAAGATGATGTGATGTTTTAGTGGCTAATGTGACAGGGGAGATAAGGTTTAGTTCAGTTAAATATCCAACATCATTAACAAAATCTTTACTTTTACAGAGTGGGGCCCAAAAGATTTCTGTTATACAGTAAAGTCATTCTTCCGAGTATAAAGTATTTCCGAAGGTAATTTGTCTTCCGAAGGCAATATTTACTTCCGAAGGTAGAGTCCTATTTCCAAAAGTAAAGATCTCTTTCCGAATGGAGAGTTTTATAAGCTTCGAAGTAGATTTGATATGTAATCAATCACTTCTTCCAAGGCTAAAAACTCTTCCGAGAAGGAAGTTATCCTGGGAGGAATTTGCTTCGGAAGATATGTAAAACATCTTCCGAGACTTAATTCCTCTTCGGAAGAATTTATACTTAGTGAAAATTCGAGAAAAACCTTTTGTAACAGGGCTTAGATTGTATTGACATAAGACATTACATATTAAATATGTTTTAAAAAGAGATAGACTAATCTTTGTTTATCAAAAGCTTTGGTGAACAAGTCAGCATATTGTTCATTTGAGTCAACTTTGATTAGCTTAATTAGATCTTTCTCATGAATATCTCTAATAAAATGATACATGATATCAATATGCTTTGTTTTGGAGTGCTTCACATGATTTTCAGTGATGGAGTTAACACTGTTGTTGTCAATGTGGATAGGAGTGCTCATGAAGTTGAATCCATAGTCTATCATCTGGTTCTGAGTCCACAACAGCTGAGCATAACAACTCGCAGCAACAATGTATTCTGTTTCAGCAGTCAATGTAGAGACACATGATTTCTTTTTGCATTGCCATGAGATGATCCTTCCACCAAGAAATTGACATTCACCTAATGTTGATTTCTTGTTAATGTTACAGCCACCATAGTCACTATCAGAGTAGCCACAGAGATTGAAATTGTTGTTCCTTGGATACCAGAGACCTAATTTAGGTGCTCCTTTGAGGTACTCAAGGATTCTCTTAGTAGCAACTAGGTGAAACACCTTTGGAGCATCCTGATATCTTACACAAATGCAGGTTGCAAACATGATATTAGGTCTACTTGCTGTGAGACACATAAGAGAACCAATAATTGCCCTATACTGATGTTGATCAGTATCCTCTGCTAAATCAATATTTTAGATTCATTGAGCTTGGATCTTAGGACTCATCTTGTTCAGATCTAGAAATCAAAATTAAGATGGGTGGACGTGTGTGAATCAAAGAACAAAGAGATGGATAATAATAATGTTATGATTTCATTGATGTTGATAAACAAGTTACAATGAAAATCATAGATGGCTGGTGAAATTAAACCCATCCAAAGGACAGGATTTCTCCTTGGGTGGTGACTTACACCATGAGAAACACACAAAAGCCACATTTGCAAAAATGCACTAGTGGGTTTATTTATACTAATATTACATCATGACCTAATTTTGACTTTTCTTGTTGTCTTGATGTTGACTTTGTTTTGTATTTGTTCTCTTCTAATAATCAATTTGGTCTCTGAACTTGTACAATGAGATCTTCCGGCTATAATTATCATTTGGTAAGCTTCAGCTTATTACATTGTTGAACCCTAACAATACTCCCCCTAAACTGATGCATGCCAAACCTTGAACATGAAGATCTTCTCTGTAACATGTCTTCTTGATTGACTAATGTTCTGACACAATTCACTGATATTCTCCCCCTCAGATTAAGCTCCTCCTAATATATTTCTGACAAAGGTTAGAATCTCTTAAGAATACTTCTTGGTATTAGATATGGGTTGTATCACTTTTGGATTACATTTCATATCAAACTTAAGGATTAGATGTATTAGGAATATGGTGAGGCTTTGAACTTCAATAAACTGCATGAGGAACATGAATCAATGTTGAACACACTTCCACTCTTTTGAAATAACTTGATAAATGACAATTTTCAGATATGAGTACTCCCTTGATTGAAGTCCGACTAACTGTCCGCTCAGTAGTTAGACACGGAAACATCATAAAACAAAAGTGTGAGCTCAAGTACTTCAAAAAGGGAATCTGATAGTTATATAAGTCCCTGGATGAATCCGTGAAAAAATGACCAAAGTTGAATATGTTGCAGGAAATGCGGATGTGTTGTAAGAAATGCTTATGAACAACTGATGAATGACTTCAAAAAGAAAAGAAAAACATGAATGTGGATGATTGCAACCAACAAGCACATCCATTTTGATCATGAAAGCAAAGCAAAAAAAAAGAAATTAACTTTGGTCACTTTTTCACAGATTCATCCATGGACTTTTACAACTATCAGATTCCCTTTTTGAAGTACTTGAGCTCACACTTTTTTTAATAGTTTTTGATGTTTGGTTGGTTTTACTCAAGGTTAATCATGCCAATTGATTGAACTAGGAATTCAAACCTACTAGGTTCAAATGCCTTGGTGAATAAATCAGCCAATTGATTTTTAGTGGGAACTTGAATCAATTTGATTAACCTCTTTTCGGCATAGTCTCTCAAAAAATGATATCTAATTTCAATGTGTTTTGTTTATGAGCACTGAACTGGATTATTTGTAATGAAAACGGATGTAGTGTTGTCAATGTGAATTGGTGTATGAAAGAAGTTAAAACCATAATCAAGTATCTGGTTTTGAATCCAGAGAACTTGAGAGCAACAAGCTGATGCTGCAATATACTCAGATTCTGTTGTTTAGATAGATACGTTTGTCTGCTTCTTGCACTGATAGGAGACCAGTCTGGGACCAAGAAATTAACAACTGCCAGAAGTGGACTTCCTATTGAAGTTGCATCCTCCATAATCACTGTCAGTGAAGGCATTGAGATTGAAGTCTCCTTCCTTTGGATACCGTAAACCAAGAGCTAGTTTGCCCTTAATATATTTGAATATCCTCTTGACAGCATTCATATGAGATTCCTTAGGATCAATTTGATATCTCGCACACACACAAACACAAAACATAATGTCAGGCCTACTAGCTGTTAGATACATAAGTGAACCGATCATAGATAGATATTGAGTTGATCTACTGATTTTCCTTCTAGATCAGGTCCTATCTTCATTTTAGTATCTACAGGTGTTCTAATAGACTGACAGTCAGCAAAGTGGAATTTCTTCAACATTGTTTCTACATATTTTGATTGATTGATGAAAATTCATATGTTGTTTGTTGGACTTGCACCCCTAAAAAGAATGTGAGTTCCCCCATAGACTCATTTGAAATTTTGAATGCATAAGGTCTTCAAAGTCTTTACAGAGTTGCTTATTTGTTGAGCCAAAAATGATATCATCCACATAAATCTAGACTAGCAACATGTCTCTTCCTCTTCTTTTCTGAAGAGAGTCTGATCAATCTTTCCTCTTTCATATCCATGTTCAAGAAGGAAGATGATAGAGTCTCATACCACTTTCTTGGAGCTTGATGAAGACCATACAGTGCTTTGTCAAGCTTGTACACCCTGTGAGGGAAATCAGGATCTACAAAGCCAGGTGGTTGACTCACATAGACTTCTTCAGCAATCTTTCCATACAAGAAAGCACACTTCACGTCCATTTGATAAACAATACATTTCATGGATGCAGAACATGCAAGAAAGATTCTTATTGCTTCTAATCTGGCAACGGGTGCAAACACTTTGTCATAATCAATTCCTTCTTCTTGTGTGTAACACTGTGTCACTAGTCTTGCTTTATTTCTGATGACAATCCCTCTATCATCAGTTTCATTTCTGTACAACCATCTAGTGCAGATAGGATATTGTCCTTCGAGAAGGTCTACCAGTTGCCATACTTCTTGCTTCTTGAATTGCATCAATTCTTCCTGCATTGCTTCAATCAGCTATTGTCTTGAAGAGTCTCTTTGATGTTTTTAGGTACTATTTGACAAAGAAAGCATGAGAACAAACAAATGTTAGCGATACTTGACTTGCTTCTTGTCACCCTTTCATTAAGTTCACCAATAATGCTTTCTACTAGATGATTCTTGTGTATTCTGGTGGTTGGAATTGAGTCACCAGTAATGGTTACATCAAGATTGGAGACATTTAGATCATTATAGTGAGAGGCATGTTCATCTTGTACTATTAGGGAGTTATGAAGATAATCGGACTCTATTTTAGTAACTGCTTCAGCATTAGCAGCACTTTGGTTAGTTCCATCATTTGATGTTCTTTCTATTTCAACTGGAGGAGTAGCTTGCTTTTGATTTCGGATCTCAGTTGACGGATCTTCTGAATTTGATGGTAACAAGGTGGGACCATCTTTAGTTGAAACACTTTGATTTTGAGATGGTTGTCTGACAAGATCAGCTTGGAGTGGAACATCTTCATTCATTTGCTCAGTAGAGGTAGGAGGAATCAATGAAAATCATCTCTTCTTTGAACACCTGAAGAAGGTTAAGCTGAATGTAGGTTTCCTACACTAGACAAGTGAAATCAATCAAAAGATCTTGTAAATGAATCAATATCAAACAAACAGTCAGGACCATTTGTAGATTGGGGAAAAGAGTGTTTCTTGAATTGAACATTTGTTGATTCATCAATAATGTTTAATCTAGGATTAAACACTTGGTAAGCCTTTGAAACAAAAGAATAACCTACAAAGAACCCTTCATCAGACTTGGATGAAAATTTTCCCAAATAGTCGCGGGTGTTTAATATTGAGACCGGACTACCAAATGACTTAAAAAATCCAATAAATGGTTTTCTGTGAAACAATAGTTCATATAGAGTAATGTTACTTTCTTTTACAATCAAAGTTCAATGTTTCAGAAAGCACGATGTGTTCACTGCCTCTGCCCAAAAGGTATTAGGCAGTTTAGCATTGGCTAGCATTGTTCTTGCTGCTTCAATTAGTGTTCTATTTCTTTTTTCAGTTATCCCATTTTGTTAAGGAGTTCTAGCTACACTAAATTGATGAGCAGTGCTTTTGGTTGCACAAAATGAACACATGTCTTCGTTTTTAAACTCAGTTCCATTATCACTTCTTATTGTTTTGACCTTATGATCAAGTTGGTTTTCAATTTTTGTGATAGTCTTTTATTATTTGGGATGCCTCATTTTTATGAAGTAAGAAGAAAACCCATATAAATCTTGAAAAGTCATCAATGATCACCAAACAATATTGTTTCTTTCCAATACTCATAACATGAGTTGGTCCAGACAGATCCATAGAAGTAGCTTCAATGGAGTATTGTTTGTGTTCACCAGCTTTGGTTTGTGAGAAGATTTATGCTGTTTTCCTTTGATCAACAAAATGAAATTCCTTTTAGGGAAGACTAATGACATGGTTTTCTTTGACCAATCTGTTCATGTTTCTAAAGTTTGTGTGCCCCAAACATCTGTGCCAAAGCTGAGACTCATAAGATGATGCTTTAGACAAACGACATGTTTCTTCTATTGGTGTTGTAAAATTCAAGTTTAAGACATAGGTGTTATTCTTCCTCGGATCTTTAGGACAACCCATTCTTCTGAATTTGAAATCCTGGTTTCAAAATGTAGCAATGAGTGTCAGTAAAATGAGTTGAATATTTCTTGTCACAGATCTGAGACACATTTAGAAGGTTGAATTTTACTTGTTCATAATAGTTCACTCTATCAAAGCTTAGCATCCCATTTGTCACAGATCCTTCACTGGTAATTCTTCCACTTTGTGAATCTCCTCCGAATGCCATAGTAGTTCCTTGTATTTGCTTGAAATCATGAAGGAGGGAACGACCTCCAGTCATGTGTCGGGAACATCCACTGTCCACATACCATAGGCTATTAGACCTATATGAATGACCCTGCAAGCACAAAAGAACTAATTAGAATATGGAACCCAAGCCAAAATGGTTTTGGGTTTCCTATTCCTATCCATGATGGTGACCTCTCGATACTTTCCTCTAAATTGTGATCTAGTTAGAGGCGACCTGGGAGCTTGCTTGTGATGATTTGATTGAGTCATCTTATCACCATCAACTGAAGAGTCAGAGGAGTAATGAAACCTTTGGTCTCTATTATTTTGAAGAAATTTAACCTGTTTTTGATTATCAAACATCATTTTAGGTTTAGGAAGATCAAGCTTTTGCTTAATGATGTGATGTTTGTTTCTTTGAATCTTCCATAATTCTTTTATGTTCCTCGTGTCATTGTTTGATCTAGACATTCTAGATTTGTTGTTTTGAAAATGACTTCTAAAATTGGATTTCACAAATGATGTTGTTGAGATGGGTTTGTTTTGAGCAATTTTCAATCCCTTCTGATTGAAGTATCAATCAGATGTATTGTGATTGTTTATATCACAGACTAAACAATATTTATTGAAATAGCAGTTTTTAGTGGAATGGTTGTTCATGTCATAGATAGAGTAGTATTGCTTAAAAAGCACTCTTTTGTTTTGTGATTAAACATGTCACAATACATATGTTTGTTTATTGAATCTGATTTTACTTTAGCAGACTTAGTTGATTTTCCCATTTTGAATTGAGTCACATTCTTTTGATTAGGGGAGGAATCAAAATTAGCCTTTTTTGTAGTTTGCTTCACAACACTACTTTTGTTAATTGTTTTGGGCTGTTTTTGTTTCCTCAACCCTTTCTTTACTTCTTCCTCAAACTGATCAACGTGCTCCTTGTTGCATATGTCAAAATCGACTCCTTGTCTTAATTTTGAAGATTGGGGGTCTAACTAAATTTTAGTTATTGAAATCAGTGAGCTCTTGTGTTTATTTTGTAGTGAAACCTTGTGTGATTTGCTTGAATTTTTTGGAGATTTAATCTTATTATCAGAACTACTATCAGCAGAAGGTTTCACTAACTTCACAAATTTCTTATTTCTTTTTGAAATAGTAGTATTAATTTCACAAAGGGGACATGGCCTTGATTGGGCTTGTTGGTTTTATGACACTCACTATCTTGTTTGAACACTCCTTGATTTTAATTAGGTGACCTAATTTGATTTTATCCTTATTTGTTTTAGTGTAAACATTTGGTTTGATTTCAGGATTTGTGACTTGTTTTACTATTGTTTTTGGTTCAATACTATTAGGTTTAATTTGTTCTTTGAGTGTAACAGATTCAGGCATGATAGTGTAGTTTTTATTGTATGGTGGAGGACAAGAGTTATACCCAATCCAAACATATCCTCGGGATCCTTTTGAGAATCAAGCATCTCTTGCAGCTTGACTGAAGACAGTTGAAACTTTTCTAGTTTCACTTCAGTAAGTGTTTGTTCAGCTTTAGATTGAGCTAACTTTTCAGTTAGTTGCTCATTCTCAACTGCAAGAGTGTACTTTTCACCATGCAATTTTTCAATGTCAAAGATGAGAGATTTAATATTGATTTAAAAGCCTTTTATTTCTCTCTTAAGCATCTCTAACTTGACCTTTTCTTCTTTTATTTTTTCGGCCAATTTATGATTGTGCTCTCGATAACCTTGTAGTTCAGTAATGCATTTATCACTATGAAGGTTAGATTTTACCTTAGATGGCATGGGAGATAGACCATCATTGATGTGAGCCATGAGTGAATGATTTTGGAATTGAGGCTTTACATCCTCTGCATACAGGCTCCAGTCACATACTCCATCTTGCTTATTAACAAGAGCATTTGCAGACGACTGACTGCTTCCATGAGCTTGATTGGTTAGTTGAGGTTGAATCTGATATGTTTGTTGGTATTGTTGATGATAATATTGATGTTGATGATAGTTGGAGTGAAAACTTGAGTTTGGTTGTGAAGATGACTGGCTCTGATGATTCCTTTGAATGTTGTTGTTTCTTCTGGGAGCATTACATTCTCTAGAGAAGTGGCCAGTCATGCCATAGTTGAAGCACTTCACCTTGGATTTGTCATACCAAGGTTTGGTGTTTTCATTAAGGCTAAGCTTTCTTCCTTTTCTGAAAAACTACCTGGCTCTCATTGCAATCATAGCTATTTGCCACTGCAAATCCATTTCCTTTACATCATCTGGATCCATTTTGACTGGGTTAGTGAGATTGAGATTCTCACTTAGGAGCGAATATGGTAATCAAGTCAAAAATTGAACGACGGAAACAAACAATCAATAAACATTTAATGCAAGAATATACTCATAAATGCTTTTGTATATATTGATGAAGGTGATTGATTACAGAGAATAAAAGACAAAAGATATTCTAAATGTCTATCAACCATCATATCATATAAGAGGTTGTCTCCTCTATTTATAGGCAGACAAGATGCCTTTTTACAAAATGATTAAACTACCCCTGACCTATTACATCAGAACTAGTCTAAGTCTTGATCCGCATTACATCTTGTTCATCGGCATTGGCAAATGCGGATGAGTTGACTTGATCAACATTTCTTTACTTGATCTTCTGCATTAGTATGTTGGTCATCCGCATTGGTTAATGCGGATGAACAAATACTTCTGCGCATTTGTCTGGGCATCCGCATTGGCAAATGCGGATGAACAAAGTCTTGTCCGCATTTCTTCTGGTCTTCCGCATTTGTTAATGTGGAAGAACAAATACTTGTCCGCAATGGGAATCCAACAGAGCAATCATCGACTCACCCATTGAATTGGCATGTATAATCCTTTCAGGGTCCACCAATACTCCCCCTAAGGATTATACAGCCTATGTTCTTCAATGTTTGGGTAGTGATTGAGGCTGTGATGATTTTGCTGGTCTTGTGATGGTGTAAAAGGTGTTGCATGAGCTAGATTCAAAATTTCCTTTATCATGTGACAAAGTCTTGAGCTTCTTGCATCTTTTCCCTGCTTAGTACATGAATCTTCATTTTGCTCATATTGTGAATGGCTTCTATTGGTAGTTTCTTAAGTGAAATTGGTTCCCAAATAGACACTGTAGATAGCCCATCCCTGTGAATTAAAAGAGCACCATCTACATCAACTTCTAGTTTGACAATGTTGCCCAACTGTATAGGTGTCTTCTTCTTCTTTCTATTCTCCCTCTTAGCACTGATCTAATCATATGCCATCTTTAATATTTTGATGCACTTTAGAAAGAAATGTAGATCTTCTTCACCCAATTTGTTTGATATCTCTCTGAAGTGCCTTGTGTATATGTAGTGAATATAGGATTGATCCAATAGTCTCACTTCATATCCACTGAATAGTCTGATTTCTATACCTTCTTTACCTCCCCACTTCCTCTCAATCACCAATTCATAGGTCTTCTCATCATAATAAACATTTGAGATTGGTGTAACTCCAGGATAAACACTTGAATCAAATATTATGAAGATTTGTAAGATCAAACAATAATAATCACAATAAAACCCCTTTGATCTATATTGATTGCATATGATTTGTACAAAGTGGAAACCCCAATCAATTGGTCATTCAACCATTAACCAACACTAATGACAATTAACCTATTTATAGTCTAGACTAATATTCACTAATTGCACTTAACCCCCTAGACTTAGGTTAATTAATACAAAATTACATATAAAGCATAAAAAAGACTAAAAACAAGACAAAATATATTTTGTTCACACAAAATATATTTATTACAATAAAACTCCTAGTCATTTAAATCTTCAACGTCTCGTCTCGGTTCTTCATCTCAAACGTGTTGGGTTTGACTTTTGTTGACTTTGACCGTGACATTGACTTTTGTTGACTTTCTCTGTGTTGATAATATAGACTATGTTTTATAGCTCCAACAATACTCCCCCTTAGTATATCATTATCAACGTCGTGTTTGTTAAGGCTTAAAGTGCAGTCGTGTATTACGACGTCCACGACAATAGATTTTCCGTCAGCGATTTCGACAGTGAAAGATCTTTCTAGATTGACGCGCGGTTTAGAAAGTAAAACCTCGAATTCCAGGGACACGAAACTCCTATCGGCACCCGAATCAAACAATACAGATGCATAATGTTTATTTACGAGATACATACCTGTTTGGTAACAACCTATTATTGATATGATGAATATAGATAGGAAATTTTGCAAGACAAGAAAAAAAAAGGACTAGAAGAAATTTAACGGCGTACCATTCACCACGTCGTTGTTGGCTTGCGCTTGGTTGGCGTTGATGTTGAAAGCCCTTCCACGAGCCGATGGCACAGTTCCCGCATTGCGAGGACATTGAGGGCGAATATGACCAGCCTCGCCACAGTTGTAGCAGGTTCGGTTGGTAAGCATGGCAGTGTTGTTTGGCGCACGAAGACAAGTAGCCACTAAATGACCATACTTTCCACACAGAGAGCAGACTCGACATGGAATGTTGCTTGCATGGTGGTACTTGCACGTGTTACACATAGGATGTGAACCAGCATAAACCTTAGCCATGGGAGCTTGATTCGCAACCATCATTTGTTTTTGAGGAGCATTAGGAGCGGTCACGGCGTAGTTGCGTGTCGAGATGAACTTACGCTTCTTGTTTTGGGAAGATGACTCGGCCCTTACCTCCTTTGTTGCCTCGGGTATCACATTCGTAACAGACTTGGAACCCTTTGCCGACATAGTGCCAGCTCTTATATGATTCTCGGTGAGCTGTGCAGTGATGGTAATTGCTTCCTCCAAAGTTGTGGGCCTACTACCCACCACGGCATCTTGAATTTGAGGTGGCACCCCCTTGATAAATTTCTCGATGTTACGGGGCACGGTGTCCACCATGTGTGGTAGGAGCATACTCAACTCATGATGCGGGTGGAATAAGCCAAATGATTCCCACCATCCTGTTTAAGGTTCCAGAACTCCTCCTCTAATTTTTGCAGCTCGCTCCTCGGACAAAACTTTTGGATCATGATCTCCTTAAATTCCTCCCAAGGTAAGACCAAGGCAATCTCGGTTCCACGGTTTCTTTTTTCACTATTCCACCATGTGAGTGCTCGTTGTTGAAGAACACTTGTGGCATAGCGAACCTTGAACTCATTGGGGCATTCACTAACAATGAACGTGTTCTCCATACTTTCAAACCACTCGAGAAGTCTAGTGGCTCCTTCTTTTCCACTAAAGTTAGTGGGTTTGCACGAGTTAAAGTGTTTGAAGGTGCAAGTACGTTGTTCCCTTGTTGATTGTTCCCATTTTGATTGTTGCTATTGTCTCCATGAGCACCACTATTGTTTCCATTGGTGTTGTTGTTGTTGCTATTAGCCATTAGTGTGCTATTGAGTTCAGCAACCATAGTCGGGAGAACGGCAACCATTTGTCACGCAATCATGGCAGCCAGCTTACGGTCGGAACTTCCACGCTTTCCATGGTGACGAGACATGCTGGATATACAAACATGAGTTAGTTACAGGAGCGGGGATAACAGAGGATAGTAGTTTAACAAAGATAAGCTAAGGGTTTTAAGGTACACGGGATGTTTCCATTTGGTAACGCATTACCATTTGAAAACGTTGACACGTCAAGGTGAATTGAACCATTTACCTTAGAAACTTGTGTATGTTGACCATAGTTTATCACTCATCCCAGAAATCCCCAGGTAAGCATAACTAGTCTCGTAGGATTTATGCGATATGCTTGCCTTAGCCCGAGGGCCTTTTGCCAGGAAAACCAGGATACAGGTGTCTATGTGTCACACAATATTTCTTAGGTTCATAGAGTCAAAACCTTGATGAGATTTATATAGATTAGACATAACGTCTAAAGATCCAAGTCATAACATAAGCATAAGATTCCACACGTCGACGAGAATAAGATTAAGAGAGTTCATGTTCGGGGGGAGTCAAAGAGTCAAAGTTAAGTTTAGGGAGACAAATAACAATGGTTAGGCAATCCTATGCTAAGGCATCAAATTACACGTAAGAGGCATAACATTATGTAGCATGAAAAGTATATAATTTACAAGATAGAAATATAATTCTATAAGGTTCATGCATACTATAGCCTAGGTCACCATTTCTAATAACCTAGATCCCTATAGTTATGGGCTCTGATACCAATCTGTCACACCCCAACCTTGACGGCGGAAACGTCGAGGAGTGAGAGTTAAGATCGTTCACAGCCACATAACGCTATTTAATAACTCAAATATAAATTTAATCATAAAATTTAATTGTATCATTACATGTTTAAGTCTCAAAGAAACAAACAAAATAACATAAAAGATAGCAAGTCATTTTAATTCACTTATTTATCTAGGTCCATTCCTAGATGTGTAAGCTCCAATGTGTAGAAATCAAACTTGGGCATTACCTGAAACATGTTAAAAATAAAAGATCAACAATAATGTTGGTGGGCATTCTATAGTTTTAATACATAAGTATATATAAAAGATGGCAATTCAAGTCATAAGTTAGTGAATATAGTGATTAGGGATGCTATGGACCATGCAACAATCAAACCTTGACAATGTTTTACAAGTCTCAAACGTTAAAAGTATATACGATCAGCTAAGTGTACTTGGATCAACCAAGCAGGCTTGTCTTACCCATAGATCTATGACTTCGCTGGGCTAGCAATAGTTAATGATTGCACATATAACGCCATAACATGGTAATCACAAAAGTTCAACTAACCACAACTTAACATGATGAATTGCCATAGAGTTTACAAGTCTCAAATAAGTCTATGAGTGCAATAGTATAAGTTAACATGTTTCACCCCAAAGTGTGAAAATAGGAAAAAGGGGTATAGAATACTCACATGATCAAATAGTATATTTGATGATTAATATGAATAATAATAAGCAACGTTTCAACGTAGTCTTTCACAATGCACCTAAAACAAATATATATTTACAAGGTTACAATTTAATAATATATTTAATGGTTAAACGAGACTAAGGTTTCAATTTGGTATTTGAGGGTCTTAATAATTAGATGACGTTGGTTAGAGAGATCATATATATGTTTTAGTCCAAGAAAAATGTCATGTATCAAATTTTAAGGAATTAAATCCTTTATAATAATTTGTGAAGGTTAATTATAAAATATATAAATTCTATAATTATCATGATTAATCCATAATTGTATAGTGTCCAAATAATAATTAAATGATTTACCAATATTATATAAAGTCTATTTTTATAAAATATACTTTGTTAATTTTATTTTATAAGAAAATTGTTAAGGTGATTAAAGTGATAAATTTATAGAAAATAATAGGATAGCTTTAAAAATAACAAAGTTTACAAAACATTTTTATTATAGTTTTCAGAAAATTTTAAATACTTTTTTAAAGGCTGAAAAGCCAAAAAAAATTATATTGGAGGTCGCCGGGTTCGAACCCGGGACCTCTAGTACAAGAAGTGAGTGGGTAACCAGTGAACCAAGGCTCTCAGCCGCGGTCATAATCCCGTTTTAAAACCCAAAAACACCAAGCACCAAATCCCCCAAATCGTATGAACCCTAGGTTCAATCGTCCCCCAAATTGAAGCATCAAATGATGTTTTTAAACAAATCATTGTTAGGGCTTTTATTCCCCAACTGAAATCGAGTATGTATGTATGTTCAATCACCCGAATTTCGCACGGATTGATGATGAACACTCGAAGAACAGCCGTGACTGTGTTGCGATTCGTTCAGGTTATAATCAATGATGAAACTCCAATTCATTTCACAGAAAGCTTCGAATAAGCTAAATGATGAGAAGCCCTATGTGGATTTTGAGTTTTGATGCTCTGAAGATGATATTCGAGTAGTTGCAGGTTCGCGAAAGAGGTGATGATCGAATGCTTATGCTCGCGTTTGATTAAGATGAAATTGGGAGTTGTAATGATTAGTATCAGACAAACATTCGTTTAGGTTTAGTTAATTTGATCATTATTAGCCTTAAACGTTCAAACGGTTCTTTGCATTAGATAGCCTCGGTTACTCGACGATTCGAGTAGTAACCGATGGTTTAACTCAATTAAATCAGGCATTTAAGTTCGAAACCTGCAGAAAGAATGATTTGGGTCGGTTTTGGTTTAAGATTTGAAGTAAAAACGGGTGATTTGAAGCCGCCGGAGCTCGGCCGGAGAATGGCCGGAGCTCTCGCCGGATTCACGGGTTTAAGAGTGGGCGGGGGGTTGGGTTGTAACTTTTAAAGTTACAATTCGACCCTTGTAGTTTAACTTATTATTATTTTATGCGTAAACCTTTATATTAAAGTTTGTAAATTAACAATAAACCCCCTTAAACTTTGTTTCTTTTTAAGTTTCAACCATTTTAGTTTACTAAACCTAATAAATTATTATTATTGTTATTATTGTTATTATTGTTATTGTTTATTATTACTATAATTTTTATTGTTATTATTTCATTTATTAAAATCATTATATTAGTTATTGTTATCTAATAATTATTATCTTTCAAGTTAAATGATTAATAGACCAATTATGGCATAACTAACCTATAAGTCTCATGAATGACACAACTAACCCATACAAGAATTTAACAAAACTAACAATAAATTAACCCAAAATTACAAGATGTTACAACCGGTTTCCCAAATCTCTAATCTTGAGTGCTTCAAAAGATGTAGGAGGAGGATTCCTAGCTCGGTATCTTCTGCAAACTTGAGAAACAGGTTCTCTGATCAGGTACACTGCTCAACTGATGATCGGCCATCACTTAAAGCAAAAATCTGAAACACATTCTCAAACACAATCTCGACATTTCTAATTAGATCATTTCATTTTAACAAAATAAACCCGTGTTTATTTGTGTGTGAAAAACAAGCGAATCCGTGTTCGTTTGTACGCAATTTCTGTGAAATGCTTGAAAAATGATAAAATTGTAACAACATAATATGGAAGACCTAAAAGAAATTGAAATGAAATTCTATTATAAATTTTTATTTTTTATTATATACATTTATTATCACATTTTTTTATCTATTATTTTTTTGTTGTTTTTTTTGTTGTTTTTTTTTTATTTTTTTAACAACTAAAACGAGAACTAAATCGATCATGAGATCACATCCTCAAGATATACTTAGCACAAAGATGAATTTAATCATCGACAAGCAATAAGATCATACTGATAACAGAATCTAATCACAGTCTTTGAATGATTTTGAAATTTTTAAACAGACCAATAACGATTGCTGATATATTTGTCCACTTAAACTCATGCCCTATCTTTTTCAACAAGCAACAAATGATTCGTTAAGGTTCGATTAAATACTTTAGAATGCTAGGACCCCACAATCATTTGGCAAAAACCCTCACCCAACCTGAGGATTTCTTGAATTTGTTACGATCTTTATAGAGCAAGGCTTATGCATTAGCGTGCAAGTAGTGATTATCATCAGAATATTGCATTCTGTGATGAATTCATCGTTAGATGATTTGACACAACTTAGATCAAAATAGTGAGATCTCCAGGTCTATACTCACATATAACAAAGGAGATGACCATTTAATCATGTGCCGATGAGAGCTCCAGGTCAGTACTACCGTACAGTAGAGGAGATCATCACTCCAGGTCAGTACTACCGTACATCAGAGGAGATTAGCACAAACACTAGACACATAAATACACCAGACATGGCTCAAAGATATGACATATACGATTTGTATCATGGTGGGTGAAAGATCAATTCTCAATCCAATTTTTGTCGGGACTCAGTTTTTGTGCAGGCCAAAATGATTGCGTAAATCCAGACCTCCTTAAGCATGATGTTCTAAATTAAATCATTATGCTGTCTACTTTATTCTTCAGGCTGAGTCTACCAAGCATATCATTAAAGAATCTGTTTGTTTTTCTATTATTTGCAATTAAAAATAAGATGTAAATCAAATAACAGCATCAGTTACTATCATTTCTCATTTTAAAAACGCAAGTCATGCAAAAACAAGCATTTCAAGAAGATATACAATCATTTCTCAATCATCTCAAATCAAGTTCCCAGTTCTCTTTTCATATTTATTTACTTATACTCTCCCCCTAATTTTTATTTTTATTTTTGCAATTTTATTTATTTTATTATTATTATTTTTATTATTATTTTTTATTTTATTTATTTTAAAACTGTACAAAAATAAAAATTTATCAAAGAAGGTCTTCCAAACTACAGTGATATGAAGATAAGAATGAATGCTCAAGAAATATGCAGTGATTGTGAAGTGAGAACTGTGATTGTGTAGATAAAAATCCAGATTGTGGATAAAATACCATGACCTTAACCTGTTTGTTCCACCTCAATTTTGAATTAGGAACAATCCCTGTCAGTAAACCGGATTACTAACAGTCCTCCTTAATTGTTTCTACAATCATTAACAAATTAGTTAGAAAGGGGAACCCAGGCCATCATAGTCCTGGAAGTTCCTTTTTCATCAAGATAAGTAACAAGTTTCTGCACACAACCGTTTAAACAATCGGGGATTGTTGTATCCTTCTTTTTAATTTTCCAAATTTATTTTGGTTCATTTAACTTGGATTTGAATGAATTAAATTTGGAAATCATTTTATGTTTAAGACCAGAAGGAAAAGAATTTGGTTTTGAAGCTTTGGTCATTTTCATCTTTGTATCATGTGAAATCGGCTTCACATGAAAAGGTTTGGATGGAGGGTTTTTCATCCAACCATTTAAAGATGTGTGCTTTTTACCTCTTGATGCAGAGAAGCAACCCGTGTTGCCTTTACTATCTAGAACATTCTTTGTAGACTTACAGCTGGAGAAGCAATTCGTTTTGTCTTTACCATCCGTAGAAAGCCTTTGAGGACATTTCTTGACCACATGTCCTTCTTTTCCACACTCAAAACAAGCCTTGAATGGCTTTTGATGCTTGACTGAACCGTGTGATGCAGGTGGGGATGAGGATTGCTTTGAGCTTGTAGTAGATTCTTGCTTGTTTTGGCATTTCCTATGCTGAACAGGGAATGAGATCTTCACTGATTGACTGGGTTTCTTTGGAATTGGAGACGAGATCCGTATTGGTCTTGATTCAGCTTTTGGAAGCTTTCGATACTTGACAATGTCAGAAGATATCTCGATCTGTAAGGAACCAACACGCTCCTCTATGTTTGATTCATCATCTGAGCTTATCCAGTCTCGTATACACAGATTTGCTTCCAAAGGATCTTGATTGACACCTCCTATTATGTTGGCTTCACTTATAGGATTCTGATTGCTTGATGATTCAACAATTGTTCCTTCTCTGACAAACCTAACGGGAACAAACAAAGGAATGTTACCTGATTTGAATTTGTTGAAGAAAGTTGGAGAAGCAACTGAAATTGGTGTTGGAGCATCAGAAGTGGAATCGGCATTAATCTTCTTATCAGACCCTTGCCTGAGGAATCCCAAACCAACAGGAGAATCCTGCACATCTCTAACCTCTTTAAGATTAACGTTGCTTAAACCTGCATTTAAACTATTAGTTTTTACAGCTTCAATCAAATCATTAGATGGATGAGGTTGAGGCATAGGAAAGTAACAATGGGTGCTAGGAGGAGGATAGACGTATGGATTTTCACCACAACCCACTCTCGTTTTAATCCTAGGTCCCCTCTGTTTACACAATAGCTCTTCCTGTTTCATTCCGGATATGGTCCATCTATCAAGTTTTGTTTTAAGCTTGCTTGTTTCAAATTCAGCCAATGTGACTCTTTTGTTTAAAAGATTAATTTCAACATTTCTTTCAAGAAGAATTCGTTTTAAATGATCATTTTCTTTTAAAGCTTCATTTAATTTTATGAAATACTTGGCTTCATTCTATTTAAGTTCTATGTTTATGGTGGTTAACTCCTTTTGGTTATCTAAAAGTAACCTATTAGCTTTATACATACCAAATAAACGAATTTTACAATCAGAATAACACATATCCTGAACTGTCTCGTATGGAAGATCCACGATGACTCTTTCAGCAGTAAGAGCCTTCTCACAGTTGCAAACTCTGGTATTTCGCTTCCATTCCTCTTCCTTCTCAACATCACAAACTCTAGCATTCAACTTAGCTCCACCTTTACCCATTGATGTCTGCTTAAGCTCCTCTTGTACCTTTTTAGTTCCAGGTTTCGGTAAATCGTCGGAATTGGTGCCAGAATCTGATCTCTCTTCTATTTCTCTTTGGAGTTTGAAGTGATCTTTGGAGTTAGATATGTCGCTTCATACTACTCACGACGTTTGATATCCAACTCAATCTCTTTCAGTTTGTTGATCACCTCCATCAGTTTGTAATCCCGAAAGCCTCTATCTTGTTGAATCGACTTGCCGTGTGAGCTCCATTCTAATGGGAGGGAATCAAGAAATCTCAGAACTTGTTCATGATTTCCAAATTGGGCATCAAACTTCTTCAGATTACTTGCCACCAATAGAAAACGATCAAGAAAATCAGACATCGTTTCATTCTTTAGAGCTGCAAAATTATCAAACCGACATCGTGCAATTGTGAGATCATCAGATTCAAAGGATTTAATCAGTTCTGCAAAAGCCATTTTTATTTTTATTTTGTTTAAACAATTAAACGCCCCAAAAATATTTTTCCCAAAAAGTTTATAATAATTCTCCCCCGAGAAAAATATTAATTGTAAATCAAATTGCTTCTGCACAACATGGGACTACAAAGCATCAAAAGCCTTTCAAGGCTTGTTTTGAGTGTTAAAAAGAAGATCATGTGGTAAAGAAATGTCCTCAAAGGCTTGCTACGGATGGTAAAGGCAAAACGAATTGCTTCTCTAGCTGTAAGTCTACAAAGAATATTCCAGACGGTAAAGGCAACATAGGTTGCTTCTCTAGATCAAGAGGTAAAAAGCACACATCTTTGAATGGTTGGACGAAAAACCCTCCGTCCAAACCTTTTCATGTGAAGCCGGTTTCACATGATTCAAAAATGAAAATGACCAAAGGTTTAAAACCAAATTCTTTTCCTTCCGGTCTTAAACAGAAAATGATTTCCAAATTTAATTCATTCAAATCCAAGTTAATTGAACCGAAACAAATTTGGCAAATTAAAAAGAAGGATTTAATCAGTTCCGCAAAAGCCATTTTTATTTTTATTTTCTTTAAACAATTAAATGCCCCAAAAATATTTTTCCCAAAAAGTTTATAATAATTCTCCCCCGGGAAAAATATTAATTGTAAATGTCATGCTAGAAAATCTTAGCAACTAGGGTCAAGCTAGGTTAGCTTGTCTTTTATTATTTTTTTATTTCTTATAAATCGTTTAAAATCGCTGAATATTTCTTTATCTGTTTGAAATCAATTAATCTAAACTAATCAATTTTCTTTAATTTTTTAATGGTAGCCTACACCTTATTTATAAAGAAAATATAGCCCAAGTATTGTGAGCCCAATTTCTTTGATTTTAATGAGCCCACACAACAATTTTTTTATAAAAAAAATCAGCCCACTACTCATACTCAAATACCCAACTATCAAATACAACCCATTTAACAATTCTAAACCCTAACACAAAACAAACTAATCCTAACACAAAACAAACTAATCCTAACACAAAACAAAACACACCACTCAAACACAACCCATGAGAGAAGAGAAAAAGAGGCGGATGGGAGTCATCCCACTAGGGTTCCGGCGACCCTTTTCCGGTGAGCCGCCTTTCCGGTGGGCCTCCGGCGGCACGTGGCGACAAGTGAAGGACGCCAAGGAATAGATCTTGAGTTCTTGAGTTCGATGATGGTGATGATTTCACGGAAAGATGAAACAAGGGTGGCGGTTCAACAAGTTTTCAGGAAGTATTTGGGTGAAGATAACTGTGGTTGACGATGGGAATGGTCTGATTTTGAGAGAACGTCAAAGGGAGCTTTAGGGCTTATAGGGATCAGGATGTAGATGTTTAGGAGTTGAAGATTGTTTCTTCATGATAGACAACTTTTACTTGTGAACTTTGGGTGCAATAGACTTCTCATAATCTATTTCAACCGTGGGGTCCAACAGTTTGTTGACTTTCTCTTCTTCTGCTATCATTCCCTCATATGTCTGCTAAATACTTCATCAGGATCATACCCATGATTGATCAAGAACATGGCTTTTATCATAAGGTCATCTGTTTATGCCTTTATCACCATTTCATCCATAGATTTTTCTTTTTGCACAGGACTGTCCACGTCTACATGCTTTTTAGCATCATATCCTCCTTCTATTTCTCCTTCTTCCAGATCAATAAATGCAGCTTGTTTCTTTAATTGAGCCTCAGCCTGCTCATGTTCATCTAGGAATTCAGCTATGGCTGCCAAACTTCTTGAATCATCTCTTTTACTTTTCTTTACATGCTCTTCTTCCACTATTGGTCTTTTCCCTTTTGCATTTTCAGATAAATATTTTCTCTTTCTGGTATAAGTTTGAACTGAAGGACCAGAAGAGGATTTGGGCTTTTTAATCTCCTCAGGCACTTTTTTAGCCTCAGTTTGTATTTGTTCATAGGATGCCCCTTCATTATTTATCACAATGAGGATCACAATCATTGATACAGTTTGGATACCAAGTTATCTTATCAATATATTTACAAAAAGTCTTTGATGTAGTGATTAAATTGTGATACATAATAATTTTATTATGCTTTTTCTTCCTTTTCTTTTTCTTGCTCACAAAACTCTTTAATCATATCTTTTAGCTCCTCAGACAATGACACAACAGGTACTATTTGCATACTCAACTCTTTCTCCAAGGGAACTGGAGATTGAGGAATGACCACAATGGGTTCAGTGTTAGTCCTCTGGTCAGCAATGCAATCCCAAAATTCATCATCAATTATGAATTCTTCAGATGTGAAGCTATCTAGTGCACTGATCAGTTCTTCAAATTCAGCCTTTTTAGTGTGTGTAGCATCTGATTTTCCAGAATAAACCACCATTTCTAGGCTTGATTCTTCATTTTTTGATTTGCTTGTATCTTCTTCTTTATCATCATTCTTAGAAGAAGCTTGTTTCTCATCAGCTATAACTCTTTCTTCATTGTTTTCACTTTCTTCAGCCTCAACACTTCTTTGAATTTCAATTAGCATCTCAAGTTCAGAGATTCTTTTATTTTGGCTTTCAATTTGATTTTGCAGATTGGAGATAATCTCTGCTTGTTCTTCAATTATATCCTCTTGCTCTTCCATAGCAATGGTTTGAATAGCAAGAGTATTAACATGCCCACTGATTTCTTCTTTAGAATGATTAAGAGCAGCTTTTAAGTAGTTAATCTCCTTATCTTTCTTTTTCTTTTCAGCTTCATATTTTTCTTTTAGCTCTTTCAACTCATTCTCCTTTTCATCAAGTTCAAGAATTCTATCATCAATGATTCTTGCTCTCCTGTTAAGTATTCTTTCCATCCTTTCAATCTTTTGCATGAGCTCAGAGATCAACTCATCCTTTTCATCCGGTCTGTTCACTTTTGATTCAGCAAAACTCTCTGAAGGAGTAGTCTCAGAAGTGACTCTCTTTACAGGCATTTGCACAGGTTGATCCTCCTCATCCGAAGATGATTTGGATTCTTTAGATGAGCTGGTTGAATCTCCAAACTCAGTTGGATTATCACTAGTAAGGAATGGTTGAGGTGGTGATTTTGGTGAGTGGTGAGGTGGTGATGTTGGAGAGTGATGAGGTGGTGATGTTGGAGAGTGATGAGGTGGTGATGTTGGAGAGTGATGAGGTGGTGATGTTGGAGAGTGATGAGGTGGTGATGTTGGAGAGTGATGAGGTGGTGATGTTGGAGAGTGATGAGGTGGTGATGTTGGAGAGTGATGAGGTGGTGATGTTGGAGAGTTATGAGGTGGTGATGTTGGAGAGTGATGAGGTGGTGATGTTGGAGAGTGATGAGGTGGTGATGTTGGAGAGTGATGAGGTGGAGATGTGATTGGTTGAGCTATTGGTGATGGGATAGGTGATTTATGAATTGAAGTGGTTGGTGATTTATAGGGAGACAATAATGGTGATAGTTGTGGGGTTCTTTGTGGAGTTCGGATTGGTAGAGGTACAAATGGATATGCAAAATCATGAATTTCAGGTTCAGTGTGAGAATCACCCCCTGCACCATCCTGGGTGACACTGACCTTTGCGTGTCAATGCCATGAACTTGCTCATCAGCAGCTTGTTCTTCAATATGCTCATTAGCAGGAACATGTTGTTCTTCTCCTTGTTCATTAGGATTAATTTGTTAAAGCATCCAAGGTAGAAGAGGTGAGTGAGCTCCACTGTAGAAATTTCTTGGATCCCTCTTCTTGATATATCTATAAGACAGCATCATAATGTGGAAGATCTAGAACTGGTCCCTCAGCAGCTAGATTGGGGAATGCTTCATTTATCAGACATTGAATGAACCTTGGATACATTAAGAATTTGTATCTCCTTCCTTCTTGTATGTTTAAAACTAGACCATTGAAGACATAAGCTGACATGTTGAATGGCCTATTTGTGCATAAGGACAAATTGCTAATGAAGTGATAATTGGGATATCATTCCACCCTGTTTTCCTTTTGGACAAACAATGCTCATAGATGTGGATTAGAAACCTCCAATGCAAGTCAACTAACCCCTTCATAACCTGTTTAGCTTCAAAACCTCCTTCATATCCTATCTCAGCAAAGAAGGTAGTAATGTCATCATCTTCTAGCTCAATTGGTGCATCAGCATCATTACCAAACTGTAGACATCTTCTCACAGTTTCTTTGGTAATGGTCAGTGTAAGCTCATCATTAATCCTTCCCAATAAAGTCCTAACACCATCATCCTCAACTACTTTAGTTGAATTCCAGAATGACCTTATGAGGTTCTCATAGATGATGGGTCTAACAGTGATAACATATACCACCCTTGTTGTAGAGATGCATATGATTATGTCTCTGAGTCCCTCAGCCCTCTGGTACATCAGGGTCTAAATAACCGTTGACATTATGGAGCTTGCTCCATGAAAGATTAGCCATTTAATATGCATAAGAGACACATGTGTTAGTTTTGATGAGAAAGCATGTGCACAATTTATTAGTTTGACTTTTAATGGTCAAAGATGAACGTTTGAAGTTACTGTTTCATTGTTGTCACATCAAATGGTGAATTTGTTGTTGAACCATCACAGTTTCTTTGTTTTTCAAGTTTAGATAAACCATTTTTTAGATGTTATTTCATTAAATTGTTACATATTTTCATTTTTCATCAGACTCTATTCTTATGATGAACACAACTATGAAGGTTTTCCATGATGGGTAGAATTCCTCTTAGTTTGCATGTTCATTGATGTCGAAAATGTATAACACATCTTTGAATAAATCGGATTTTGGGTGTTCTTCATTATCATTTGGTTCTTTCTTCAATTTTGGTTCAAAAGTCCAAAAGTTAGGTCATGAAAGGTTTTTGGAAATTTCACCTTTCTTTTAATGCTACTGTAGTTTAGAATCGATGACAAGAACAGATTGAGTAGAACCCACTAAAATGTTTGGTTGTTGTTGATGATGATCAAAGAGGGTGTACCGTGTTTTTACGCTCGTCTCACTATGTAGTCTATCAAATTCGAAAAGTATTAAATGACCCTTTGATATTCCTTTAAATAGTCAAATAATGTATTTTACAAGATTTTACAAGTTCCAGAGCAAATGCGGTCACATTTTTAAGTCACTGTAGCAAATCCGGAAGGGTAAATTTTAAGTCTTTGGGTCATCCGCATTTGTTTACTGTTGTAAATGCGGAAGTGAAAATTTAAGTCTTTGGGTCATCCGCATTTGTTTACTGTTGCAAATGCGGAAGAGAAAATTTAAAGAACTTTGATAATCCGCATTTGTTTACTGTTGTAAATGCAGAAGTGAAAATTTAAAGAACTTTGACTATCCGCATTTGTTTACTGTTGTAAATGCGGAAGAGTTTAACTTGTGCTTTTAGGCATCCGTATTAACACACTGTAGCAAATGCAAAAGTTTTGTTACTCCAGTTTTCTTCTATCCGCATTTGTGCACTGTGGCAAATGCGAAGTTCATCAGCATTTGTTCACTGTAACAAATGCGGTTCTCAAAACTTGTTCAACATTACTCACTATAGCAAATGCAATAGAATAAAAGTTTGTCAGCATTTACTCACTGTATCAACTGCGATTGATTCAACTTTGTCATAATTTGCTCACTGTAGCAAATGCGGTAGAATAAATTCCACATTGACATGATCATATACTTCACACTAATGCGGTAGAGTACAATCTTTGTCCGCATTAGCTTTGCTTGGAAATCAAAAGTTACCTGCATTGGTTTTAAGCATGGGTTATCTTCACCCGCATTAACCAATGCACCTACCTGCATTAACTTTTGAACTTAATCATAAGTTAATGTGTTTGTTTTGATTTTTCTTGTTATGAAGAGATGTCTGTGGTTGAATTTGTGTCTTATGAAGTTGATGCTGTTGGAGTTGTCAATTCTTGCTTGGATTGACCTGTATGTCAGAAGAGATACAAGTTTCCTGTTGCTTGACTGATCTTGGACTTGTCATGCTCACAAGAATCTACATAAGCTGAGATACTATGGTATAACTTTTGCAATAACACCCGTGTTTTCTTTTTGTTTTGTTTTGATTTTTTTAAGAAAGTAATTTAATCAAGTAAAAAATATAGACTTACTTAAAAATGTTAAATTACTCCCACTAAAGTTTATATCCACGTTTGGATAGAAACTTTAAAGATTAATTTTATTATGATTATTAATAATGAAGAGAAGTATATCTTTTGTTGGGATCATATCAATCTTACATTACACATGTGCATCCTTTATGATAAAATGGACATGTTTTTGAACTTGATGATTGAATGTATGTTTGTCCTCTTAAACTCATACCAGGTTGATATTTTGATGCAAATGATATTTATCATGGTTTTGGTTGATTTAATTATTCAATATGTACCTCTCACACACAAGCATGGAATGATCAACCATCCTTATAAAATGCATAGTAGAACTTTTTCACAACTTTTCTTACCAGGTTACTTAAGTTATGAGAACTCATTTTCACTGATCCTCATTGGGATTCTTTTACTTTGATCCTTTTCATGATGATCCATATTAGGATTCTTTTCACTTCACTTTGGAAGGTGATCCATGATAGGATTCTTTTGTTCATTCACCTGGAATGTATTGCTTTTGTAGATTCATCCAATTTGGATGTGTTCCTCATTGGGAATCTTTTGGATCAGTACATCTGCACTATGTGCTTGTTTCATGAGGTCTTCGCTTAACTAAACAAAGATGAAACTTGATGTGGGTGAAAGAGATTCATAAAGCTTCATTACCTGGTATGTTTAGGTTACTACACACATATGTACTCAGATCAGCCAATACATACCTGTACTTTGTGACAAGTGTTTCACTATTGAATAAGATTTTAATTCATCACTGCATGTATATTCTCTTCCAAGTTGAGCCTACCAACGTATCTGGTAAGTCATGACGATCTTGCAATTTTGAAATTAAGCACAGTGAATGATATAATGGCTGTAATTATATCATTTCCCAAATATTCTTTTCTTCATCAAACTTGACTTCTTTTTGTGATTTTCTAATAATTTTTGACTTGTTTTTGATGTTTTGATTGGTTTTACTCAAGGTTAATCATGCCAATTGATTGAACTAAGAATTCAAACCTACCAGGTTCAAATGCCTTAGTAAATAAATCAGCAAATTGATTTTTAGTGGGTACTTGAATCAATTTGATTAACCCTTTTCAGCATAGTCTCTCAAAAAGTGATATCTAATTTCAATGTGTTTGGTTTTTGAGTGCTAAACTAGATTATTAGTCTGCTTTGTTGTCAATGTGAATTGGTGTGTGCAAAAAGTTAAAACCATAATCAAGCATCTGGTTTTGAATCCAGAGAACTTGAGAGCAATAGGCTAATGCTGCAATATACTCAACTTCTGCTGTTGATACATATACGTTTGTCTGCTTCTTGCATTGCGATGAAACCAATCTGGGACCAAGAAATTAACAACCTCCAGATGTGGACTTTCTGTTGAAGTTACATCCTCCATAATCACTATTTGTGAATGCATAGAGATTGAAGTCTCCTTCCTTTGGATACCATAACCCAAGAGCTGGTTTGCCCTTCAAATATCTAAATATCCTCTTGACTGCATTCACATGTGATTCTTTTGGACCAGCTTCATACCTGGCACACACACAAACACCAAACATGATATCAGGTCTGCTAGTAGTTAGATACATAAGTAAGCCTATCATAGATCGATAGTGAGTCTGATCAACGGATTTGCCTTCTGGATCGAGACCAATCTTCACTTTGGTATCAACCGATGTTCTAATAGACTGACAATTAGCAAAATGAAACTTCTTTAGCATTGTATCCACATATTTGGATTAGTTGATGAAGATTCCATTTGCTGTCTGTTGGACTTGCACTCCTAAAAAGAATCTGAGTTCTCCTATTGCACTCATTTGGAATTTTGAATGCATTAGGTCTTCAAAATATTTGTAGAGTTGCTTGTTTGTAGAGCCAAATATAATGTCAACCACATAAATCTGGACTAACAACATGTCTTTTCCTCTTCTTCTTCTAAAGAGAGTCTGATCAATCTTTCCTCTTTCATATCCATGTTCAAGAAGAAATGATGACAGAGTCTCGTACCACTTTCTTGGGGCTTAGTGAAGACCATACAGAGCTTTGTCAAGCTTGTAAACTCTATGAGGGAAATCTGGATCTTCAAAGCCAGGTGGTTGACTCACATAGACCTCTTCAGCAATCTTTCCATACAAGAAGGCACACTTTACATCCATTTGATAAACAGTAAATTTCATGGATGCAGAATATGCTAGAAAGATTCTGATTGCTTCTAATCTGGCAACAGGTGCAAACACTACGTCATAGTCGATTCCTTCTTCTTGAGTGTATCCCTGTACCAATAATCTTGCTTTGTTTTTGATGAGGATCCCTCTATCATCAGTCTTGTTCCTGTATAGCTATCTGGTACCGATAGGGTATTGTCCTTCGAGAAGATCTACTAGTTGCCATACTTCTTGCTTCTTGAATTGGAGCAATTCTCTCTGCATTGCTTCAATTCAGCTATTGTCTTGAAGAGCCTCTTTGATGTTCTTGGGTATTGTTTGACAGAGAAAGCATGAGGACAAATAGATGTTTGCAATACTGGACTTGCTTCTTGTCACCCTTTCATTAAGTTCACCAATAATGGTTTCAACTGGATGATTCTTGTGTATTTTGGTGGTTGGAATTGAGTCACCAGCAATGGTTACATCAAGATTGGAGACATTCAGTTCATTATGGTCAGAGGCACATTCTTCTTGTATTGTTGTTGAATTATGAAGATTTTCAGACTCCGTTTCAATCCCAGCTTCAGCTTCAGCAACACTGTGGGGATGGAACATATTTTCTTTTCTTTTTTAGAGAGGAACATATTCATTCATGTATTCAGCAGATATAGGAGGAATCAATGGAAAGTCATCTTTTCTTTTTTACAGCTGAAGAAGTGTCACCTGAATGGAGATTTCCTGCATCAGACAAGTGAAATTGATCAAATGATTTTGTAAATGAGTCAATATCAAACAACCAGTCGGGACCATTTGTAGATTTGGGAAATGAATGTTCCTTGAATTGAACATTTGTTGATTCATCAATAGTGTTTAATCTAGGATTAAACACTCTGTAAGCCTTTGAAACAGAAGAATAACCTACAAAGAATCCTTCATCAGACTTAGATGAAAACTTTCCCAAATAGTCTCGGGTGCTTAATATTGAGACAGGACTACCAAATGATTTAAGAAATCCAATGAATGGTTTTCTATGAAAGATCAGTTCATATGGAGTCATGTTGCTTTCTTTTACAATTAAAGTTTGATTTTGTACAAAGCACGATGTGTTAACTGCCTCTGCCCAAAAGGTGATTCGCAGTTTAGCATCGGCTAACATCGTTCTTGCTGCTTCAATCAGTGTTCTATTCCTCCTTTCAACTACCCTATTTTATTGAAGAGTTCTAGCTGCACTGAATTGATGAGCAATGCCTTTGGTTGTACAAAAAGACCTCATGTCTTAATTTTTAAATTCAGTTCCATTATCACTTCTGATTGTTTTAACCTTAAGATCAAGTTGATTTTCAATTTTAGTGATAAATTCTTGTATAATTGGGATGCCTCATTTTTATGAAGTAAGAAGAAAACCCATGCAAATCATGAAAAGTCATCAATGATCACCAAACAATACTGTTTCTTTCCAATACTCATGACATGAGTTGGTCCAAATAGATCCACGTGAAGTAACTTTAGTGGTGTATTGTTGTGTTCACCAGCTTGGATTTATGAGAAGATTTGTGTTGTTTTCTGTTAGGTCTAGGATCAGTAGATCTAGTCCATTTTGTATAGGCTTAGTACTTGAATTAATATCTGTAATGAATGGTTGTAATACATTATTATGTATGCATTATATATAGGTTAATCCATTTATATGTGTGTTGATTTATGTATGGTTGCAGGTACAAACATTATACTTGATCAATTTCTAAAATTGACCAAGTGTAAGAAACATCTACAGATGAACATTTTGTTCTTCCGTAGATATGTTTCTTACAAGTAAAATTACATCCGAAGATCTTCTGCGGATGAACAACCAGATCTAAAGAACAAGTTTGTTTTGGAAGAACAAGATTCCTATGGAAGAACACGATTGCTTCGGAAGAACAAAACTTCTACGGAAGAACAGGACTTCTACGAAAAAACAAAACATCTACGGAAGACACTATTCATGCGGAGTCCAAACACTTGTATAATCAAGTGTTACAAGTCAACAAGACAGTTATACGAATCCCAAGAAATCTGATGATTCCTTAACAGAAACAATTCAAATCCCAAGAGATCTGGTGTTTCCTATAACAGAAACATCATTGTCTATATAAATGGATCCTAGGTTTCGAATCATGTGAGGCTTCGACGGTAACAACAATAACAATACGAAAATTTCACAAACAACAAACATCACATCAAATCTCACAATCAAACCCTAGCAACCGTCGCATCATTCATCACAAAATTTAATATCATTCATTCATTATTTGTAATCATTAACATGTTTTAATGAAATACATATTATTCATTAATTGTATTTCTTTTAGTGTGTTCGTGAATCTTTATTGATATTGAAATCTACTACAAAACAATTAAACCAAGCCAACATTGATTCCGCAAACATTGACTTGCCTTCAACCGACACTGATAATTCCTTATTGCGATCCTTGGATTCACAGGTGGTATCAGAGCCAAGTGCTCATTGATTTAGATCGATTGATCTATCAGTGTTAGTTGTGTTTAATTGCTTTGAATTATGTAGATTTGTCAGTTTTTACTGATTATATCTACCGTCTTTAAAAGGGTTTTGTGTGAATCTTGTTTGTCGTTCAACAGTTGTCGGATAGATTAACTTGGATCTATATTCAAGTCAATTGAATAGCAAATCCTATTGATCATATTCATCAATTAACATCTTAGATCTTAACTAATCATGAGCAACTTTAGTGGATCATCTTACCAACCACCGAAGTTGGAAACAAAAGCAGACTTCAAATCATGGAAAATCAAGTTTAGGAATCATGTAAATTATACAGATTCTGACATATGGGTCTCTATAACAGAAGGTCCTTATATTCCACCCACCCTTGGGCCGGATTATAATGATAACAATCAACCCATAAGCACAAAAGATCTTTCACCTGATGATATTAAGAAGGTTAAAGTTGATATAAAAGCATATAGCTTTCTTAGTATGGCTTTGCCAAAAGAAATATTGATTAGATGTGAAAATTATAAAACAACAAATTCCTTGTGGAAGATTCTTCATACACTTTGTGAAGGGAGTGATGAAATCCGAAGCATTAGGAAGGACACCCTTCGTTCATAATATGAAACTTTTCATCATATTGAGGGTGAATCAATTCCTCAACAAATCCACAGGTTTACGCAACTTGTCATAGAAATGAACATTCTGGAGTTGAAATACACAAATGAGGAATTGAACAAGAAAATGCTCCATACTTACCAGAAAATTGGAAGCAAACTGTATCCATGTTCAAGAATACAATAGATCTCAAAGCAGTTCGACTAGACACTCTAGTGGCTAAAGTTGAGGCTCTTGAACTGGATGAGAATCAAGAAACAAGAGTATAAGAACTCATGTATCACCATATCACTTTAAAGAAACAAGAAATGCTGGATGTGCTTTCATGTCCAGTAATGATGGTGATAACTCTTATACTTTGAGTGAAGATGAAAAGGAAGTAAGTTACTATGCTTCAAAACCTCCTAAGAAATCTTCTCAAAGTAAGTCAAGAAAAGAGAAAGAAAGATCTGATGATCAAAGACCATCATCCAACAATCAAATAGAGTCTATCGTTGTCATTCTAGACTCTAAAGAACAAAAGGCAGCTTTTGCAGCTTTCAGTTCAAGCTTTCAGGTTTACCTAGGAAGTACATTGTCCACTGCCAACATGTGCCAACAAGATTTAGAAGAACTGCCTCCGGATGTAGTGGAGGAAATGGATCTACAATGGCAAATGGAAATGATTGCATATAGTGCCAACAATATCCAAGAAGAAACAAGAATTTGGCTGCTACAAGTAAATCTTCATGTATAGGAGTTGATAAGTCAAAGGTAAGATGCTTCAAGTGCGATCTCTATGGACACTTTTCTAGAGAATGCAATCATAAAAATTCTAACAAAACACAACATCAGAATCATCAGGCCAAACAACCCTCATCAACTCAAAGATGTTTTTGACTTGCCTTCAACCGACACTGATAATTCCTGATTGTGATCCTTGGATTCACATTTTCCTTTGAGGCACACTGAATAGTGATCAACAAAATGAAATTCTTTTTGAGGAAGACCAGTGACATGGTTTCCTTTGACCAATCTGTTCATGTTTTTAAAGTTTATGTGCCCCAAACGTCTATGCCAAAGCTGTGACTCATCAAATAATGCTTTTGACAAAAGACATGTTTCTTCTTTAGGTGATGCAGAACACAGGTTTAAAACATAAGTATTATTCTTCCTAAGGGTCTTTAGGACAACCTATTGCTCAGAGATCTAAAATCCAGGTTTCAGAATGTAGCAATGAGTGTTTGTAAAGTGAGTAGAATATTTCTTGTCATAGATCTGAGACACGCTTAGCATATTGAAGTTCAGCTGTTCACAGTAGTTCACTCTGTCAAAGCTCAGCATCCCATTTGTCACAGATCCTTCACCTGTAATTCTACTACCCTGTGAATCTCCATCAAATGCCATAGTAGTTCCTTGTATATGCTTGAAGTCATGAAGGAGGGAATGATCTCCAGTCATGTGTCGGGAGCATCCACTGTCCACGTACCATAAGCTATTGGACCTGTGTGGATTAACCTGCAAGCAAAAAGAACTAATTAGAATAAGGAACCCAAGCCATGATGGTCTTGGGTTTCCCGTTCCTATTCATAATGGTGACTTCTTGGTATTTACCTCTAAATTGTGGTTTAGATGGAGGTGTTCTGGGAGATTTTTTGTAATGACTGGGTTGAGTCATCTCATCAACATCTACTAAAGATTCGGATGAGTAATGAAACCTTTGGTCTCTGTTTCTTTATAGAAATTGAACCCGTTTTTCATTATCAAAAACTACTTTTTGTTTGGGAAGGTCAATTTTGGGTTTCATTATGTGATGTTTTCTTTGACCCTTCCACGATTCCTTCAAAGTGCTCCTGTCATTTGTTGATCTAGATGTTCAAGATTGATTTTTGTGAAAATGAGGTTTGATAGTATGTTTCATAGTAGATGGTTTTGAGATGGACTTGTTTTGGGGAATTCTCAATCCCTTCTGATTGAAGTAACAATCAGATGTATTATGATTGTTCATATCACAGACTGAACAATATTTGTTAAAATAATAGTTTTTGATGGAGTGATTATTCATGTCACGGATGGAGCAATATTGGTTGTAAAAGCACTCCTCTATTTTGTGATTGAACAGATCACAGTTGTCACAATACATTTGTTTGTTGCTTGAATCAGATTTTTATTTGTGGGACTCAGTTGATTTTCTCATTTGTTGCTGAGCCACTTTCTTTTGGTTAGAGGATGAATCAAAATCAGCCCTTTTTGTAGTTTGCTTCACAACACTACATTTGTTTGATTTTCTGGGCTGTTTTTGTTTCTTCAACCCATTTCTCACCTCTTTCTCAAACTGGTCAACGTGTTACTTGTTGCAAATATCAAACCCAACTCACTGTCTTATTTTGAAGACTGAGGGTCTGATAAAGTTTTATGTGTTGAACTTAGTGATCCTTTTTGTTTCTTTTGCAGTGAAACCTTGTCTGATTTGCTTGATTTGTTTGGAGATATAATCTCATTATCAGAACTGCTTTCAACAGTGGGTTTCATTGACTTCACAAACTTCTTTTTACCTTTTAAAATAGAAGGTATGAATTTTATAAATGGAACAATTGCTTTTACGGGGCTTGTGGGTTTGATGACACTCACTGCCTTGTCTGAACACTCTTTAATCTTGATTGGATGACCTAATCTGATTTTCTCCTTATTTATTTCAATATAAACATCAGGTTTGTTTTAAGGATTGGTTACTTGTTTTACTATAGATTTGGTTTCATAGTTTTAGTTTTAATTTCCTCATTGAGTATGACAGATTCAGGCATGATAGTGTAGTTGTCATTGTATGGTGGAGGACATGAATTATACCGAATCCTCGACATGTCCTTTGGATCCTTTTGAGAATCAGGCATCTCTTGCAGCTTGAATGAAGATAGTTGAAACTTTTCAAGTTTCACTTCAATAAGTGTACGTTCAGCTTTATATTGAGCTAACTTTTTAGTCAGTAGCTCATTCTCAGCTGCAAGAGTGTACTTTTCACCATGTAGTTTTTCAATGTCAGAGATGAGAGATTTTATTTTAATTTCAAATCCTTTTATCTATTTTTTCATCATCTCTGACTTCACCTTTTCTTCTTTTATTTTATCTGCCAGTTTATGGTTATGCTCTCTATAACCTTGCAATTCAGTAATACATTTTTCACTACAAGGTTAGATTTTAACTCAGTAGGCATTAGAGAAGGACCATCATTGATGTGAGCCATAAGTGCATAATTTTGAAATTGGGTCTTTACTTCCCAGCATATAGGCTCCAATCACATACTCCATCTTGTTTGATCACTAGAGAATTTCCAGATGACTGACTGCTTCCATGAGCTTGATTAGTCAATTGAGGTTGAGTCTGGTATGACTGTTGTTGTTGTTGATGATACTAGTGTTAATGATTGTTTGAATGAAAGCTTGAATTTGGATGTGAAGATGACTGGCTTTATGAATTCCTTTGGAAGTTGTTGGTTCTTTTGGGAGCATTGCATTCCCTAGAGAAGTGGTCAGTCATGCCACAGTTGAAGCACTTCACCTTGGATTTGTCATATCCAAGCTTTGTGTTTTCATTAAGGCTTAGCTTTCTGCCTTTTCTGAAAAATTTCTTTGCTCTCATAGCAATCACGGCCATTTGCCATTGTAAATCCATTTCTTCCACATCATCATGATCCATTTCCTCCAGGTCTTCCTGGATCAGATGTGCAGATGTGAGTCTTCCTCCCAAATAAGCTTCAAAACTTGCAACAAAGGCATTGTAAGTAGCCTTTTGTTCTTCTAATTTTGCATCATTATGGGTGTTTGGAAGAGTTGCTGAGAATCCTGCTGATTGGGATGATGTTGAAGGCTTGTTGATAGATGGAGCTGCAATGAATCCAGTTGTCTTGGCTTGATCCCTTGAGGACATAAAATCATCTTCTTCAGTAATGAAGGCATTTTCCACAGTATGAGAATCGGATGGAAATTTGTATGCTTCAATCACTGTTGGTCCTCCTAGATTTCTGCTTCTTTCATCAAGCTCTAATGCTTCTATTTTAGCTATCATGATATCCAAAGTAGTACTCCCAAGATCAAGAGTATTTTTACCATTGTAACATTCTGTAGATACATGTGTCTCTAGTTTCTGAACTTAATGTGATATGTTTTTATTGTCTTACACATATGTAATTGTACGGGTACCTAATAAAATACAATATGTGGTTGTGCTTATAATGTTGAATATTTCATTGGTTGGTATGTAATAACGCTTATTGAACTAACTATATAGATTGTGGTTGTTTGAATAATATCTAAATCAACTAATGATTATGAAACATGTTGGACCAAAAGAACCAATGAGCCAAGATCAGAAAATCTCTAAGTCCCACACGGTATCACAACAACTGCTGAAAGCCTCATCAGTAGTTTGACAAGTACTGAAGACTTCAACAGCTGAAGATCAAGTGCTGAAGACCTTAACAGCTGAAGAACCAAAGTGCTGAAGTACAACAGCTGAAGAACACAAGTGCTGAAGCTGAAAGACCAAAGTACTGAAGTACAACAGCTGAAGAGTTCACAAGTACTGAAGATCAACAACTGATGTACAAAGTCTGAAGACAAAGACTGAAGACATCAGCTGATGATATCTACTGAAGTCATCAGCTGATGAAACGCCTGAAGGTCAAAGTCTGAAGATCAAGTACTGAAGCCTCAGTAGTTTGTCACAACTGCTGAAGAGTACTTCTTCAGTAGTTGTGATATCAGTAGTTTTATGTTTTATGTTTCAGTAGTTTTGTAAAACGACTGAAGAGCTTGTTCTTCAGTCGTTGTAGTTTCAGTAGTTTTATATTTTGTACTTAACTTGCTGAAGTGTTCTCAGTAGTTGTGAACATTTCAGTAGTTTGTTAAGAATTAGTTATTTCTGTATTGGATCTGCCAGTTGTCACTTTCCGTGATAACAGCAGTGACTGTTGCACTCTATATAAGGGGTGACAACCCATTGTAATCATTGAGCGATATGAGCAATTGAATGGAATGATTGATTGATTTGATTAGAAATATTCTACATCTATAAACATTCCTAGAAATCAGAAATTCATATTCTCTCCCTATAACCGTATGCGATCTTAACGCTTACATATATTGTTTGCTTGCTACAATTTGTCTAATTCGTGTGTGTATTCCGCTGCTTTATATTCTGATACATCAAACTTGTGATCACTGATCCTGTCAAAACATTTCAAACTTAATCATGTGAAGTTCTCATGCGATTGGCCCATGCTAATGGACCATACGCATGAACAACTTCATGCTAATGAACTAGGAGACTGGATCAGTCGCATGATTGTAACATGAGATTGACTCAGTCGCACGACTGAACACTCAGTCGTGCGAATGGATCAACCGCATGACTCAATCGTGTGACTGAACCATTCAAATGGTCCAGTCGCACGATTGAGAAACCTTAACCTATAAATACCACTTAAATCATGAAAAAAAGACACTTTGCATATTTGATACCAAGACGTACCCTAGCCGTCTAGAGACCTCTAGTAACCTGTTCCAACTTCAAAGACCACAATAAAACGATTGCTAATCATTCTTGACGTTTAGATTCATCTTTATTGATTCTACGTGCGTTCTCACTGATTGGATTGCCAATCAAATAGGATTCTGCATTATTTGATTCGGTATACGTGTAAATCTGTTAGTATTGTCTAGTACACAATCCAAACAAGTGGTATCAGAGCTTTGGCTCTATATTTACGTGTGATTCAATCGTTTTGATATAAAAATTGTGTTTTTACTCTAAAAAAGACAATCTTTTGTGTCAAGTCGGGTTTTAGACGTCTCCTGATTGTAAAGTTTAGTTTTTATGGCATACGACAATTAGGGTTAGCAAGAAATTCGAGTTTTTGCGTTCAAACACCTTAAACCTACGAATTTTCGAAATCCAGCAGGTTCAGTCGAACGATTGCCTCAATAGCTCGACTGAGGTCATACGCATCCCCTATACGCACGATTGGATTCATTCGTACTCCCATCCGTACGACTGAGAAGTCTATTTGCATTGTTCAACACATTAGTTCATTCGGCTGACTGAGTCATCCACATTAGTTTAGTCGCACGATTGAACCATCCGCATAGTTCAATCGCCCGAATAGCCCAATTCACACTAATACAACAGTTTGGTTTAAAGTTAAATTTAATAGCAATGGAAGACCAATACTCAGCATTCACAACAGGAGAGACCCACGCATACAAAACTTACTACTACTGGAGAATGAAGTAGGGAATCACAACAAGTCCCCAAAGCTAATCACGTTAGACGAATACCCACAATGGAAGAAATGTTTCAAGATCTACTTAAATGGAGTAGATCCCAATCTATGGGAGTCTACAAAGACGGGGTACAACATGCCTGTAGGAGCTGATGGTGTCAACTCACACTTGGTGGCATGACTGATGGACAAAAGGTCAAATACAATGCCGAAATGAAAGTTTATGCTTTGCTTACACAATCAATTCCGAAGGATATTTTCCACCAATTCTCGGAATATACACAAGCAAAGATACTATGGGATGCATTGGAGAAAAGGTATGACAAAAATGCATCATTGAAGGCCATAAAGGCTAAGGCTTTAAAGAAGGAGTTTGACAACTTCTCCTTGATGGGAAAAGAAAGCCTAGATGATGTTATCGTTAGGTTCTACCACTTGATGAGTGAGATGCATACTCATGGAGTATCGATGTCAATGGAGGACAAAGTGTCCAACTTTGCAGACGGGCTGCCAGAGAAATGGGTCTCATTTGTCTCCATTCTCAGACATAATGTTATGCTAACGAAGTTAGATATCAATGACTTCATTCTGAAGCTGAGAGAGGAAGAACTAAGAATGAAGTACAGAGCTCAAAAGGCTTCTTATGATCAGAATCCTGCACTGTATAATGTGACTCCTCAAGCCAAAACATCTAGAGCACCTCTACAGACAGCTTTTGTATCAAGCTCGTCTGGTCCTTCACCAGCCTCTACTTCAGGGTTAGAAACGTCAGGGGCGTCTGGTACCCAATACATTGCACCTGAAGCAAATGCAGCAAAGTTGAAGACCAAGAACTTGGCAATGTGACAGTTGAGGTAGCTAAAGAGCACATGGATCTCTTAGCTACGGTAGTCCACTCCTATGATGGACTAATTGCTGGTAAAATTGGGAACTGCCATCTGGAAGATGAGGATTATGAGCAGGTGGATGAGACAGAGCTGGAGCGGATGGACATAATGTGGGCCTTAGCAAGTGCTGTCCGGAGAGCTAAGAAGTTTTTCAAAAAGACCGGACAAAATTTGATTGCAACTAAGGACACTACATTCGGCTTTGATAAAACCAAGTAAACTTGCTTCAACTACGGTGAGAAAGGGCACTTCAAAAGGGAGTGCGTGAAGCCAAAGAAGACTGGTAATGGGAATCCTTTCTCCTCCTTAAATCGTCAGGATAAACCCACTAGTAGTCCTACTTCATCAAGCAAGGATCCCAAAGCCTTGACTGCCCATGATGATGAAGGATAGGACTGGAGTATTCGGTTTGTCTCACCGGGAGAATCTAATATCGCTAGTGTGGAGGATATAGATGATGACTATGTAGTAACGGAGATATTGCAGTAAAACTCGTGATGTCAAACTCAGAAGAACTGCACCAATGGTCAACTACCTGCCTGAAGAAGGGAAAACCATGACAACATTAGAATCACCAGCACCAGAAACACCAGACTCTGCATTGATGGCTGATTCATTAGAACCCGCTCAGGTAAGTAGTACTGACCAACTTTTTAATAATCATGCCTGTTCTGATTGTAAGAAATTTAGGGAAAGCATTGATTTAAAATTTTCTAGGTTATTAGATCATAATGATAACTAGTAAAGGACTTGGAACTGTGCACTGAAGCTAACATAGTGTTAAAATAAAATGAGCATAGTTACAAGGAAAAGATAGACCTTTTGAACAAACAGCTTAGGGAAACATAAGTAGTAGCCTTTAACCAAGCTTAGTGAGAGAGAGAAACAACGGGGAGGGATTGGGTTATAAAGTGGTTCCACCACCACATGAGATCTTAATGAACACAAAATGTAAACCAATCAATGATAATCCAATCAAGGATCATATGGTGTCTACTCCTCTTGTAAGTGATCCAGATTCCACATGTTCATCAATCAAATCTGGCACTAAACAAAAGGAGGCCACTTCAAAGGCAAAAGGTAAAATGCCTTGTGTTAATTTGGACAAAGATTTTGAAAAGGTTAGTATAAAGTCTGGTTCAACAACTGTCAAATCTGAACCTAAAAAGACCAGTAATGTTAACCAATCACGTGCATCATGTCAAAGTCTAGAAAATAGAAAAGAAAATGATGTTAAAAATGTTAAAGCAATTAACTTTGTTAAACCAGACAAAACATCTAGCCAAGCAGAGTCAAAACCCAAACAGAATAAGGTCACCGGGTGTCACATACATCTCCACAAAAACAGTTAAATCGTAAAGTCGAAAGTAGATCATGCTATAGTTGTGGAGAGTATGGACACATTGCGTTTAATTTTCCTTACTATCAGACATCGACGAGGAAAGTTGAACTTCCTGAACAAAAACCTAGCTCTTTTAAGAGGAACTCAGTGACACCACCTAAAAGAGATAGTGAACATAAAGTTCAACAAATTAGCTAGTCGTCTGTTTATCATAAATAGGCCCTACACAAAGCTGGTTTATGGAAGGAGAAATCAACATCATTGTCTGATAATGAGAACAAGAAGACATCTGAGCTTCCCTCATCCTCGAACGGTCAATGGGCTACATTTATGATGTGTGATGCCTCTGGGAAACCCAAGCCAGTGAAGGCTTGGGTCCCTAACCTGAACTAATGTTTTCAAACTGAATGTGCAGGGTGTTCGCTATAGTGCTGAAACCAACATGTGGATTATAGACAGCGGAGCATCCAGGCACATGACATGGAACAGGGATCTCTTATCAAATGTCAAACAGATAAAAGGAGGTCACCTTTCGTTTGCGGGAAACAAAGGTGGGTACATCACAACTCAAGGGGAAGTAGGTAATCAGAAAGTGAAATTTGACAAGGTAAACTACGTTCAACAACTTCAAAATAACTTGCTTTTTGTTTCTCAAATTTGTGATAAAGACTTTAAGGTAGTATTTGACAACAAGAAGTGTTATGTCCTGAAAAATGACTATGTCATCCGGAGGATCAAGTATTAATATCTGCCTCAAGATATAAGGACCTTTATGTCTTGGATCTATCAAAGGCCTCCACAACGGATCATGAAGTTCAGTGCTTCTTGTCAAAATCTACTGAAAAGGAATCCGTCTCCTGGCATAGGAGAATGACACATTAATCCACGGAAGATGAATCACTTGATCCAGAATAATCTAGTGAGAGGAGTTAACATCAAAAACTTCCAACTTATGGATTTCTGTGTTGCGTGCAAGAAGGGAAAACAGACGAAGAAGTCTCATAAGAAAAAGAAAGTTCATTCTATCGAACTTCCTCTTGAACTTCTTCACATGGATCTGTTTGGTCCAGTCAGTACAAGAAGCATCACAGGCGACTTGTACTGCTATGTAGTTAGTGATGACTACTCAAGATTCACTTGGGTGATGTTTCTGAAATCCAAATCAGAAACATTTGACTCATTCAAGGAATTATTAACTACTCTGGAGTCTCTATATAAGTTGAAGGTACATCAAGTGCGTTCAGACAATGGAACAGAGTTCAAGAATCAATGGATGGAGGCTTACTGCAAGGAAAAGGGAATTGTGCCTCAGTTCACTTCTACCTACACTCCTCAGATGAACAGTGTTGCTGAAAGGAAGAATCGCAGCTTCATAGAGACAGCATGGACGATGCTAGCAGACTCAAAACTGCCCATCCAATTCTGGAATGAAGCAGTTGCGAATGCGTGTTATACGCTAAATCGGGTTCTGGTAGTTAAACGCTATGGAAAAATGTGTTACGAGTTACTACAATGACGTAAACCCAATCTAGAGTATCTCGAGCCGTTTGGCGCTCCGTGCACCCTACTGAAAAAGACTCAGGAGGGATAATTCAGCGAGAAGGCTGATGAAGGTATCTTTCTAGGATACAACATACCGAACAAGAGGGTCTACAACAACTCTACGGGTTAGGTAGAAGTGTGGTGTAATGTTGATGTTCAGAGATACACCACACCACCTGCTGGAAAAGGACCCGCCTTCTTTTTGACTATGATGGATTCTTCAAGTCCTTCAACATACCACTCTCCACTTCTGATGATGAGTTAGCAACAATGATGATGTATGATGTTCTAAACACACCATCTTAGGAATCTATATCATCTAGACTACAAGGCGATTCATTTAACAACTCAGGGGGAGCACTTGAAGATAGTGACTCTTCCTCTGATGAGGAAGCTGTGGAGACTGATCAGAACAACCAGGAGCAACTGGTTCCTCATACAAAAAGTCCCCAAGCATTTGACATTGATACCTCTGTGCCTTCGGAACCTCAGACTCCTACTGCGTCAGATACTGAACCGAATGTTCATAATCTTGATTCTGAGGTTGTTGTTCCAACCATTCCTAGATCACGCCTAAATGTCTATCATCCTTTGGATAATGTCATTGGAGATGTGAGATCAAGAGTTCAGACTAGAAATCAGTTGTATTCAGCTGATTATGCCTCGGTGATAGAAAAAGGTTACCTTCATGATGGTGCATATCGTTGCTTTGTGTCTCAGTTTGAGCCAAAGTATGTTAGTGAAGCCCTAAATGATGAGGCATGGGTGAGTGCCATGCAAGAAGAACTTCTTCAGTTCAAGAAGTTAGGTGTATGGACTCTGGTGGATAGACCTAAGGTGCTAAGGTCATTGGCACCAAATGGGTCTTGAAATGCAAGAAAGATGATCAAGGCGTGATCATCAGAAACAAGGCTCGACTTGTTGTTCAAGGATTTTGACAAGTTGAGGGATTTGACTACAATGAAGTGTTTGCACCCGTGGCAAGAATGGAAGCAATCCGTATCTTCCTTGCCTACGCATCGTATATGAAGATTAAAGTTTATCAACTTGATGTGAAGAGTGCATTCCTTCATGATGAAATCAGAGAGACAGTGTACATTAGTCAACCCGAGGGATTTAAGGACCCATATCATCGGGATAGAGTTTACAAACTCGATAAGGCTTTATATGGGCTTCATTAAGCTCCTAGAGCCTAGTATGAGAAACTCTCAACTCACCTTGTGAAACACGGCTTTCGCAGAGGTGTCATTGACTGCACACTGTTCATTAAAGAAAACGATGGTGATTTACTATTGTTCCAAATCTATGTCGATGACATAATCTTCGGTTCAAAGAACAAAGATCTATGTAAAGAGTTTGAAGCAGTAATGAAAGCTGAGTTTGAAATGAGTGCCATGGGAGAGATGAAATTCTTTCTCGGGTTATAGGTTGATCAGACACCAAAAGCGATTTTCCTACATCAGACCAAGTATGTAGGAGATATCCTCAGTTGGTTTGACATGGAGAATGCTTCCGCAGCTGGGACTCCACTTGCTACAAACCATGATGTAGCACCCGACAAGAATGGTGATCTGGTCGATGCCACCATGTACCGAGGAATGACTGGATCTCTCATGTACCTCACTGCTTCAAGACCTAATATCATGTATGTGACATGTTTATGTTCAAGATATCAGGCAAAGCCAAAAGTTAACCATCTGATAGGGGTCAAAAGTATCTTTCGTTATCTGAAGGGTACTCCAACACTTGGGTTGTGGTATCCTCATGACGATTACTTCGAGTTGACAACGTATAACGACTCGGATTACGGTGGTTGCAAGATGAACTACAAGTCTACATTAGTGGGATGTCAATTCTTTAGGAGGAGATTAGTGACTTGATATTGTAAGAAGCAGACCTCGGTTGCTTTGTCAACCTGTGAAGCTGAATACGTTGCTGCTGCAAGTTGCTGTTCACAAATCATATGGATTCAAGAGCAAATGCGGGACTTGTCAGGATCAGTGATCACAAGTTTGATGTATTAGAGCGTAACGCAGCGAAATAAGAACAAGAATTAGACAAATTGTAGCAAGAATTTGATACTCGTATGCATTAAGAACAAATACGGTTATAACGAGAGAATATATTTCTGTAACAAGGAATGTTTCTATAATATCGAATATTTCTGATCAAATCATTCTCCCTATTACAATAGGTTGACACTCCTTATATAGAGTGCAATCGCTGCTGTTATCACGGGAAAGTGACAACTGGCAGATCTCTTACAAAAATAACTAACTCTTAACAAACTACTGAAATGTTCATAACTACTGAGAACATATCAGAGTGTTAAGTACAAAATATGAAACTACTGATAAGAAACTACTGAAACTACAATGACTGAAGAACAGGCTCTTCAGTCGTTTTACAAAACTACTGAAAAATATAAAACTACTGATGAGCACAACAACTGAAGAAGTATTCTTCAGCTGTTGTGTCAAACTACTGAACAGATAAAACATAAAACTACTGAAAGGTAAACCGTCACAACTACTGAAGAAGACCTCTTTAGCTGTTGTGACAACGTCTGATACTTTGGTCTCAGCACTTGTGTCTTCAGACTTTGTCTTCAGCACTTGTCTTCAGACTTTGTCTTCAGCACTTGTCTTCAGACTTTGTCTTCAGCACTTGTCTTCAGACTTTGTCTTCAGCACTTGTCTTCAGACTTTGTCTTCAGCACTTGTGTTCAGACTTTGTAATCAGCTATTGTCTTCAGCTATTGTGGTCTTCAGTAGTTGTTGTGACGTTTGTGGGACTTAAAGGTTTTTCTGATCCGGCTCATTGGTTCTTTTGGTCCAACAAACTCCCCCTGAACCAATGCAGCCAAAACCTTTAACTTTATTGAGGTCCCACTTATTGTTGGCAGAATGGTTGGTCTATTTCCTTCTTGATCAGTTGAGAAGATGACCCATATAAGCACTGGCCTGGAAATGAGTCTCTGATGATTTGGTTGACAATGTATGGATGGGAGCTCTGTATTGGGGAATTGGACACTGAGCTGTTCCCCCATCCATGAGACTCACTTCCCATGTATAAGCCTGTAGGATTCTTTGGTGTATGCTCTGAGAAACATAATTTGTTCTTCCATGGTCAGGTTCTCAGCTTCACCATCAAACAATCCTTCACGCCCATACAGCTCTGAGATGTACTTGGCCTGTTTGCCATTTTTGAGCTCAACTGTTGTAATCTGTCTGTATGCAAACTCATCAGGATGAGTCCCTTCAAGTAACAGACTGAGCTCATTTTATTTGAAGTTCTCAAGCCTCTTGTAGACTAACCCCTTTTTAATAACTCTATTCTCTAACATCTTTTGGGGTGGTTGTTTAGTCTCATAGGCCTTCTTGAAATCTTCTACAATCTCCCAGGGTGATACTACAAGGACCACTGTGATCTCTTCATCTACGATCCTTTTTACTTGGTCTTTGTATCTCGAAGGAATGTCTTTCTTTACAATCCTGTGAGCCACCCTAGGATCAGGCCATACTCTCACCTTTTCCTTCTGATATTGAAATGTGTTGGCAAGGGTGTACAACCTCAGAGCTTCTTTCTTCATACTAATTATTGATGAAGAAGCAGCATAAGTTTTGTCAATGCTTTTCAACATCTCATCATCATGAAGCCTTTGCTGCTGCTCTTCTTCAATCTTTACCCTCACAGTTTCCATCTGTGAGGTGGGAGTGATGGGCATGGGTTTGGCTTTAGGCAATGTTAGGACTGCAGACAGAGGCAGCCTATCTTCTTCCACATCATTCTCTTCTTCTTCTTCTTCTAGCCTCAACACCCTTCTTTTCTTCTTCTTGGATGCATCATCGACTGTTGGTTTAGAGGGTAAGGGAGTTGGTTTTGTGGGTTGTGGTTGTGGTTGTTTTGGAGAGGGAATGTTGACAGGCTGAGTTAGCATTTTAGAGGTGACTGTGGCTTTTGAGTGTTTGGCTAGCTCAGTCCTTACTCTTGCTTCATTCAAAGCTTCGACTACTAAACCCTTAGTGTATGCTTCAGACGAACAGATCTTGGAGGTTATGGCCAAGATACTGTCCCTGGTCCATGATTTAATCTCGATCAATGATCTCCTAAGATATTTTGCAATGAATCTGATCATGATCTCTAGTCTCTCTCTTTCTAATGCATCATAACTTGCCCATCTTGAGTTAATTTCTTCAACTTCAAGTCTCCTGATCTCTGAGTCAAGCTGTGCAGTATCGAACCTTGTCTATACAGTTGATCAATAATGGCCTCCATTGATTTACTATATGTAGCATTTGCCATTTTGATCATCTCATCGAGTTGGAGTTCTTTCTCTTTTCCTTCACCCTTGCTCTTCTTATATGTGACATGAAAGTCTTTGTGACTTTCACCCACTTGATCATTTTCGGTTCCCTTCACAGACTCCTCTTCCTTCTCAGTTTCCTTTTCTTTCAGTTTGCTCTTCCTCTTTGCTTTCACTGACTGACTCTCCCCCTTTTTGGTTGCATTGGTTTCAAGGGTTTGAGTAGCAGAATGCCTTGTGCTCACAATCTCCTCCACCAGGGGTTGTATGATTGAGGGAAGCCTCTCATCCATGGTTATGATCACAATGTCTGTGATCATTAGGGTGATGAGAGTAGGGTTTGCTGAAAGATAGCAACTGTTTGCTCAGAGGGGTTCTGTCCCTGAGAAGCAGTGCCAGAAACAGAAGCTGGTGGCTTGGAAGTTTTGAGTGGCTGAGTGTGTGGGAGACCTTCAGGTGAAGGTGCCATCTGTGGGTTTATGTTGGTGGCAGATGGACTTGCTTCTTGAGAGAATTGGTCAAGTAGTCTTTGTAGTCTACTGACTTCTTCCTCAAGAATTGTATTCTTGGCCAGAACATCATAAAAGAAGCCCAGGTCATCATCAGCAGATGCTGAATCACCTGACCTCCTGCTTGTAGCAGGATGTACATGCACTGGGTGTAGACCAGTTTTAGCATATGCCCCTTTTTCTTGGAACTGGAGACTTCCAGCCTCAGGACTATGTCCTTCATCAACTGTTTCCTTTAGTGAGGTCTTAGCTATGTTACCAGCCTCATTCTGATCATGTGCTGATTCAGAAGAGGTGGCAGCCTCACTAGATGTTCTAATCTCCATATCCACACCAGGAGATAGAACGTGTAAACCCTAGTGCTGTGGGTTGTCAGAAGCATGGTGATCCTCGTCCTCAATAGCTGTGGTTCTCCCCTATGTTGGTGGTTGTTGGGGATAAGGTATTTAAAGGGTCGGGTTAGAAAACGACTGAATGTTTTGGTGTGAGTCATCAGTTGTTGAAACTACTGATGACGTGGTATTAACTTTCAGAGGTTTGAAAAGACTGACCGTATTGGTGTGATCAGCAGTTGTTATAAAACAACTGAAGACGTGGTTTTAACCGTCAGACGTTGAAACAGCTGAAGTCTCTGATTTTGTCATCAGTAGTTATAAAAACTACTGAAGGCAGTTTTCACTTCAGGTGATGAAACAACTGAAGACTTGGTATTAGTCATTAGTAGTTGTGAAACTACTGAAGACATGGTATTGCTTCAGTTGTTTAGAAGGAAACAGCAGTTGTAGAAACAACTGAAGAGAAATTACTCATCAGCTGTTTTCGTCAATTCTTAGCTTTTCAGCTGTTTTCGTCAATTCTTAGCTTTTCAGCTGTTTCATACTGTCCTCAACACTTACTCATCAGACTTTTCATCTGCTTTTCAGGTGTTTCATAGGACGTCAGTACTTAGCTGTTTTTACTGATTTCAGTAGTTGTAACTACATCAGTAGTTTAGAACAGATAAAGTACTTCACTACTTGTGAGGCATTTAGCCTTTAGTAGTTATAAAAACTACTGAGGGTAAAAGAACTCATCAGTACTTATATGTGACATGGTTACCGATGATCATCAGTACTTATTACTGAGATCATCAGTAGTTGTCACTTATTCTAGCTGCAGCATACCAAGCCTTAACACCAGGTTGTGGAAAGTTGAACTATCCAAAGGCTTAGTAAAAATGTCTGCAAGCTCATCAGCACTAGGCACAAACATAGGATTGATAAGACCCTTTTCAAAACAATCTCTTATAAAATGATGTCTAATTTTTATATGTTTGGTCCTAGAGTGCTGGACTGGATTTTTGACAATGCAAAGAGCTGAAGCACTATCCATTAATAACGGAGTCTTAGTCTCTGTAATGCCATAATCCAAAAGTTGATTCTGAAGCCAGAGTACTTGGGATGTACAACTTGCAGCAGCAATGTACTCGGCTTCAGCAGTGGATCTAGCAACAGATGTTTGTTTCTTACTCTGCCAAGAAATCAAACAGTTGCCTAGGAATTGACATCCACCAGAAGTTGATTTCCTGGTCAACTTACACCCTGCATAGTCACTATCAGAGAAGGCAACTAATTTACAAGAGTGCCCAGTGGAATACCATAAACCTAGAGATTGTGTACCTTGCAAATATCTAAAGATCCTCTTGACTGCAATCAGATGAGACTCCTTAGGTGCAGCTTGAAATCTAGCACAAACACATGTAGCAAACATAATATCTGGTCTAGAAGCTGTTAAATACATCAAGGACCCAATCATACATTTGTAAAGTGTTTCATCAACCACTTTACCTTTCTGATCTGTATCCAGTTGTGTGGTGCTGCACATGGGGGTAGAACAGGGCTTACAGTTTTGTAAATCAAACTTTTCCAAAAGACCTTTTGTGTATTTGGACTGATGAATGAAAATTCCATCAGCCTTTTGCTTGATTTGCAAACCCAGAAAGAACTGCAATTCTCCCATGGCACTCATTTCAAACTTCTGTTGCATCAACTTTGTAAAGGCATCACACAACTGTGGATCAGAGGATGCAAAAATAATATCATCTACATAAATTTGAACAAGTAGATTATGTTGTCCAACTTTCTTAATGAATAAAGTCTTATCTATGGAGCCTCTAGTGAAATTATTTTCCAGAAGAAAGTTTGATAATGTCTCATACCAGGCTCTAGGAGCTTGTTTCAACACATAAAGAGCCTTATCAAGCTTATACACCCAATTAGGATGTTTATTGTCCTCAAAGCCTGGTGGTTGACATACATAAACCTCTTCTTTAATTTTCCCATACAAAAATGCACTTTGGACATCCATTTGAAAAACTTTAAGGTTTTGATATGCAACATAAGCTAAAAACAATCGAATTGCTTCCAGTCTGGCTATAGGGGCAAAGGTTTCATCATAATCAATACCTTCTTTTTGTGCAAACCCCTGAACAACCAATCTGGCATTGTTCTTAACAATAAGCCCATTTTCATCAATTTGTTCCTAAACACCCATTTAGTGCCTATTGCACACTTACCTGGAGGTAGAGGAACCAGTTCCCACACTTGCTGTTTCTTGAACTGAAGAAGCTCAAGCTGCATGGCATCAACCCATCCATTGTCCTTTAAAGCAATGTGATAATTCTTTGGCTCTTGCTGACTGATGAAGAGAGCATAGAAGCAGAATTTTGACAATTGACTTCTTGTTGATACGCCAGCAGTGATATCACCAATGATTTGAGACATAGGGTGATTCTTCAGATCTTGATACACAATGAGATCTATGCAAGTGTTTGTAGCAGGCTCATCAGCAACAGATGGTGATGGTGAATCATTTCCTTGAAACCAATCAGTGGATGGTAATTCAAAGGAAGTTGAATTTGAAGAAATCTCATCAGCATTTGTTGTGGATGGTGCTACTGGAGCTACAGGACCATCAGGTCTAGCTAAATCAGGCAGTTGATCACTAAACCTGAAGAGGTGAGTACTGCTATCATCATCATCATCATCAGCACCAGCAGAACCACCAGGTGGTGAACTGTTGACAGGAGCAACAACAGGAGTTTGATAAGGAACATATTGCAGTATGTCCAAATTAAACTTAACATGTAGAGTCTCTTCAACCATCTTTTTTCTACAGTTGAAGACTCTGTATGCTTTGCAAGTTGATGAATAACCAACAAAGTACCCTGCATCCACCTTAGGATCAAATTTTGGAGTTGATCCCATGTGTTGAGAATGAAACAAGGACACCCAAATGCTCTGCAGAATGAAATTAGAGGGGCCAAATGATGAAGAACTTCATATGGAGTCTTCATCAACCTCTGATTTACTAGAACTCTATTCTGTACATAGCAAGCTGTATTGACAGCTTCAGCCCAAAAAGTCATTGGCAGTCCAGAATCAGCCAACATGGACCTTGCAGCTTCAATAAGGGTCCTGTTCTTTCTCTCCACTACTCCATTTTGCTCAGGAGTTCTTGGGATGCTATACTGCCTCTTGATTCCCTTTGATAAGTAAAACTCATCAAGTGTGTGGTTTTTGAATTCAGTACCATTGTCACTCCTCACACACTTAACTGGTAGGGAATACTGCTTCTCAACGTGTAACACAAAGTTCATAATGGACTGCGCAGCCTCATCCTTTGAATGCAAGAAGAAAGTCCATACAAATCTGGAGTAATCATCCATAATTACCAGACAGTATTTCTTCTTAGCCATACTCATCACTCTCACAGGACCAAAGAGATCCATGTGAAGAAGCTGTAAGCAGGCAGTGGACTTAGGTTCTTCTATGGAGGGAAATGAAGCTTTGTGCTGCTTTCCTTTTAAACAAGCATTGTAGTTATCTTCACACTTGAACTCCTTCATAGGCAGTCCCCTTAATAAACCATGGTTTATCAGCTGATTTATGTTTTTGAGATTAACATGACCCAGCCTTCTATGCCATAGAATAGATTCTTGAGGGGAAGCCTTGGAAAATAGGCAAGGATGGCCTTTGAGATCTATTTTCTTGGAAAGATCTAAGGCATACACTCTTCCTGTCCTGTTGGCCTTCAGGAGAGTGTGTTCATCCAACACCTTATCAATCAAACTTAGAACTTTGGATGACAGAATCCGACAGTTCTGACTGGTGAAAAGAGCAACATGGCCTTTGTCACACATTTGACTGACACTCAAGAGGTTGTACTTGAGATTTTCCACATGGTTAACATCATCAAACTTTATTTCCCCATTGGAAACAAAGCCTTTGCCGATGATGTAACCCTTTGCATCATTGCCAAATGACACAAACCCCTTCCTTCCTTGAGAGTAGTCATTAAGAAGTGATATGTTTCCTGTCATATGCATGGATCCTCCACTGTCTACATACCAGATGCCTCTGAGGTATGTTGAAGAACCCTGCAAAATACAACAAATTAGTTAGATTTTGAGACCCAAACCTTTTTGGTCTTGGGCCTATTCTCATCAACAGATGGTAAACTAACATGTTTGTTGGAAACAACAGCCTGAAAGGAAGAAACTGGTGAAGAAAAGGAATCCTTTGGCTTGGACCTCCTTTTCTGTGGTTTCAACATAGGAACATCTAATTGGTTAATTCTTCCCAATAGATGTTGAACCATCATACCCAGCTGTGTCTGATTTTGTGATAAGGCTTTCAGCTCTTCAGACACATTGGCATTGGGGTTTGATAAGTTCCTATGTTGCACTTTCAGACACATTTCTTTTTGGACTTAAGGGTTACAGGATTTGATGCTGCTGGTACAAATGTGGCTTCAAACTCAGTTTTTATTTTAACCATTTTCTCTTTAATTTCCTCTTTATGTTTGAGTTTGGATCCCCTTTTGTACCAACAATCATCTATAAGATGATTGAACAAACCACATACTTCACATGGTTTCTTCTTCATCTTATGTTAATCATCAACTAAAGAGAATGAAACTACTAAAGACTTGCTCTTCAGTACTTTGGAAGCATTATTTGCTTTCTTGACTTCCTCTTTAGTAGTCTTCAAACTCTTTCTACTGACAGTTTTCTTCTCTTCAGTGCTGATAGTAGTTGGAGTTTGAACTTCAGGTGTTAAATCTTGCTCTCCAGTCCTTTCAGGACTTCCAGAAATAGCTCTTGAGTTGATCATCTCTTTGATCATGTGAGTGTCAGCAGTGGAACCATCAACATCAGCTGATGGGTTCTGAGAGGGCTTAGTGCTGACTTCAACTTTTGATGATGCTCTATCAAAAAGTGAATCACATGATGAGGTGGATTGGTCATTGCTTTCTTCATCAGATTTCACTTCTGCTCTTGAAGCAAAATCTGTAGGAGGAGCAGTGTGATTATAACCAATACCAAACTTCACATTGGAAGCAGATTGCTTACTAAGAAGCATTTCAAAACTTTGCATGATTGTACCCATCGATCACACTCTACCTGGGTGACTGCAAGGGTTTCTTTGAGACTTCTCTGGTCTTCCAGAATAACCTCTAGCTTGGCTTTTTCATCATTTAATTGGCATTTAAGCTTATAAATCTCATCATTTTTACTATTAAGAGCAGACTCAAACTCAGCTTTTCTTTTGGAAATGGTTTTCTCAAACTCAAGTTTTTGATTTATTAATGCTACATTTGCCTCTATAATGGAGACAAAGGCAGCAATGCATGATTCAGAACATAACTTGGCTTTAGCCTCTGAAGATACCTGAGTTACCTGTGAAGATGATGCATTTGAGCAGGAACCCTCAGTAGACTCCAGGGCCATGAGAGCCAGATTCCCAAAAGGACTGTCACCACCATGTTGACCAGCACCTGTGAACAGTTGTTCATGACCAGACATGTCATCCGGTAAACTGCTCCAGTCAACAACTCCAGGGGTGAAGAAGCTGTGTTGTTGAGGTTGAGGAGGTTGATGAGATTGAGATGGTTGAGGTTCTGGTAGCGCATGAGGTTGTGGTGCTATAGGAACTTGAACTTGATTTGACTGTGGCATGTAATAACAAGGGTAAGGATATGGCATTTGACCCTGAGGAACAAAATATGCAGGAGATTGTGGTTGAGAATGATGACTAGAATTGAAAGGATGTTGCCCTCTGTGTTGTTGACTATTGCCAGGGAAAGTCACAAAAGGTGTAGAGGAATTAGATCCAGATGATCTGCATTCTCTAGCAAAGTGTCCAAGCCTGTGGCATTTGTGACACTTCAACTTACTCTTGTCAAAACCAACTTTGGTTTTGCCAGAGAGTCCTGGGAACTTTCTTCCAGTTCTTTTGTAGAACTTCTGAGATCTGATATTTATCAAGGCCATTTGGCTCAAAATATCCATCTCTTCTAAGTCATCATCAGCAATCCCCATGAGATCATCCATGATGAAGCATAGATTGCCATTATTACACCTAGTAAACTGACTATCAACACTCACAAACGCAAAATCAGAATGTTTGAGGAGAAATCAATATGCTCATCATACTGGCATTCAGATGAAGCATATTCTAACTCATGACCAACCAAGGCAGTGTTGCCTGGTACAAAGTCTTTAGTGAGCTTTCCAGATGAAGACAGTTTTTATTTCTGTTCTATCTCTCTCTCAAATGTGAGCAATTTCCCATGGAGTTGGGTGAGAGATAGTTTGTCCAAATTTGCACTAGAGCGTAGGACAATAGTATATGTGTCCCATCTCTCAGGCAGTGATCTGAGAAATCTGTTATTCATCTGGATATTGGTGTACTCAAGTTTGACCATTTTTAATTCAGAGATCAAACAAGAGAACCGCTCAAACTGTTGAGTCAATGTCTCACCCTTTCTATGAGAGAATGTCTCGTATTGTTGGGCAAGGATTTCTCTATTATTTGCCAAGACCTCATCTGTTCTTCCAAATTGTTCTTTCAAGGCATTCCAGAGGTCATGGGCAGTTTCATGATGCATTAGCCCAGAATAGATTTCATTGGGCAGTGCCATGGCCAGAATTCCATGGGCTTTTGCATCAATCTCAAACACTTCTTATCCTCATCTGAGTATTGCTCCCTCCTCTTCGGAACCATTTGATTGGTTTTCGGGTTATTCACCATAGGCTTGTGTGGACCATGTACCACTGATGTCCAACAACATGCACTGTTAACAGACAGGTGATGGAGCATTTGTCGTTGCCATATGTTATACTCATTCCTAACTAGCATTGGAGGCTTGGTTGAGGAACCAGTATTATGAGGATCATTGGAAGGAGTAGTCATTTTCAGTCCAAATACAATTTAGTTCAAGCTTTTAAACGTTTTTACATAGACCACAACAGACTCAAGGAAAACCAAGAGAAAATCTCAGGATGAATGACCAGAAACACAGAAAATTCAATCTCTATAACCGTTTCTTGCAAAAAACAAAAATACTAATTCAATCAAACTTGGATCTTGAATAGCAGTTTCAATGATCAATTATTAGATCGATCAATGATTAACCTGCTCTGATACCATTTGTCAGGATCCGTGATCACAAGTTTGATGTATTAGAGCGTAACGCAGCGGAATAAGAACAAGAATTAGACAAATTGTAGCAAGAATTTGATACTCGTATGCATTAAGAACAAATACGGTTATAATGAGAGAATATATTTCTGTAACAAGGAATGTTTCTATAATATCGAATAAATCTGATCAAATCATTCTCCTTATTACAATAGGTTGACACTCCTTATATAGAGTGCAATCGCTGCTGTTATCACGGGAAAGTGACAACTGGCAGATCTCTTACAAAATAACTAACTCTAACAAACTACTGAAATGTTCACAACTACTGAGAACATATCAGAGTGTTAAGTACAAAATATGAAACTACTCATAAGAAACTACTGAAACTACAACGATTGAAGAACAGGCTCTTCAGTCGTTTTACAAAACTACTGAAAAATATAAAACTACTGATGAGCACAACAACTGAAGAAGTATTCTTCAGCTGTTGTGTCAAACTACTGAACAGATAAAACATAAAACTACTGAAAGGTAAACCGTCAGAACTACTGAAGAAGACCTCTTCAGCTGTTTTGACAACGTTTGATACTTTGGTCTTCAGCACTTGTGTCTCAGACTTTGTCTTCAGCACTTGTCTTCAGACTTTGTCTTCAGCACTTGTCTTCAGACTTTGTCTTCACACTTGTCTTCAGACTTTGTCTTCACACTTGTCTTTAGACTTTGTCTTCAGCACTTGTCTTCGGACTTTGTCTTCAGCACTTGTCTTCAGACTTTGTCTTCAGCACTTGTCTTCAGACTTTGTCTTCAGCACTTGTGTTCAGACTTGTAATCAGCTGTTGTCTTCAGCTGTTGTGGTCTTCAGTAGTGTTGTGACGTCTGTGGGACTTAAAGGTTTTTCTGATCCGGCTCATTGGTTCTTTGGTCCAACAGGACACGGTTTGAATTTCTCTCTACTCCTATTTTGTTGATAACTTTGCTGCAATTGCAGTAACTTAAAATCCGGTCCAACATCCTAAGACTAATAGATGATTAGACCTTGTTGGTGATCTCAAGAACAAACTAAGTTGTTCAACAAGCTCTGGGTTAACATCTTCTTCCCTGGTTAACACAATCAACAAAATTCCAATAAGGGGTGATGAGCAGATATATGCCACAAATGTGAGCGTAAGACCAAAATATGAGCAAAGCATCAAACTAATAACCTTGTTGTTGGTGAGACTGTGCAAAAAGATTAAAATTGCTCAAACAAGAAGATAGGTTATGTGCTCTCTCTGCTGTGTGGTGGCACTGACCTGAGGACAAGCATAACCTATATATTCTAGAATTCATTGTTGTTTGCCGCCTATTTGCTGTGCAGTGGCACTGCCTGAGGCCTGGCTTCTCTTTGAAAGTTCTAAGAATAGTTTCTTCTTGAAAACTACCCTGAGACTGCTAAAAAATCTCCTGAGGAATGTTGATTACCATATAAGTGTGGGATCCACAAATGCTTGTTGAAATAATCAAACCTTAAACTATCACCAATCTGTGTCAAAAGTCTATGTATGGATTTAAGAGGACCAGTATACTGGCAATCATCATGGCTACAACTCTTGAAAGTCCAAATCAATGTGGGGATCTAATAGTACTAGTATGATTTCCTAAGCTTGCTAACGATCTAGATGAAAAACAAGAATTGAGCATCAAAAGGTGTGATAAAATGTCCCAAATGATTTGACTTGCCGGTATGATTTCGAATTGAATTGGTCCATTTATGGTCAAAATTAATTGAAGCTGCCTATTCTGGACCAAATCCATTAGATTTCTATATTACGATTTACACCTCACACAAAACGTCAAAAACAGTCTTAATTTTGTATTTCAGTTTAAGTCTTTTATTTTGTTTAAATTTAGTCTAATTCAGTTTTGTTTGATATTGGGCTATGCCATGGAATTCAATAGGGGATATAATCACATAAAAGTGTCACGTCTGAGGTGACCACACATGTTTTCAAAGGTAAAATCAGTCACGTCTGAGGTGACAAATTGTTTAAAAGGGTCACGTCTGAGGTAGTCAAAAGTTTTTCAAGTTGAAATGATCATGTCTGAGATGATCAAATGCTCATAAAGTTTAATCAAAAGTTAAAAAAGGGTTTAAGTGAGGAATGGTCAAAAAGTCAAAATCACGAGTATGATCCAATCGCACGACTTGACCATGAGTATGGACCAACCATACGGATGGACCAACCATACGGATGGACCATACTCATGCACTAAACAGCCGAATGGCACATGAGTATGAACCATTCACCTTAATGGCTTATCAGATTGAGTCAGTCGACCGAATGGAGCTATGCGAATGAGTCAATCGCCCGAATGAAATCCAGTCGGCTGATTGAATGTGATCGACTGAGCCAATCGCACGACTGAGGTCCATTCACCCGAATGAACCGAGCGAATGGGTCCAGTCGGCCGATTGAAATCAGATTCAGTATAATATGGCCACAGTCGACAGCATTCAATTCATCACCCCAATCGCCCTAAAATCACACAAGCCTACCGTTATCTGCCAAACTCCCTCTAACCAAATTGCTAGCTTATTCTGATCTTCGGACGTTCGTTGTTGTATATACAGGTAAAATATGGTGTGAACATGCCAAAAACTCCGTCGTTAGACTCTAAAATCAAGAAATGACCCTAACAAGACCTGAGACTTTAAATGAACTAATAACCTAACTAAACCAAGTAAAATGTTGAAATAAAAGTTATTAGGTTATTAGTATAGTGAATGCACGTCTAAAGTACCATTCCACGACGTTAAATTGTAAGATTTGGTTAAAATTCGAATCTCAGTCGACCAAACAGTGGGTCATGCGACTGGACACCATGATCAACTCCATTGCACGATTGAGCTGTGTCGAATGGCTCAATCGCCGAATGGATCATACAATGGCTAAATGAAGGATCATACGAATGAGCTTAGTCAGCCGACTGAACCAATTGCAGGCTCAGTCAACTGATTACTCAGCCACTCTCAGTCACACCCGACTGAATCTAGTCGCATGCCAAGTCACCCGACTGAACACAACCACATGGTTCCAATCGCATGAATGAACCAGAATGATTCAACCAAGATATTAGAACTGATTTGTGTCATGTGGTTATCTAATGTCTACATGTCTTGTGTTACAGATTGAGGCTGACCGGTGGTCCATCAACCCCAAGCACAACATCTGTGCTCATTTAGATTCCACGACTTGGAATGGTGCCGAGTTTGCGGGGATCACGCTTTCCTCAACTTCCAGGATCTACAAGGAAATATCTACACCATGCACTACTCCCTATAGTCTATTCAGCAGCCTTCTGGAGGGGGCATCGGTTCACCGCTCTCATGAGCCGTACAACATCAGGAGCTCTGTTTTTGGGATGTATTGAGTTACTGTAGAGGACATCAGGCGAGTACTTGGTTGGGTGATGATGCAGACCACCCACCAGACTTCACCCACTGACGGTGAGAGGGTTTTTCTTGACGATAAAGTACGCTGGGGAATTAATGCAGGGGTGCTCAGCAAGCAACATGTGTCCCCAGTACAAGTACTTGGCAATGTCATCCTCAAGGCTTGGCTTCGCGAACTGGTGGGGGGTTTGATGATCTTTCAGACCAGATCCAAAATGCCTATGTGGCACTGGTACTGAACCACCCTTTCAGCTTTTAAGCATGATATCTCCTACTTGATAGAGAATCTAGAGGCGAAGGGCAAAAACGGTTTTTGCATGTACCCTAGGTTTCTTCAGATTTTTGATGAGAAGCTGCCACACTACCCAAGGAGAGCCACGACGTTGTGTCGTTGGAGATCATGATGATACGACACTGGGTCGTATGAAGGTATACTGGGAAAAGCAGGTCAAACTGTTTGACCAAAAGAACCAATGAGCCAAGATCAGAAAATCTCTAAGTCCCACGGTATCACAACAACTGCTGAAAGCCTCATCAGTAGTTTGACAAGTACTGAAGACTTCAACAGCTGAAGATCAAGTGCTGAAGACCTTAACAGCTGAAGAACAAAGTGCTGAAGTACAACAGCTGAAGAACACAAGTGCTGAAGCTGAAAGACCAAAGTACTGAAGTACAACAGCTGAAGAGTTCACAAGTACTGAAGAGCAACAACTGATGTACAAAGTCTGAAGACAAAGACTGAAGACATCAGCTGATGATATCTACTGAAGTCATCAGCTGATGAAACGCCTGAAGGTCAAAGTCTGAAGACCAAGTACTGAAGCCTCAGTAGTTTGTCACAACTGCTGAAGAGTACTTCTTCAGTAGTTGTGATATCAGTAGTTTTATGTTTTATGTTTCAGTAGTTTTGTAAAACGACTGAAGAGCTTGTTCTTCAGTCGTTGTAGTTTCAGTAGTTTTATATTTTGTACTTAACCTGCTGATATGTTCTCAGTAGTTGTGACATTTCAGTAGTTTAAGATTTAGTTATTTCTGTATTGGATCTGCCAGTTGTCACTTTCCGTGATAACAGCAGTGACTGTTGCACTCTATATAAGGAGTGACAACCCATTGTATCATTGAGCGATATGAGCAATTGAATGGAATGTTTGATTGATTTGATTAGAAATATTCTCCATCTATAAACATTCCTAGAAATCAGAAATTCATATTCTCTCCCTATAACCGTATGCTATCTTAACGCTTACATATATTGGTTGCTTGCTACAATTTGTCTAATTCGTTTGTGTATTCCGCTGCTTTATATTCTGATAAACATCAAACTCACTTGTGATCACTGATCCTGAAAATGGTATCAGAGCGGGTTAATCATTGATCGATCTAATAATTGATCATTGAAACTGCTATTCAAGATCCAAGTTGGTTGAATTAGCTTTTGTTTTTGCAAGAAGGTTATAGAGATTGAATTTTCTGTATTTCTGCTCATTCATCCTGAGATCTTATTCTTGGTTCTAATTGAGTTTGTTGTGGTTTGTCTAAAACTTTTTAAAACTTGAACTAACTGTTTTTGAACTAAAAATGACCACTCCCTCCAATGATCCTCAAATACTGGTCCTCAACCAAGCCTCCCATGCTGGTTAGGAGAGTATAACATATGGCAAAGACGTATGCTCCATCACCTGTCTGTTAACAGCGCAGGGTGTTGGACATCAGTGGTACATGGTCCACACAAGCCTATGGTGAATAACCCGGAAACCAATCAAATGGTTCCGAAGAGGAGGGAGCAATACTCAGATGAGGATAAAAGTTGCTTGAGATTGATGCAAAAGCCCATGGAATTCTGGCCATGGCTTTGCCCAATGAATCTATTCTGGGCTAATGCATCATGAAACTGCCCATGACCTCTGGATTGCTTTGAAAGAACAATTTGGAGGAACAGATGAGGTCTTGGCAAATAATAGAGAAATTCTTGCCCAACAATATGAGACATTCTCTCATAGAAAGGGTGAGACACTGACTCAACAATATGAGCGGTTTTCTTGTTTGATCTCTGAACTAAAAATGGTCAAACTTGAATACACCAATATTCAGATGAATAACAGATTTCTCAGATCACTGCCTGAGAGATGGGACACATATACTATTGTCCTACGCTCCAGTGCAAGTTTGGACAAACTATCTCTCACCCAACTCCATGGGAAATTGCTCACTTTTGAGAGAGAGATAGAACAGAAGAGAAAGCTGTCTTCATCTGGAAAGCTCACTGAAGACTTTATTCAAGGTAACACTGCCTTGGTGGGTCATGAGTCAGAATATGCTGCATCTGAAAGCCAGTATGATGAGCATATTAATTTCTCTTCGAGCACTTCTAATTCTGCATTTGTAAGTGTTGATGGTCAGTTCACTGGATGTAATAATGACATTTATGTTTCATTATGGATGATCTCAAGGGGATTGCTGATGATGACTTAGAAGAGATGGATATTTTGAGCCAAATGGCCTTGATAAATATCAGATCTCAGAAGTTCTACAAAAGAACTGGAAGAAATTCCCAGGACTCTCTGGCAAAACCAAAGTTGGTTTTGACAAGAGCAAGTTGAGGTGTCACAAATGCCAACGGCTTGGACACTTTGCAAGAGAGTGTAGATCAACTGGATCAAACTCTACTGCACCCTTTGTGACTTTTCCTGGCAACAGTCAACAAAACAGAGGCAACATCCTGTCACATCTAGTCATCATCCTCAACAACAATCTCCGGCATATTTTGTTCCTCAGGGTCAAATGCCTTATCAGTACCCTTGTTATTACATGCCACAGTCAAGTCAAGTTCAAGTTCCTATGACACCACAACCTCATGCATTACCAGAACCTCAGCCTTCCCTATCTCATCAACAACCTTCATCTCAACAACACAGCTTCTTCACCCCAGGAGTTGTTGACTGGAGCAGTTTACCGATGACTTGTCTGGTCATGATCAACTGTTCTCAGGTGCTGGTCAACATGGTGGTGACAGTCCCTTTGGGAATCTAGCTCTTATGGCTTTGGAGTCTGCTGATACTTCATCTTCCAATGCCTCTACACCTCAGGTATCACAGGTATCCTCTGAGGCAAAAGCCAAATTATGTTCTGAACAATGCATAGCAGCATTTGCTTCCATTAGAGAAGCAAATGTAGCTTTAATTAATAAGAACATTGAGCTAGAACAAGAAATTTCCAAAAACAAAGCTGTTTGAGTTTGTGCTCAAAGATAAAAATGATGAGATTTATAAACTGAATTGCAAAATAATTGATGACAAGGCTAGAGAAGAGTACTTCTAGAGAAGTACAAAGATCTCAAAGAAACCCTTGCAGTTACCCAGGTCGAGTGTGATAGATGGGTACAATCATGCAAAGGTTTTGAAATGCTTCTTAGTAAGCAATCTGCTTCAAATGTGAAGTTTGGAATTGTTACAATCACACTGCTCCACCTACAGATTTTACCCCAAGAGCAGAGGTAGAATCTGATGGTGAGAGTGATAACCAATCCATCAAGTCATGTGATCTACCTTCTGATACAGCACAATCAGAAGTAGCAGTCAGTATCAAGTCCTCTTTGAACCTATCAGCTGATGTTGATGGTCCAAATGCTGACATTCACATGATCAATAAGTTGATCAACTCAGGAGTCAATCCTGAAGGTCCTGAAAGGACTGGAGAGCAGGATTCAACTCCTGAAGTTCAAACTTCAACTGCTGTCAGTACTGAAGAGAGAAAACTGGCAGTAGAAAGAGTTTGAAGACTACTAAAGATGCTGTCAAGAAAGCAACCAATGCTTCCAAAGCATTGAAGAACAAGTCTTCAGTTGCTTCACCATCTTTAGTTGATGATCAACCTAAGATGAAGAAGAAACCATGTGAAGTATGTGGTTTGTTCAATCATCTTACAGATGATTGTTGGTACAAAAGAGGTTCCAACAAACAAAAGGAAGAAATTAATGAGAAAAATGGTAAAAATGAAAACTGAGTTGACCACATTTGTATCAGCAACATCAAATCCTGTAACCCTTAAGGACTCTCCTCTTCTGCACCATCTTCTTCCTCTCAGGCTGTTGTTACAAATAAACATGTTAGTTTACCATCTATTGATGAGACCAGGCCCAAAACCAAAAAGGTTGGGTCTCTAAAACTAACTGATTGTTTATTATTGCAGGGTTCTTCCAACATGCCAAAATAGCATCTGGTATGTAGACAGTGGGGGATCCATGCACATGACTGGGAACATCTCTCTTCTTCATGACTACTCTCAAGGAGAAGGGATTTGTCTCTTTTGGCAATGATGCTAGGGGTTACATCATCGGTAAGGCTTTGTCTCCAATGGAGAAATCAAATTTGATGATGTTAATCATGTGGAAAATCTCAAGTACAACCTCTTGAGTGTCAGTCAAATGTGTGATAAAGGCCATGTTGCCCTTTTCACAAGTCAAAACTGTAGGATTCTGTCATCCAAAGTTTTGCCCTTGATTGACAAGGTGTTGGATGATCACACTCTCCTGAAAGCCAACAGGACAGGAGGGTGTATGCCTTAGATCTCTCTAAGAAGATAGATCTCAAAGGTAATCCTTGCCTATTTTCCAAAGCCTCTTTTCAAGAATCTAAACTATGGCACAGGAGGCTTGGTCATGTTAATCTCAAAAACATGAATCAGCTTAGCCACAATAGTTTAGTCAGAGGCTTACCAATAAAGGAGTTCCACTGTGATGAAACTTGCACTGCTTGTTTAAAAGGAAAACAGCACAAGGTCTCATTTCCTCCTATTGAAGTGTCCAAGTCCACTGCCTGCTTGCAATTACTGCATATGGATCTCTTTGGTCCTGTGAGAGTAATGAGCATGGCAAAGAAGAAATACTGTCTGGTAATTGTGGATGATTACTCCAGATTTGTATGGACTTTCTTTCTATACTCAAAGGATGAGGCTGCTCAGAAGATTATCCACTTTGTGCTGTACATTGAGAAGCAGTATTCCCTTCCAGTCAAGTGTATCAGGAGTGATAATGGAACTGAGTTCAGAAATCATACACTTGATGACTTCTATCTCTCAAAGGGAAACAAAAGGCAGTTCAGCATTCCAAGGACTCCGGAACAAAATGGAGTAGTGGAGAGAAAGAACAGGACCCTCATTGAAGCTGCAAGGTCCATGCTGGCTGACTCAGGTTTGCCATTGACCTTTTGGGCCGAAGCTGTCAACACAGCTTGTTATGTGCAAAATAGAGTTTTAGTAAATCAGAGGTTGATGAAGACTCCATATGAAGTTCTCCATCATTTGGCTCCACTGATTTCATTTTTCAAAGCATTTGGGTGTCCCTGTTTTATTCTCAACACAAAGGATCAACTCCACAAATTTGATCCTAAGGTGGATGCAGGATACTTTGTTGGTTATTCATCTACTTGCAAAGCATACAGAGTCTTCAACTGCAGAACAAAGATGGTTGAAGAAACTCTACATGTTAAGTTTAATGAATCTCCAAAGGACAAGATTCCACAAAGTCCTGTGGAGTTATTTGATCTGGACATACTGCAATATGTTCCCTATCAAATCCTGCTGTTGCTCCTGTCAACAGTTCACCACCTGGTGGTACTGCTGATGATGATGATGATTGCAGTACTACCTCTTCAGGTTTAGTGATCAGCTGCCTGATTCAACTAGACCTGATGTTCCTGTAGCGCCAGTAGCACCATCCACAACTAATGCTGATGAGATTTCTTCGAATTCAACTTCCTTTGAATTACCATCCACTGATTGGTTTCAAGGAAATGATTCACCATCACCATCTGTTGCTGCTGAACCGGCTACAAACACTTGCACAGATCTCATTGTGTATCAAGATCTGAAGAATCACCCCATGTCTCAAATCATTGGTGATATCACTGCTGGAGTATCAACAAGAAGTCAATTGTCCAATTTCTGCTTCTATGCTCTCTTCATCAGTCAGCTAGAGCCAAAGAATTATCACATTGCTTTAAAGGACAATGGATGGGTTGATGCCATGCAGCTTGAGCTTCTTCAGTTCAGAAAACAGCAAGTGTGGGAACTGGTCCTCTACCTCCAGGTAAGTGTGCAATAGGCACTAAATGGGTGTTTAGGAACAAAACTGATGAAATGGGGCTTATTGTTAAGAACAAGGCCAGACTGGTTGTTCAGGGGTTTGCACAAGAAGAAGGTATTGATTATGATGAAACCTTTGCCCCTGTAGCCAGACTGGAAGCAATTCGATTGTTTTTAGCTTATGCTGCTTATCAAAAACTTAAAGTCTTTCAAATGGATGTCAAAAGTGCATTTTGTATGGAAAAGTTAAAGAAGAGGTCTATGTATGTCAACCTCCAGGCTTTGAGGACAACAAACATCCTAATTGGGTGTATAAGCTTGATAAAGCTCTTTATGGGTTAAAACAAGCTCCCAGAGCCTGGTATGAGACATTATCAAACTTTCTTCTGGAAAACAATTTCACTAGAGGCTCCGTAGACAAGACTTTATTTATTAAGAAAGCTGGGCAGCATAATCTACTTGTTCAAATTTATGTAGATGATATCATTTTTGCATCCTCTGATCCAAAGTTGTGTGATGCCTTTACAAAGTTGATGCAACAGAAGTTTGAAATGAGTGCCATGGGAGAATTACAGTTCTTTCTGGGGTTGCAAATCAAACAAAAGGCTGATGGAATTTTATTCATCAATCCAAATATACAAAAGATCTTTTGCAAATTTGATTTACAAAACTGTAAGCCTGTTCTACTCCCATGAGCAGCACCACACAACTGGACTTAGATCAGAAAGGTAAAGTGGTTGATGAAACACTTTACAGATGTATGATTGGGTCCTTGATGTATTTAACAGCTTCTAGACCAGATATTATGTTTGCTACATGTGTTTGTGCTAGATTTCAGGCTGCACCTAAAGAGTCTCATCTGATTGCAGTCAAGAGGATCTTTAGATATCTGCAAGGCACTCCATCTCTAGGTTTATGGTATTCTACCAACCATTCTGGTAAATTTTGCTTTTTCTGACAGTGACTATGCAGGGTGTAAGTTGACCAGGAAATCAACTTCTGGTGGATGCCAATTCCTAGGCAACTGCTTGATTTCTTGGCAGAGCAAGAAACAGACCTCAGTCGCTACATCCACTGCGGAAGCTGAGTACATTGCTGCTGCAAGCTGTACATCTCAGGTACTCTGGCTTCAAAACCAACTTTTGGATTATGGCATTACAGAGACTAAGACTCCATTGTTAATGGATAGTGCTTCAGCTCTTTGCATTGTCAAAAATCCAGTCCAGCACTCTAGGACCAACATATAGAGATCAGACACCATTTTATAAGAGACTGTTTTGAAAAAGGTCTGATTGATCCTAAGTTTGTGCCCAGTGCTGATGAGCTTGCAGACATTTTTACTAAGCCTTTGGATAGTTCAACTTTCCAAAACCTGGTGTTAAGGCTGGTATGCTGCAGCTAGAATAGGTGACAACTACTGATGATCTCAGTAATTCATATTGATGATCATGAGTGCCTGTCACATATAAGTACTGATGAGCTCTTTTAACCTCAGTAGTTTTTATAACTACTGATGGCTAAAAGTTCTCACAAGTACTGAAGTACTTCATCTGTTCTAAACTACTGAAGTAGTTACAACTACTGATGCAGTCATAACTACTGCAATCAGTAAAACAGATAAGTACTGATGTCCTATGAAACAACTGAAATCAGCCATAAAGACTGATGAATGTGTTGAGGACAGTTTGAAACAGCTGAAAAGCTAAGAATTGACGAAAATAGCTGACGAGAACTTTCTCCTCAGTCGTTTGTACCACTGCTGTTTCATTTTAAACAACTGAAGCAAAACCACGTCTTCAGTAGTTTTTATAACTACTGATGACTAATACCAAGTCTTCAGCTGTTTACAACAGCTGATGACAAAACCACTGCCTTCAGTAGTTTCATAACTACTGATGACAAACACCATGTCCTCAGTTGTTTCAATCACCTGAAGTCAAAACCACGGTCTTCAGTAGTTTTCTAAACTACTGATGCCTAACACCGCGACTTCAGCTGTTTCAACGTCTGAAAGGATAATACCATGTCAACGGTCGTTTAAAACTACTGATGACTAACACCACATCCTTCAGTCGTTTCCTCACCCGTACCCTATAAATACCCTTAACCTGAGCTCTCCATACTTCATCTTCTTCAAACCTAACGTTCTCTCTCCACAAATTTCCATGGCGTCTTTGCAAATTAAACCGCGACACAACTGTGTTGCCTACCTTACAAAATCGCCGTTCTGGACTAAGTTCGATAATGCTATCGATCTTATGGTTCAGTCCCCATACAACAAGGCATTCCTTCTGAACCCCGTTTTACATACCGAATCCTTGAACCAATTTTGGATGAACGTTAATGTTCCTACTGAGGAGAGCAGCACACGATCCCTCCGGTCTGTAGTTAACAACAAAGAAGTAGTGATTACTCCTGCAACAATCCGAAATTCTTCACCTGAGTGATGCTACCTCTCCTGCTGGATATCCGAAGGGCACCATAGATCTATCATTGCTCAGCATGGATATCAAGGTGATCTCAGTGCCACAACCATTATGAAGAAACACTTCAATACGCTGAGCGCCTGATCTTTCACATGGTCAATGTATGTTTGGCCCCTAAGACATCGTCTTGGGATCAAATGTCCACCAAATGGCAGCAGGTATTGTATTCTATCCTTGCAACAACCACTGAACTTTTCCGAATTAATATTTTCAGAGCTCAAAGATATGGCTCAAAAATTAACTGCCAACCGTTGGATACTCTATCCACGGTTCATCATGGCCATTATAATAGACCAGCTTATGCTGAGGGACTTGTTGGCTTGGGAGTCCCTGCTACGGCTGTTTTGCCAGAAGTATACTCCCGGCACACTCTGACCGGACACTAAAAATGGCTGCCAAGCTGCGAAAACCCACGCAGCTGGAACCCACAGCCACCACCTCCAAATCCAATGTCCCCACCAACCCACCAAAAAGAAACCCCAAATGGCTACTCAGGGAATTGAGTCCCCTGAGGATGCTCCTGCACAACAAACGCAGGATATATCCACTAGTCCAAACCCCCTAGTGGATACAATGACTCCTCCAGCCACAGCCGCTCAGGCTTCCTCTCAACAGGAACCTGCAGCAACCCAAGGGGCACCTACTTATCTGGGATCTTCCTCACTTGAGGAGATTGCCATTGAAGAGCACCATCCACCCCAGGTGCACACTGCTCTCTTCCCCTGTACCCCAACCAACCGCCCCTCACAGCCCAACTTTAATAGTTGCACAAGTGCTGACTCAATTGCACTCCTCACCCCCTCCCCAGAAACCACTTACCACTGGAATACCTCTACAATTGAGGGGGAGGAATACAGTGCACCTGAGAACCCACAGCACAGGGGTTTAACTGTTCTATCTCCTGGTGTTGATATGGAGATAAGAATTCTGGTGAGGCTGCCAACTCTTCTGAATCAGCAAATGATCAGACTGAGGTTGGTAACATAACTAAGACCTCACCAGAGGCACAGCCGATGAAGGACAACGTCCTGAGGCTGGAAGTCCCCAGTTCCAGGACAAAGGGGCACATGCTACATCTGGTCTACACCCAGAGCATGTATATCCTGCTACAAGCAGGAGGTCAGGTGATTCAGCATATGCTGATGATGACCTGGGCTCTTCTATGATGTTCTTGCCCAGAACACGATCCTAGAGGAGGAAGTCAGTAGACTGCAAAACCTACTTGACCAACTCTCTCAAGGAGTAAGACCATCTGCCACCACATCAACCCACAGATGGCACCTTCCTCTGAAGGTCTCCTAAACACACAACCACTCACAAAATCTCAGCCACCTGCCTCTGTTTCTGGCACCATTCCTCAGGGACAGAACCCCCCTGAGCAACTGGCTGCTATCCTTCAAAATCCCCTATCTCTCATCACCCCACAGCTAACTGAATGGTGATCAAACTGTTGATGAGAGACTTTCTTCTGTCTTACAACCCATGGTGGAGAATGTTCTGAGCAAACAACTTTCTGCTACTCAATTCCCTGCAACCAATGCACCCAAAAAGGGGGAGAGTTCAGCAGTGAAAGGTAAAAGAAAGAGGAAAGAGAAGGAGAAAGAAACAGAAGAGACAGTAGTGGAAACTGAGGAGTTGGTTGAGGAGACTGAGAAAGAGAAGGAAAAAGAGAAGGAGGAGGCTACCATGGAGAAAGTGACTGAAAGTTCAAAAGACTTTCATGTCACATACAAAAAAGAAGAAGGATGAAAAAGAGAAAGCCTTGGAGCTGATGGTGAAAGAGGCTGATGCCGAACACAGCAGATCAATGGATAACATCATTGATCAGTTGTTTAGGCAAGGCCATGACACTGAAAAACTTGATTCTGAGATCAGAAGACTAGAGATTGAAGAAATCCAATCAAGATGGTCAAGTTATGATGTGTCAGAAAGAGAAAGGCTGGAGATCATGATCAGATTTATAGCAAAACATCTTGGAAGATCATTGATCGAGATCAAAGCTTGGTCCAGGGACAGTATCTTGGCAATAACCACCAAGATCTGTTCGTCTGAAGAATATACAAAAGGTTTAATTGTTGAAGTTTTTAAATGAAGCTGGTGCTGGAGCAGGACTGAACTAGCAAACAGTCAAAAGCCAACTCACATCCAAAATGCTAGAACAGCCTGTCAACATTCCCACATCAAAACTACCAAAACCACAACCACAAAACCAATTCCCTCACCCTCTAAACCCACAGCCGATGATGCACCCAAGAAGAAGAAGAGAAGGGTGTTGAGGCTAGAAGAAGTAGAAGAAGAGGATGAAGATGATAGTCTGCCACTCTCTGCTGTTCTGAAGCTACCAAAGCCCCAGAGTCAATCCATGATCACACCCGACTCTCAAAGGGAAATGGTCAGAGTCAAAATAGAAGAAGAAGAACAGCAGAAACAGCACGATGAGCAACTGTTGAAGATGGTTGACAAGGAATTTCCTCAGTCATCATCTATCAAGCCATGAAAGGGCATGCTCAAAGGCTGTACACTCTCAGACACACCTTTCAGTATCAGAGGGAGAGAGTGAGAGTATGGCCAGACCCCAGGGTGAGTTCTAGAATCCATAAAAGAACTATCCCACACAGATACAACGGCCAAGTACGAAAAACAATAGAATCTACCATCATGTTGGCCGTTGTAGTCTCACCCTGGGAATCATTGATGAATTCAAGAAAGCTCACCAAGCAAAGAAGACACCTCAAGCCTTACTAGAAAACAAGATGATTAAGAAGGGGTTGTTATACACAAATTGAAGACATCCAAAAGAATGAGCTCCAGTTACTCCTTGAAGGCAACCATCCTGATGAATTTGTATACAGGGAGGTAACTACGGTGGAGTTGAAAAATGGCAGGACCATGAAGTACTTATCAGAGTACTATATGGTCCAGAGTTCTTCTTCGAAGGAGGAGCTGAAGAACTCTCTCAAGAGGAACAATTGTTCTCCTTGAGGCCTATGTCCGTGAGTCATACAGACTCATTATGGGAAGTGAATCTCATGAATGGGATAACAACTCTGTGTCCAGTTCCCCAAAACAGAGTTCCCATTCATACTCTGCCAAACAAATATTTGAGGTTCTTCCCAGGCCGGAGCGTACATGGGTCATCTTCTCTACTGATCAAGAAGGAAAAAGACCAACATTTTTGCCATCAATAAGTGGGAGTTTAAATAAGTTAGAGTTTTGGCTGCATTGGTTCAGGGGGAGTTTGTTGGACCAAAAGAACCAATGAGCCAAGATCAGAAAATCTCTAAGTCCCACACGGTATCACAACAACTGCTGAAAGCCTCATCAGTAGTTTGACAAGTACTGAAGACTTCAACAGCTGAAGATCAAGTGCTGAAGACCTTAACAGCTGAAGAACCAAAGTGCTGAAGTACAACAGCTGAAGAACACAAGTGCTGAAGCTGAAGACCAAAGTACTGAAGTACAACAGCTGAAGAGTTCACAAGTACTGAAGAGCAACAACGATGTACAAAGTCTGAAGACAAAGACTGAAGACATCAGCTGATGATATCTACTGAAGTCATCAGCTGATGAAACGCCTGAAGGTCAAAGTCTGAAGACCAAGTACTGAAGCCTCAGTAGTTTGTCACAACTGCTGAAGAGTACTTCTTCAGTAGTTGTGATATCAGTAGTTTTATGTTTTATGTTTCAGTAGTTTTGTAAAACGACTGAAGAGCTTGTTCTTCAGTCGTTGTAGTTTCAGTAGTTTTATATTTTGTACTTAACCTGCTGATATGTTCTCAGTAGTTGTGAACATTTCAGTAGTTTGTTAAGATTTAGTTATTTCTGTATTGGATCTGCCAGTTGTCACTTTCCGTGATAACAGCAGTGACTGTTGCACTCTATATAAGGAGTGACAACCCATTGTAATCATTGAGCGATATGAGCAATTGAATGGAATGTTTGATTGATTTGATTAGAAATATTCTCCATCTATAAACATTCCTAGAAATCAGAAATTCATATTCTCTCCCTATAACCGTATGCTATCTTAACGCTTACATATATTGTTTGCTTGCTACAATTTGTCTAATTCGTTTGTGTATTCCGCTGCTTTATATTCTGATAAACATCAAACTTGTGATCACTGATCCTGTCACAAACCCCCGATAAAGAGACTCATCGGCCATCTGGCCAAGGTGGACTACGTGGCGCTAGGGAGGCGTAAATGGCGCCAAGTAGACAGTGATTCGGATGTCGAGAAACTGGAGCTCCTTGAAGATGACTCCGACGACGACGACAGCGGTGATGATGGAGATGCAGGGCCCACTCAACTGAGGGCCCCCACTACTGATATAGCATCTCTAGCATCCACCCAAGGTGGAACAGAGGCTGCAGGGTTCCATCAGGACTTTCGTCTTAATAGAGGAGGAGACAGACGAGGACCCTTAACTCGGATTGTAGCGAGTAGGTTGGTTGCCACTGACCAAGGTATTTGGAGGTTGGAGGACGCCCCGGCGAGTCTAGGGAGGCTGACACTGATCCTACTTAGCTCCCGATCAGCCCAGCAGCGTTCAAGCGTGAGCATCCACTCGAGGGGCCTGAGGAAGAAAGGATGGCTCAGCCCATGGTTTGAAGAAGAAGAGAGGAGGATTACATTCATCACCAACACCACCACCACTACCACCATTCACTACCACCACTTCCACCACCCACTCAGCCACCTACCACCACTCCACCATTCCATCACCACCTATCTACCACACCCTCACACACCACACCACAACCATTCCACCACCACCTTCATCTATCCACCCCTAATCTTCACCACTACCACCACCACCACCACTAGCCACCTGCAGGACCGTCATCTTACCCCTCCTATCCATCTGGATCCTCTCTACTCCTAGTGGGGTAGAGGAACAGCTCTCGGCACTTAACCGCATGGTCTGAAGCTGTTGGCAGCCGATGACGAGAAAACTGCCCAGATTGTCAGCTAGCAGAACTTACTGCTGCACAATCTCTGCAGATATCTCAACAGGCACAACTGATAGAGCAATAGGCACAACTGATAGAGCAACAGGCACAACAGATGGCTGCTCAGAGCATAGAGATGTCCCAACTTAGGAGCAACATGTCCAATCAGCAAAACGATAGAGGAGTTAGAGGCGATCAACAAGACCATCATGCTGATGCTCAAAGGATCAAAGGATGAGCCCTTTAAGATCAGAGAAGGAGATGGAGATGATGGTGATGATGATGATAGTGATGATGATGATGATGGTGATTATCAAGGGGAGGATACTGATGCTGGTGATGATTTGATGATGATGATGAGATGGAGATGAGGATACTTTTGCTGTGAGTGCCACGTCTGCAAGTGAAAGGACTACCGAGGAGCTCAAGACCAAGGTGCCTCCACATCAGCCGCGTCAGCAGAGGAGCACATGATACAAGACAAGAGTAAAGCTTAGTTGTTTATGTTATTTAAATCATGTGTATTTGAATCCTGTATCAAATTAATGTTTATATTTATTGTTGATGTTACTACTTTGTTTGTGACTAATGGTTGATGTGTTACATGTTTTAATCAAACAGATCCAAACTATCAAAGAGATGATATGATGTTGTCCCCTCCAACAGATCAAGACTCAGCTCATGATGATTCTTGATCTCTAGGGAATAGTCAGGAGATCAATGAATTACACTCCTGAAGAAGAGAGATACTTCATGATCTCACCGACGAGCAACTTGCTGAAATATCTGACTCAATCCAGATGAGATCGTGAAAGATGCTCCAACAGTCCATGTGGAAAGTGATGATGAGCTCAACGACTTGACGAGATCAAGATGAAGATGTCACACCCAACACTATCCAAAGTACACTGACATTGAGGGTAATGTCATTCCCAATCTGGGCGACAATCTTGTCAGTGAAACTTTTGAGACTATGGATAAAATAGAAAAAGAGTTTGACAAGAAAGAAGATACGGCCCAAGCCTCGGAAGCTGAAGTAAATATCAGAAAGGCTGAGTGGGCTGCATGCTTTGAAGAAATAAGAGCACAACGCAGTGCTTCCACGCCAATTGTCTACACCAAGCTGTACAGAGTGAAGAAACATCAAAAGGTGCGGGCAAAATCATAGCATGGGCGTATTTTGAAGATCTCAACGTTTATGCAATTAAACGTGAGAAAGGGATTGGGTACTTCAGGTTCCCACATGACCTGAAGACTCTTCCTGGATTTGAGCTTAACTAGTTAGCAAAGCTGAAATTGCAATACACTCACCCACGTAAATGTCAGGCTCGTTTGAAGTAGCTCTAAAATGAGAGTATCACACCAGATGGGTCAACTTCAAACCTCAACAGCCAACGAGGTATATCAGACGGTCTGAGGTTGATCTTACTGGAAAACCGAAAATAATGCTGAAGTGGAGTCCTCCGCGCACAATGTCTAAGATCCCTCTACGGGAAATGCCACAGGACTTCACTCCACACTTTAATGGTGGTACTATGATTGGAGGACAGGAGAGGCATTTAGTTTTGAACAAGAATGGTGTAATGGAAACCATTAGGTGTTTGACCCAAGTGGCTTACACTTGTCTGCTGATGATGTCTATACATTATACAAGTGGCCACTATTCTATGACTCTCAAGATATTTACAAGCTCTACAATTTCAGAACTTGTACGACTCTTTTTTGCTTTTGAGATACATGCCAGAGTCACTAGAGAAGAGAAGTACAAGAAGTTTGAGAACTCATGAAGGATGTAAGACATTAGATGAAAGTAGGTCCAAGGGGGAGTTTGTAGATACATGTGTCCCTAGGTTCCGAACTTAATGTAATATCTTTTTATTGTCTTACACATGTAATTGTACGGGTGCCTAATGAAATACAATATGTTGGTTGTGCTTATAATGTTGAATATTCATTGGTTGGTTATGTAACAACGCTTATTGAACTAACTATATAGGTTGTGGTTGTTTGAATAATATCTAAATCAACTAATGATTATGAAACATATTCAAACTTAATCATGTGATTCTCATGCGATTGGCCCATGCTAATGAACCATACGCATGAACAACTTCATGCTAATGAACCAATCGTACGAATGAACCAGGAGACTGGATCAGTCGCATGACTGTAACATGAGATTGACTCAATCACACGACTGAATACTCAGTCATGCGAATGGATCAACCACATGACTCAACCACACGACTGAGCCATGCAATGGACCAGTCGCACGATTGAGAAACCCTAACTTATAAATACCACTTAAATCATGAAAAAAAGACACTTTGAATAATTCGATACCCATACGTACCCTAGCCGTCCGAGACATCTAGTACCTGTTCAACTTCAAAGACCGCAGTAGATCGATTGCTAATTGTTCTTGACGTTTAGATTCGTCTTTAATTGATTCTGCGTGCGTTCTCACTGATTGGATCGCCAATAAAATAGGATTCCACACTAGATGATTCGGTATAAACGCGTAAATCTGTTATTATTCATCCAGTACACGATCCTAACACATTATGTTTCTAGCTTTTAGAAGGCTGTGCAACATCTTCTTGTTCAGCTCCTTGACCTTGTAGGTGACTCCTATTATCTATAAGTCATTCACCAGCTGCATAAATCTATGAAGCTATTTAGAGATGGACTCCCCTTTGAGTGATGAAAGTTTCATATTGATTAACAAGTTTTCCTTGTTAATTTTAGTAACTTCACTGCTTCCTTCAAACATGATCAGTAGTGCATCCCATACTGCTTTGGCAGGTCCATATTTTTCTAATCTTTTCAGCAAATCCATCTTGAGTGCTTGAGTTAGGATAGAATAGCTTTCAGATCAATCTTGATTTTCTTGTAATCTTCTTCATCAAGAGTTAGATCTTTCATGGGAATCCTTGCTGTCTTGTAGATAGCAGCTTGATCTGCAGACAGAGTGACCAGAATGTGTGGCCCCTTGCAGATTGAAATCCAATAATCTGGATCTACACCTGTAATATAGTTCATGAATTGATTTTCCATTGTTTAATTCAGATTTATGTTTAAGCATTGGTGGTTTTGGAGTATGACCAAGATCTGAAAAACTCTATGAATCCATTTTAACAAGGTGTTTAGCTTGTATAAATATAGATTAGGTAAGTTTTAAGATTAATTAGTCCGAATAGTCCAAATCGTTCAACAACTGCTTTAGCAAATTAGATCTGTTAATTTTCTTGGTTCTGTCACAACTTCTGTTCTTTATATGAATCTGAAGGTTTTGTATATATGTTAGGATCGTGTACTAGACGAATACTAACAGATTTATGCGTGTACCGAATCAAATAGTGCGGAATCCTATTTGATTGGCGATCCAATCAGTGAGAACGCACGTAGAATCAATTAAAGATTGAATCTAAACATTATGAACGATTTTCAATCAATCTACTGCGATCTATGAAGTTGGAACAAGTTGCTAGAGGTCTCTGGACGGCTAGGGTACGTGTAGGTATCGAATTATTCAAAGTGTCTTGTTTTTCCACGAATTAAATGGTATTTATAGGTTAGGGTTCATCAATCGTGCAACTGGACCATTAGCATGGTTCAGTCGTGCGATTGAGTCATGCGGTTGATCCATTCACACGACTGAGTGTTCAGTCGTGCGACTGAGTTAATCTCATGTTACAATCATGCGACTGATCCAGTCTCCTGGTTCATTCGTACGACGGGTCATTTGCATGAAGTTGTTCATGCGTATGTCCATTAGCATGGGCTAATCGCATGAGAACTCCATATGATTAAGTTTGAATATGTTTACAATCATTATTTGACTTTGATCTATTCAAACAACCACAAACCTATATAATTAGTTCAATAAGTGTTATTACATACCAAGCAATGAAATATTCAACATTTAAGCACAACCACACATTGTATTTCATTAAGTACCCGTTCAATTACATATGTGTAAGACAATAAAGACATTTTAGATTAAATTCAGAACTAGGGACACATGTATCTACAAACTCACCCTTGGACCTAGTTTCATCTAATGTCTTACATCCTTCATAAGCTCCTCATACTTCTTGTACTTCTCTTCTCTTGTGACTCCTACATGTATTTCAAAAGAAAAACAAAGTCGCATCGCATTCTAAAATTATAGAGCTTGCACAATATCTTGTGAGTCATAGAACATGACCACTTGTAATGTATAGACATCATCAGCAGACAAGTTAGTAAGCCACATCGAGTCAAACACCCGGATTGTTTCCATACTACTATTCTTGTTCAACACTATGATGGACTATCCTGTTCTCCAATCATAGTACCACCATTTGAAGTGTGGAGTGAAGTTCCTGTGGCATTTCCCGTAGAGGCATCTTAGACATTGTGCACGGAAGACTCCACTTCAGCACTATTTTCGGTTTTCTAGTTATGGCATCAACCTCAGATCGTCTACTATACCTCGTTGGTTGTTGAGGTTTGAAGTTGACCCATCTGGTGTGGTACTCTCTCTTTAGATCTGCTTCAAACCAGCCTTACATCTTACGAGAGTCAGCGTATAGCAATTTCAACTTTGCTAACTGGTTAAGCTCAAAACTAGGAAGAGTCTTCAGATCATGTGGGAATCTGAAGTACTCAATCCCCTTCTCACGTTTAACTGCATAAACATTGAGATCTTCAAAATATGCCCACGCTATGATTTTGCCCGACACCTTGTGATGTTTCTTTACTTTGTAAAGCTGGTGTGGACAGTCGACATTGGAGCACTGCGTTGGGGTCTTATTTCTTCAAAGCATGCAGCCCATTCAGCCTTTCTGATATTTACATCAACTTCTGAGGCTTGGGCCTTGTCTTCTTTCTTTCCAGACTCTTGTTCCATTTTACCAGAGTCTCAAAGGTTTCACAGACAAAAGTGTCTCCCAGATTGGAATGACATTACCCTTATTGTCAGTGTACTCTGGATAATGTGATCCGTGACATCTTCAATCTCGATCTCATCACATCATTGAGCTTGGCATCACTTTCCACATGGACTGTTGGAGCATCTTTCACGATCTCGTCAGGATTGAGTCGGAACATTTTAGCGAGTTGCTCGTCGGTGAGATCATGAATAATCTCTCTTCTTCAGGAGTGTAATTCACCGATCTCCTGACTATTCCCTGCAGATCTAGAATCATCGTGAGTTGAGTCTTGATCAGTTGGAGGGGAACAACATCATATTCATCTCCTTGAAATTTTGGATTTTCCCTTGAATGGTTTGCGCATTAGTAGGATCGGCAGAAGATGATGGGGCTCCTTGGTCTTGATTTCTCTTTGTGCGCCTCTCTTGACCCTGAGTTGATGTAGATGCAGCGCCATCCCGTCCGTTTCTTCATCATCATCACCGACATCATCACCTCCCTCTGTATCATCACCATGATCATCATCATCAGCATCCTCATCATCATCATCTCCATCATCTCCTTCTTGGATCTTTAGAGGCTCTACAGGACCAGTGAGGGGTCAATTACAACACACAACACAAAGAGGAGATTACTAAAACTAATCAACAGTAAGAGTGGATTAACCACAATAAGATACTAAGAACACAAGTAAGGTAAGAGACAGAACACAAGTTATGGTTTTCAAGAATGCAGTATATTGTTTTCTCTATGTTCTATTACAAGTGTTACAAAGCATAATGGAAAGATACAAGAACATGAGATACTTATACTACATCCTACAGCTGCTATACTTTGAAAGCCAGCAGGATACAATGACTAGACACAACAAAATCAATTGTAGAGTCAAAAGGCAGATTGCCTTTTGAATAGTGACTATGACATGCCATAGCTCACATCCTTATCTATTACAAAAAGGATAAAGTACATAAAGTAGAAGTTACAGACTCAAGACCTCAATGTACAGTTACCAAAAGCATGGATCTTTTTACCAACTCATGTAAGTTGGTGACCTTACAGAGGTGCAGCGGAAAGGTGTCCAGCTTTATGGAAAAGTACATCAGATAAAGCATGTGTTAAAAGTCTTTGGAAGAAATCTGTCTTCATAATTGAAGCTTTGGAAGACTTTGTCTCAAAGGCTTTGGAAGACTTCATATTTGGCTTCGGAAGATATTGGTCTTGGCTTCGGAAGATTTCACACTTAGAATAATTCTATTGTATGTGTGAAACTTCCTAAGCATTCTTCTTTATAGCACTTGTGCAGCATGCAGATAGACATTGGCTGTTTAGGATGTATCAGCCTCTTCATAATCTCTACAAACTCCCCCTAGGCTGATGCTACCAAAACACTTAGTAGACTTCAGATATCAACAATCCTCATTAGGATGATCACCAATCCTTTCTTCATAAGATGATCAGAATCCTTCAGAATGTCAAAATGTCTTCTCATATCAAAGAGGTCATGCAGAGGCAACTAAAACATATCTTGCCATGTGTAAATGTCTTCAGTGCCTTGATCTCTAATGACATGCCATCTTTCTGGATTTTTGGTGTATGTCCAAGACAAGATGGGTCTTCTTGATGCTAGAGGAGCTGTTTGAATTGGAGTTGATGTAGCATCCTCTGGCTGCATAACCTCAGGATGTTCTGAGTCATCCTAGGGTTTAGAAAAGGGTGCAGTCTTCTTTTTCTTTGGCTTTGGTTTAGAAGCCATCCTCTCTTTCTCATTGTAGGTTTTAACTGAGAAGACTAGCCTGCAGTACCAGATTGATCTTCATTTTCTTTCTCAGTTGGGACTTCCTCTCTCTTAGGCTCAGAAGGGAGGGAGGTTGACCCTGCTGTGGATAAGAAGATGAAGCTTGCTGAGTTTCATCAGGAGGTCCAGGTTGTGTTTTCTCTGGTTGTTCAACCTTAACCTCCACTTCAGGCGGGGCTTGACTTGGAGTGGAGTGTAAGTCAATGAGCTCTCCACTTTTGATCTTCTGCTTGATCACCCTAATATGCTTATCCGTAGTGGATAGAGACATAGGGCCAAGTCTCCTTTTGGAGAATCCATATAGCTTCGAGAAGCTCATCATCCTCTACCTATCAGCAGACTTCTTTATGCTCTTTTGGATGATAGCTCTTGATTTTGCAGCTTCTTCCCTTAGCTTCTTCTTAGTTGTCTTTCTGTCCTTGACTATCTCAAGTTCAAGTTGTTTTAAGTACTCAAACTCGACATAGTCATAGGACAAGGGAAGAAGTGCATCTGCCTAATAGAAGCCTGTGGCACTCAGGTAGTTGATCATCTTGATACTATCTTCTTCTTTGTCTACCTGAGGTTCTTGTTGAACCACATCTTCTTGTCCAAGACTTTCCTGAACTGGGGAGAGGGTAGGCATATCCTTGTACAGTATTTTTCTTCTTCTCTCTACTTTGACTTGTACTAGAAGCTCTGCATCTCCGGCCTCCTTCTTCTCCTTTGACCTTTCTAGGTTAACTAGTTTATTCAACTCATCTAAGGGGAGAGAGATGACACTGTCTATGTCATAGTTCCTTGTCTGCAGAAAATTTATCCTGACTGCCCTTAACTCATCATTCTGAGTGTCTGGTCTAGGGGCAGCCCTGATAGCAGACTCCATGAGTCTTGAAGACTCAGCAGAGGAACTTTCTCCCCTCAGCCTCCTTTTCCTCTCTCTCTCTCTCCTCCTCCTCAATCTCCTCAAATGTCATCTTTCTTTTCCCTTTGTCACTCACAGACCTTTGTGACTTAGGGTGGAGAGAGCTTTGGCCTTCATTGCTTGATGCAGCTTCTGACCTCTGGCTAAAGAGAGGTTGAGAAGCACCTTCACCAGCAGGTGTCTTAATAGGAGTGTGGATCTCTATAGCAGTTGGTGATAATAAGACAGGGCTCTCAAGTTCAGCCACTAGGCCTTCAGTCAAGGTTTCCCCTATGAAACTAACCTTAGGGTCTGCCTTAAGATCCAGTTGACCGATGGCATTGCCTGATTGCCTAAGTCTCCTTCTTAAGCTGAACTCTGCAGTGATCCTGTCTTGGATTCTTTGAGCCAGTCTGTCAGCTTGTCTTGATTTGCTTGGGTTGAAAAGTGGCATGTTGACTAAATTAGACCTTCATAGTAGTTCAAGTCTGAAATTTGAAGACTTCTTCTTGTCCTTGAACTCTTATGATGATTAGGCTTTCCTGATGTTGTCATACCTCCACACAACATAGCCCTTGGTATCCTATCCTCATATAAACTCTGTATGAAGGAGTCTGTGTAGTCCACATCAATGTGAATTTGAGGAGGTTGCTGAGAATGCACAATTGCAAGTGAGGATGGTGAGTCCTCAGAGTCCACTCTCTCTGAAGAACTCCCAGGTTCTGTGGCTGTAATGACTTTCTCCCCCTTTTTGGTAGCATCACCCACATGCATAGGTGAGCTGGAAGATAGGTCAATCACATCACAGGCTCTTGTGTTCCTAGTTGAGCTCTTCTTAACGGTCTCCCAGCTAGTTTTTCCTTAAGATGAAATCTCAAGTTGCTGATCATTGATCATGGTGTGTAAGGTAGTCACCTAAGATTCAAGGTGACTAACCTTTGAGACTAAATAGGTGCATGTTTTAGTCAGTTTGTGCACCTTTAGTCTTAGATTCCCCTCATCTTTATCAGAAGAATCATTGAGGATGAGATGATTGGACCAAAATCCTCTCTCTCACCACCAGCTTCAGGTTCTTGGCTGCTGGTTTTCCTCTGCTCACTAGCAATCTTAATTAGATGTCAGTGGGTTGAGTTGCCATGGTTGAGATCTTAATGATGTAATCACTTTCAGAAGTGAGACCCTCTTCCATATGGACATCCTGAATAGGTTCAGAAGTGTCCACCTCAGTTGTAGGTGACTGATGTGGGACAGATATATAGAGACTCAGGAGCATTCATCTCTCTTTGAGTAGGGGTAAAGAAGAGAGACTCATTTACTCATTAAAACTAGATCTTCATCAGTATAAATCATGGTTGGGAATTGGTTGGGGTAGATCTATAGGTTGGGGATGGTAACTGTCCCCTGAAGGTTGATCACTTGAGTGTTGAGACTCAGAGTGATGGCTTAAGTAGTTGGGCTAATGAGCTCATCAGGCTGAGCATGAGGAACCTCAGCACTGATCTTGAAGAATGGAGTGGTCTGCTCCTCAGGAGAGTGGGAGCTCCAGTGTCCAATTCTGCCTGTAAGGTGAGTGTATGGGGACCTTCACAGACTGAATAGTCTGAGCAGGGGTTCGTTTGGATTTTCTTTGGTAAGTGAGGGTAATTTGAGGTGTGTGGGTGGTTGGGATGTAGCAGGTGTGGGTTCAACACTAGCTTGTGTTGCTAGGTTTCACCTTGAGCAATGAGCTCTAACATTTTTGGGACTATGGCTGTTTCTACCCCAGAGAAACCAACAGTGGGCTTTCTTAGTATTTTAAAGATGCCGGGCTTCATCTGTCCCACTTTAAGAATGTTACCTCTTTCCCTCAACTGTGAGCCCAGTTCATAGTTAAGAATGTACTGGACATATCTAGGAACATGTAATATTCTAAGGAGTCTAAATTAGCAAGTAAATTGTATAAACAAACTGAGAATGCCTGAATTGACCCCTTGATCATTCCATGGATGATGAAGGAGAGATCCTCAGGAATCTGGTCCCATCCACCATGCTTGTTTAATAAGCTGTGGATGACCACATGGAACAAAAATCTCCACTGGGATGAGACCTTCCCTTTCCTAAAGGTCTTTACAGAGAAATCTTCCTCATATCCCATCTGCTCAAAGGAATGATTAACAGCTTCCTTTGGGAAGAACACCTCACCTTCTTCATCATCCAGCTGAAGATGCCTATTGATGATGGCCAGAGTGATGAAGATTCTTCTCCCCTGCACTATGGCATACAGTGCCTTCTCCTCGTCCATAATGACCTCTTGGCAGGTCTTCTAGAAATCAAGCAGCTAATCCTCATAGAGAGGAGGATCAATGGTTAGGGAGGTGAAGTAGTTGGATAAATCTAAGAATTGACAAACCTCTGAAAATGAGGATCCTTTCGCAGAGCTTAACAGAGCAACCTGCTTATGTTGCATGTGTATCTGCATGGTAAAGTGGGATCATTTCTGTGAGCAAGATTGGCCATTATAAGGTAGCTTAAAGATGAAGAAAGAAGGAAGAAAGAAATTTCAGAGAAATTTGGTTTTTAGGTTTGGAGGAAGAATAGATGATAGAAAGAGAGGAACCGTTGGGTTATATGTGAAGGGGATTCCAGATAAAGTTTAATGAAAGAGATAAACTTTGAAATCCGGATGTCGGTCCCACCTCTGAAAAAGTAGTTTACTTTTGCTCAAAAAGTAGTTTTCTTGGAAGTCAAAAAGCTTCCGAAGGTTAATTATCTTGGAAGTTTTAATTAAAAAGCTTTCGAAGCTAAAATGACTTCGGAAGATTTTCCTGAGAGTTTTGAAAATTTTGCTTAGGAGAGAAATTAAAACTTGATTGCTTGTATATAAAAGTACAAAGCTTCCGAGAGTTAATTTTGCTTTGGAAGTAAATGGTCCTTAAAAATGAATAAGTGTCTGAGACAAGTATTTAAGCTTCGAAAGATAGATTAACAACCTCTTCCCAAGGTAAATTTCTTAGACAGTTATTTGTTTTGAAGGAATGATTTGCTTCGGAAGGATCAAAATTTGTCAAAAATCTAAAGAAAGTCTTCAAAAAGATAATTTTATCCAAAGAAAACATGAGCTTATGAAAGTGATGAACTAGACAACTTAGGACACACATATTTTAAGAAATAATAAGAATTAGTTTTAAGAAAAACCTACTCAAAGTTTATCATCCTAATAGCTGATATTAGATATTGAAATCTATGTTTATCAAAAGCCTTTGTAAACAAATCAGCATATTGTTCATCTGTGTGAACTTTGACTCATTTAATTAATCCATTTTCATGGTAATCTCTTATTAAATGATACCTGATATTGATGTGTTTGGTCCTTGAGTGTTGCACAGGATTATCTGTGATTGATAGCACTGTTATTGTTTATGTGAATGGGAGTCTCCTTGAAGTTGAACCCATAGTCCAACATCTGATTTTGAATCCAAAGCACTTGAGCACAACAGCTTGCAGCAGCAATGTATTCAGCTTCATCAGTTGATACAGAGACACAGGATTGTTTCTTGCATTACCATGAGACAACCCTTCCACCAAGGAACTGACATCCCCCAGATGTAGACTTTGCAGTCATGTTGCAACCACCATAATCACTATATGTATAAGCATACAAATTAAATTCAGGATTCTTAGGGTCCATAAACCAAGTGTTGAAGCATCCTTGAGGTATCTTAGAATCCTCTTGACAATGATAAGGTGGAGACATCTTAGGGTTGGCTTGATATCTTGCACAGATGCAAGTATCAACATAATATTAGGCCTGCTAGCAGTAAGATACATAAGAGACCCAATCATAGCCCTGTATAAGTGCTCATCTACACACTCCCCCAAGATCAGGTCCAAGGGAGTGGTTTCTAGCTATGGGTGTCTTAGCAATCTCAATCAGTCATGTTGAACCTCTTGAGTATGTCCGAACATACTTTGACTGACTTATGAAGATGCCATCTTCAACTTGCTTCACTTGAATTCCCAAAAGAAATTGAGTTCCCCCATGGCACTCATTTCAAATCTGTCTTTCATCAGCTTCTCAAAGTCTTTACAGAGTTTTGGATTAGTTAAACCAAAGATGATGTCATCCATATACACTTGAACTAGCAATATGTCATTTCCCTGTCCTTTGATGGAGAGAGAGTTCCATCTATAGTACCTCTCCTGATCCATGTTTACAAAGATACTCAGACAATGTCTCATACCATTTTGGGTGCCTGATGCAGCCATAAAGAGCTTTCTCAAGCTTGCAGACTAATCATGATGATCAGGTCTACAAATCCGGTGGCTATTTGACATATACCTCTTCATCAATCACTCCATACAAAAAGGCACACTTCACATCAAGCCTAAAACCTTAAAGTTCTTAGATGCAGCAAATGCCAGGAATATCCTAACAACTTCTAATCTTGCTACTGTAGCAAAGAATCTTCTAGTCAATCCCTTCTTCTTGTGTGTATCCTGAATAACAGTCTAGCTTTGTTCTTGATGATGATGCCTCTATCATCTTTCTTGTTCCTAACACCCATTTGGTTCCAATGGTAGTCTTCCGATAGGAAGAGGACAAAGGTTCCAAACTTTCTGCCTTTTGAATTGAAGCAGTTCTTGTTGCATAGCTTCAACCCAACTTCCATCCTTTAAGCCTCATCAACTTTCTTTAGCTCTATCTAGGATAAGAAACAAGAGTGAAGACAAACATTTGCTTCATGGGTTTGTCCTCTTTCCTTACCCCTGTGACAATATCTCCAATGATGTTTGGTGGGATGAGACTTATGGATCCTAAGCTGAGGGTCATAGCAAGTTGCTGAGAAAGATCTAAATTAGAGAAATTTAGATCTGGCATGGATGTTTCTCCCACCACATCAACACACTTTCAAGAGAAACTTGATCCAAGCAGTTTGACATCATTGAAGTCTCATCTATGGTGGATTAGTGGCATCAAGAAATTCTTGATCACTGTCACCACCACCATTGTTGTCTTCCATAATTGAGATGTTCTTATCTGGTTGTGGAGCCTCTGAGCTTGAATTTGAAGGCACCCCAGATGTATCAGCTGAGTTTGTCATCGTAGTGCTCATAGAAACCTCATAACAGAAGTAGTTCCAACTGGAGCTGAAGATGTATGAGTTGAAGGTCTTCTTAGCTTAAATCATGGATCAGGATCCCTGTATTTAAATTTTCACAGATCCTAAAACATTCTCACAAGATTTGTTCAGTTGGTAACTAAGTCAAGATCAAATAGCCAATCAGACCAGAACCACTACACAGGGTGTGTGTTCATTGAAAGTCACATTGGCTGACTCCTCAATGATTTTGGTTCTGAGATTGTATACTCTATTAGCTTAGCTTGAGAAGAGTATCCAATAAAACGTCCATCATCTGATTTCTCAGCAAACTTGGCAATTTGATCTTGGTATTCAGATGGTGCAATGACATCCAAATGACCTGAGAAAACTAATGAAAGGTTTCCTCTTGTACAAAGTTCATAAGGAGTCTTGCCATGAGTCTTGACCACTAAAACTCTGTTCTGCACGTAGCAGGCAGTGTTGACTGCCTCTGCCCAGAAGGTGATGGGCAACTTAAAGTCAGACAACATGGTTCTTACAGCTTTAATTAGTGTCCCGTTTCTCCTCTCAACAACACCATTTTGCTGAGGAGTCCTTGGTGCACTGTATTGTCTTGTAATACCATTTTCATCATAGAATTATCAAGATTTGGTTCTTAAATTCAGTTCCTTGATCAAATTTATGATATTGACCTTGTAATCAGATTGATTTCAATCTTTAGATGAAATTCTTAGAATCTCAGGAGTCTCATCCTTAGTTCTAAGGAAGAAAACCCAAGTGAATCTTGTAAAGTCATCTGTGATCACTAAACAATAAGAGGTTCTTCCTAGACTCATTACACTGGTGGGGCCAAAAAGATCTATATGTAACAAGTGTAGGGGTGTAGTGATGGAGTTTCTTTCCTTAGGCTTGTGAGATACTTATGTTGCTTCCCTTTCAGCATGCAACACAATGGTCATCACTTGTAAACTCTTTCTTTGGTATTCTAGTCCCAAATCATTTTTATTTAATTTTGTTCATGTTCTTAAAGTTTACATGGCACATTCTTTTATGCCATAGGAAAGACTCATCACTATTTGCTTAGACAGAAAGCATAAAACTTCTCCAGAGGAGATGTTTCTTGCAAATCCATCTTGTATATGTTCCCTTTCCTTGGGGCTCTAAGCAGGATATGCTCATGAGGAATGACCAACCAGGCTTGAGAACAATGCACTCATGCTTAATAAATAGCATGTTATGACTCTGATCACAAAATTGGGATACACTTAGAAGATTGTACCCAAGCTCTTGACAAAGTTTACCTTTCAATATGAGCTTAACATTTCTGACCATGCTCCTTCCAGAATGTAACCACCTTCATCTCCTCCAAGGCAACTGGTCCTCCATCAATTCTTTCAAGTTCTGGAGTAGTGACCTATTGCCTGTCATGTGCTTGTAACCCCACTATCAATGATCCAGACATTTTTGTTTGCTTGAGTTGTCCCTACACAAAAAGTTGATTAGTTACATTTGGAAACCCAAGCCTTGCTTGTCTTGGGCTCAGAAACAGAAGGTAATACAACAGTAATAGATCCTATGGTTGTCCTAAGAGGATCTTGAGCTGTTGTTGATGGAGAATTCTTAGTCACTTGGTCTTTCTTAGTCTTCCACATCACCTTTGGAGTCTTGACTTGACCTTCAAAACTTCGAAGCTTTTGGAACTTCAGAAGTTTTGATGACTGAACCTTTGGAAGATCCTGCAGACACTGTAAGACTTTAGTGCTTCGGAAGAAAGGAGTTCTTCGGAAGAACTCCTTTCTTCCAAGACCAACTTCTCTTCCGAGGGTAATTTTCCACTTGCCTTCTTCTTAGACTTGGAGCTTCTGAAAGAAACAGGTTTTCCTTCTGAAGCTTGAATCTTCTTGAGACCCTTTGAGGTCTTTGTTTTGGCCATATGGACAGTACCTTTAGGATTGTAAGGACAATCCTTTGCAATGTGAGTGATACTTTCACACATGATACACATCATTTTCTTCTTCACAAGAGTCTTCTGCTGGGAACAACACTGCCTTTGGTCACATCCCTTCTCCACCTTCATCTTTGCAGATGTTGAGATAGTTCCTTTGAGCTGGGAACTGTTCATGGAGTTTGATGGTCCCGGCTATGCAGCAGTGGTACACAGCAGACCAGTCTTCTTCTTGTTACTGAGATGAGTTGAACAAGAACCAAAACTCTTAGTAGAAGAGATTTGATTTACGTCTTCAGTCCTTACTACTTTGAATCCTGTAGATATGAAAACTTGTTTCTGCTTAGAGTCAAAAGTAGTCCTGATCTCTTGAGCCTTCCTTGCCTTTCTTTTACTCTTTCTGATCAAGTTCTTTCTCATGGACTTGGTCATCATAGTCTTCTTCTTCTCCTCAGAAGGATAGTGGCCCTTCTTAGAATCCTCCTCTTCACTCTTTTCAGAGGAATTCTTCACCATCTCTTCTTGATCCTCTTCACTCATAGGTACTATGAGAGGAAGCTCATCTTCACAAGTTCCACACCTAGGAGGTCTTACAGACAAGATTATGTGTGGAGGAGCTATCTCATTGGATCCCAATCCCTGCCTGTTTTGATCGTACACCTTGTTGTGCAGGGATGAGGATATCATGTTCTTGAAAGTCTTTTCTTCAAGAACACTCTTTTCTGCCCTGGCTTTGCTGATCACAAGCTCAGCCTGGCACTTAGTTAGCTTGGTTATGAGATCTTTGATTTGAGTCCTAAAATCTGTATGTCATCTTTTAGAACTGAAATGGTTTTCTCTAGGTCCTCTATCGTCAGTTATAATCTTTTTCAGACTTTCTAAAATCAAATTTTAAAATATTTAAGGACTCAAGGTCAGATGTCATTTCCAAGTTATAGGACCTATATCTATTAACTTTAGCAATGCATTCAGGAGTACAGAGATGTTCCAATACCTTGGCTTCATCATGATCTGCCATTAGTGCTTGGTTTGGAGAAGCATCTTCCACCTGAAAACTCTAGTCAAAACCTCCTTCTTCAACAGCAACAACAGCCTGCTACTTTGGCTTCTCATTCTGGAGAGCTTTGTTAGTGTAGTTGGGTCTAGACTGTGTTTGGCCACCACTTGTTTTAGGTGCCTTACACTCTCTAGCAAGTGGCCCATCAAGTTATAGTTGTAACACTTGACTTTGCCTTTGTCTAGGCCAAAATTCCCACTGGTTGCATTGCTTGGAAACTTCTTTCCAGTCCTCTTGTGGAACTTCTTGCTCTGTGAGTGAGAAGAGCCATCTGCTGGACTATTTCCATGTATTCCAGATCATCTGGATGGATATAGTCCAGGTCTTCAAGAGTGAAAAGAGAGTTGCTACAGCCTTCATCTGAATACACAAAAGCTTGAGAAGAGCTTGTCTTTTGGAATGGGCTTCCTTGAGTGTAGTTCTCCCTTAGTGTCTCTGGGAAGGTGATGAAATGACCCTTTGGTGAGTTGTCAGGGTAGCATATGAGATGATGTTGGCGTTCTATGCTATCCCTTTCAACCACATGCAGGGCTGAACCCATGTATTCCAGATCATCTGGTGAATACAGTCCAGGTCTTCAAGAGTGAAAAGAGAGTTGCCACAACTTTCATCAGAAGACACAAAAGCTTGAAAAGAACTTGTCTCTTAGAATGGGCTTCCTTGAGTGTAATTCTCCTTTGGTGTCTCTGGGAAGGTGATGAAAGGACCTTTTGGTGAGTTGTCACGGTAGCATATGAGATGATTTTGGGTTCTATGCTATTCGTTTCAATGACATGTAAGGCTGAACCCATTTGATTGTTGGAGTTGCCAGATGAACCTTGCATGTTCATCTCCACCTGGTAGCCACTGAGAATCCCATATAACTCTGTTAGAGTAAGAGTTTTGAGATTTTCAGTTCTCTTGATCACCACACAGTAGTGTGTCCATTGCCTAGGAAGTGAGGACATGAACTTCCTTACAATATCTCTATACTCAAGAGTAACTCCTCCATCCACAAGGGTATCCACAATCTCAACATATCTGAAGTATTGCTAAGTCATGGTTTCACTGTTTGAAAGTGAAGTTTTCAAACTACTGTTTCAAGATATCCTTCTTATTCTCCTTGGCTTTAGAGGAATCCGCATACATCGGTTTCAGTGCATCCCACAGCTGTTTAGCTATTTTGCACTTCTTGAAACCTCTGTACACTGAGTTTGGAAGGGCAGTTTGAGGGGCTGTCATGACTTTTCTATCAATCTCTACTCTCTTCCTATCTTCATCAGAGTAGTTAGCCATATCCTTGGGGATCATACCAGCACCAGTAGCAGAAGGGGTGCTAGGTATGAAAGGTCCATTCTCAATACACTCCATATTCTTGAATCAAGAAACCTGATGAAACATTCCATTCTCAACACCAGGTATCAAACTCATCAAGAGTGATCAGTGGGGACTTGTTCATGTTCCAGTTTCCAATTAGTCTTGGAAATGGTTGCCATTTGAAAAGTTTAGTATTTTTGTGTGTGAGGGATCTTAAGATGGTGAGTTCTTATATCAAGAGCCTGAAATGCTCTGATACCAAATGCAGGACCGGTGAAAGGGTCAATTACAACACAACAACACAAAGAGGAGATTAACTAAAACTTAATCAAACAGTAAGACTGTATTAACCATAATAAGATACTAAGAACACACGTAACGTAAGAGACAGAACACAAGTATATGGTTTTCAAGAATGCAGTATATTGCTTTCTCTATGTTCTATTACAAGTGTTACAAAGCATAATGGAAAGATACAAGAACATGAGATACTTATACTACATCCTACAACCGGCTATACTTTGAAAGCCAACTGGATACAATTGACTAGACACAAACAAAATCAATCATAGAGTCAAAAGGCATATTGCCTTTTGACTAGTGACTATGACATACCATAGCTCATATCCTTATCTATTACAAAAGGATAAAGTACATGAAATAGAAAGCATGGACCTTTTCACCAACTCATGTAAGTTGGTGACCTTACAGAGGTGCAGTGGAAAGCTGTCCAGCTTTATGGAAAAGTACATCAGATAAAGCATGTGTTAAAAGTCTTTGGAAGAAATCTATCTTCATGAGTTGAAGCTTCGAAAGACTTTGTCTCTGAGGCTTCAGAGACTTCATATTTGGCTTCGGAAGATATTGGTCTTGGCTTCGGAAGATTTCACACTTAGAATAATTCTATTGTATGTGTGAAACTTCCAAAGCATTCTTCTTCACAACACTCATGCAGCATGCAGGATAGACATTGGATGTTTAGGTTGCATCAACCTCTTCATTAATCTCTACAGGCTCATCTTTGGATCCTTTAGTCTCAGCATAAGCTTCTTGTTCTGGGCCTCTAAATCCTTCATCCTCTGTACTAAGGATGTATGCATCTCTCTCAGCTCTGTGATCTCTTGGCTCTGAGCCTCAATCCTCTGAATGGATGAGGCATGTGTCTCATGCAGCTCCTCAATCTGTTGGCTCTGAGCGTTGATCCTCTGGTCTTGGGAGACATTGAGCTCCATCAGCTGATTAAGCTGAGAGGTTCTCTGTTCATCCATCGCCAGCAGCTTCAGCACTAACCGATTAAGGTTAGTCAGCTGCTAATCCAATCCGACAGATGGGTAAGAGGATCCAAAAATAGGTAGGACCTGTGATGAGGTCCCTTCTCCGTGAGTGGTGGTGGTGGTAGTGGATGTAGAGAAGATGGGGGTGGTATAGATGTGGGTGGCTGTGGATGAGCTGTAGTGGTGGTGGATGGGAAGTGAGTAACTGGAGGAGTTGTGGTAGGTGAAGTGGTAGTAGGTGGAATGGTGGTAGTGGTAGACGTAGGTGGAATGGTGGTAGTGGTGGTAGTAGGTAGAGTGGTGGTAGTAGTGCTGGTGGTGATAAACATCATCCTCCTCCTCTTCTCTGCATCCCGTGGGGTTGTGCCATCCGTTTCTTCCTCAAACCCCTCAAGGTGGATACTCCCCCTGGGACGTTGGGCGGATCTGGGGTGTAGGTTGGATCAGTCATAGTCTCCCCAGACCCTCCTGGGCGTTCACCAGCTGCCCTATCCCTCGCTCGGTGGCAACCACCTTGTTGCCCACCGTTCGAGTCAACGGCTCTTCATCCGACTCCTCCTCATCAGGTTGGAAGCCCTGATGGAAACCTGCTGCCTCTATCCTACCTTAGGTGGATGCTGGAGATGCTATATCAGTAGTGGGGGCCCTCAATTGAGTGGGCCCTGCATCTCCACCATCACCGCTATCTTCGTCGTCTGAATCATCATCCGAGAGCACAAGTTGCTCAACATCAGAATCACTGTCTGTGTGGCACCATTTATGCCTCCCTAGCGCCATGTAATCAAACTTGGCCAGATGCCCGAAGAGTCTCTTCACAGGGGGCTTGACTTGCTTCCCCCTGTAGACCTTCATGCGGCCCAAAGTCGTATCATCCATAATCTCGAACGCCATAATATCATGGCTCTCTTTGGCAGAGAGGGCAGCTTCTCATCAATGATCATTTGGAGAAACCTAGGGTACAAGTAGAAACCCTCTTTACCCTTAGCCTCTAGATTCTCTATCAGATAAGAAAATATCATGCTCAAGAAGCTAAAAGGGTGGTTCAGTACCAGTGTCACGTAGGCATTTTGAATTTGGTCTGAAAGATCATCAAACCCACCCCTTCTTGAAGCCAAGCACTTAAGGATGACATATGCTAAGTACTTGTACTGGGGACACAGGTTTCTCTTGTTGAGCACACTTGCATTAATATCCCAACGTACTTCATCCTTAAAAAGCACCCTCTCACAGTCAGAGGATGAAATCTGGTAGGGTGATCAACATCATCACCCAAAGCAAGTACACGTTGAATATCCTCAGCAGTGACCTCGACAGCCTGACCAAAAATACTACTGCGGATGCTGTATGGCTCATGTGTACGGTCAACCAATGCCCCCTCCCAGAAGGCCTGCTGAATAGACCTAGAGGGAGTGCATGGTGTGGATATAGCCCTGTAGATCCTGGATCTCTTAAGGAATGCGATAATCTGCACAAACTCGGCACCATCCCGAGTGGTGGCATCTAAATGAGCACATATGTTGTGCTTGGGGTTGATGGACCACCTGTTAGCCATAGATCTGTAATACAAAGCACATAGTCGTTAGATCATCACATATCAAAAATCAATTCTAATTAGCTTGGTTGAATTCAGAATGGTTCAATCATGTGATTGAACCATGCGACTGTGTTCAGTCGGTTGACCTGGCATGCGACTGGGTTCAATCGGATGATTGAGCAGGCGATTGAGTTCAATCGGGTGACTGAGCCTGCGATTGGTTTAGTCGGCTGACCGAGCTCATTCGTATTATCCATTTGGCCGATTGAGTCATTCGCTCAGCTCAATCACGCGATTGGAGTTCATCCTGGTGTCCAGTCGCATGACCCACTGTTCGGTCAACTGAAATTTGAATTTGAACCAAATCTTGAAATTAGACGTCGTGTATTGGTTCCTTAGACTCGCAATCATTGTACTAATAACCTTGATTTTAACATTTTGCATAGTTTAGTTAGGTTATTTGTCAATTTTTAGTGTCGGTTCTTGTAAAGGCCAAGAATCCCAAATTAGGGCTCGAATCAAACAAACTTCCTTTACACAACACTGCATTGTACCTGTATAACAAGTAGGATTCGTCAGAATGTCGAAATTTGGAATGAAAATCGGTTAGTGAAAATTTCGGTAAAGTAATGGTACAGTGTGCGATTTCAGGGTGATTAGGGGGAGATGAGTTATGCGATCTACTATAGCCTTATTTATACTGAATCTGGTTTCAATCGGTCGACTGGACCCATTTGCTCTGTTCATTCGGGCGATTGGACCTCAGTCATGCGATTGGTTCAGTCGATCACATTCAGTCGGTCGAATGGATTTCAGTCGGGTGACTGACTCATTTGTACAGCTCCATTCGGTCGACTGGCTCAATCTGATATGCCATTCGGGTCAATGGTTCATACTCATATGCCATTCAGCTGTTTAGTGCATGAGTATGGTCCATTCGTATGGTTGGTCCATACTTATGGTCCAGTCGTGCGATTGGATCATACTCATGATTTTGACTTTATGACCATTCCACACTTAATCCCTTTTTAACTTTTGATTAAAATTTATGAGCATTGGATCATCTCAGACATGATCATTTTAACTTGGAAAACTTTTGATCACCTCATACGTGACTTATTTTACATTTTAAAATACGTGTGGTCACCTCAGACGTGACCCTTTTAGGTGATTAAATCCCCTATTGAATTCCATGGCGCAGTCCGATATCTAACACACTAAATTGATGAAATTTAAACAAAATAAAAGACTTAAAACTGAAATACAAGACTAAAACTTGTTTTTGAGGTTTTGTTTGAGGTGTAAATCATAAGATAGAAATCTAATGGATTCCTGAAAAGGCAGCTTCAAATCATTTTGACCATAAATGGACCAATTCAATTTGGAATCATACAGGCAAGTCAAATCATTGGGACATGTTATCAACACCTTTTGATGCTTAATTCTTGTTTTTTTATCTAGAGTCTTTAGCAAGTTAGGAAATCATACTAGTACTATTAGATCCCCACATTGATTTGGACTTTCAAAAATTGTAGCCACGATGATTGGCAGTATACTGGTCCTCTTAAATCCATACACAGACTTTTGACAAAGATTGGTGATATTTTAAGGTTTGATTATTTCAACATGCATTTATGGATCCCACACTTATATGGTAATCAACATTCCTCAGGAGATTTTTGAGCAGTCTCAAGGTTGTTTTCAAGAAGAACTATTCTTAGAACTTTCAAAGAGAAGCCAAGCCTCAGGTCAGTGCCACCGCACAGCAGAGAGGCGGCAAACAACAATGAATTCTAAAATACATAGATTATGCTTATCCTCAGGTTAGTGCCACCGCACAGCAAAGAGGCACATAACCTATCTTCTTATTTGAGCAAGTTTAATCTTTTTGCACAGATCTCACCAACAAGATAGGTTATTAGTTTGATTGATTTTGCTCATATTTTGGTCTTACGCTCACATTTGTGGCATTTATTCTCCACGTCTTCATCAATGTCAGTATCTGAGGCAGTAGGGGTCTGAGGTTCCGAAGACTCAGAGGCATCAATGTCAGATGCTTGTGGACTTTCCGTTAGAGGAACTTGTTGTTCCTGAGTGGCCTGATCATTCTCCACGTCTTCATCATCAGAGAAAGAGTCACTTCCCTCGAGTGCTCCCCCTGAGTTAGTAGATGAATCACCTAGTAAGCCGGATGATGTAGATTCCTGAGTTGGTGTGTTTAGAACATGATACATCATCTTTGTTGCTAACTCATCATCAGATGTGTAGAGTGGGATGTTGAAGGACTTGAAGAATCCATCATAGTCGAAAAAGAAGGCGGGTCCTTTTCCAGCAGGTAGTGTGGTGTATCTCTGAACATCAACGTTACACCACACTTCTACTTCACCCGTTGAGTTGTTGTAAACTCTCTTGTTCGGTATGTTGTATCCTAGAAAGATACCTTCATTAGCCTTCTCGCTGAATTTTCCCTCCTGAGTCTTCTTCAATAAGGTGCACAGAGTGCCAAACGGCTCGAGATACGCTAGATTAGGTTTATGTCGTTGTAGTAACTCGTAAGACGTCTTTCCATGGCGTTTAACTACCAAAACTCGATTTAGCGTATAACACGCATTTGCAACTGCTTCATTCCAGAATTGGATAGGCAAGCATCGTCTGTGCTGTCTCTATCAAGCTGCGATTCTTCCTTTCAGCAACGCCGTTCATCTGAGGAGTGTAGGCAGAAGTGAACTAGATGCATAATTCTATTTTCCTTGCAGTAAGCCTCCATCCATTGATTCTTGAACTCGGTTCCATTGTCTGAGAGCACTTGTTGTACCTTCAACTTGTATAGGGACTCCAGAGTAGTTAGTAATTCCATGAATGACTCAAATGTTTTTGATTTGAATTTCAGAAATATCACCCAAGAGAATCTTGAATAGTCATCAGTAACTACATAGCAGTACAAGTCGCCTGCGATGCTTCTTGTACTGACTGGACCAAACAGATACATGTGAAGAAGTTCAAGAGGAAGTTCAATGGAATGAACTTTCTTTTCCTTATGAGACTTCTTTGTCTGTTTTCCCTTCTTGCACACAACATAAAAATCTAGAAGTTGGAAGTTTTTGACATTAACTCCTCTCACTAGATCATTCTGGATCAAGTGATTCATCTTCCCTGGATTAATGTGTCCCATTCTCCTATGCCAGGAGATGGAATCCTTCTCAGTAGCTTTTGACAAGAGGCACTGAACTTCATGATCCGTTGTGGAGGCCTTTGATAGATCCAAGACATAAAGGTCCTTATATCTTGAGGCAGACATTAAGACTTGGTCCTCCGGGATGACATAGTCCTTTTTCAGGACATTGCACTTCTTGTTGTCAAATACTACCTTAAAACCTTTATCACAAATTTGAGAAACAGAAAGCAAGTTATTTTGAAGTGTTGAACATAGTTTACCTTGTCAAACTTCACTTTCTGATTACCTACTTCCCCTTGAGCTGTGATGTACCCACCTTTGTTTCCAGCAAACGAAACATGACATCCTTTTATTCGTTTAACGTTTGATAAGAGAGCCCTCTTCCCTGTCATGTGCCTGGATGCTCTGCTATCTATAATCCACGTGTTGGTTTAAGCACTATAGCGAACACACTGCACATTCAATTGAAAACATTAGTTCAGGTTAGGAACCCAAGCCTTTACTGGCTTGGGTGTCCCAGAGGCATCACACATCATAAATGTAACCCGTTGATTGTTCGAGGGTGAGGGAAGATTAGTTGTCTTCTTGTTCTCATTATCAGACAATGAGGTTGATTTTTCTTTCCATAAGCCAGCTTTGTGTAAGGCCCGTTTGTGATAAACAAACGACTGGCTAATGTGTTGAACTTTAGGTTCACTATCCCTTTTAGGTGGTGTAACTGAGTTCCTCTTAAAAGAGCTAGGTTTTGGTTCTGGAAGTTCAACTTTCCTCCTTGGTGTCTGATAGTAAGGACAATGAGACGCAATGTGTCCATACTCTCCACAGCTGTAGCATGATCTAGTTTGGACTTTACGATTTAACTATTTTGGTGGAGATGTATGTGACACACGGGTGACCTTACTCTGTTTGGGTTTTGACTCTTCTTATTTAGATGTTTTGTCTAGTTTAACAAAGTTAATTGCTTTAACATTTTAACATCTCTTCCATTTTGTTTACCTGGACTTTGACATGAACCTGTGATTGGTTAACATTACTGGTCCTTTTAGATTCAGATTGACTGTGGTTGACCCAGACTTAACCTTAACCTATTCAAATTGTTTGTCCAGATTAACACAAGGCATTTTACCTTTTGCCTTTGAAGTGGCCTCCTTTTGTTTAGTACCAGATTCATTTGATGTACATGTGGAATCTGGATCCCTTACAAGAGGAGTGGACAACACATGATCCTTGATTGGATTGTTATTAATTGGTTTACTTGCAATATTCATCAAAGTCTCATGTGGTGATGGAACCACTTTATAACCCAATCCCTCCCTATTATTACGCTCTCTCACTAAGTGTTGGACTATGTGTGAAGAACTTGTCCAACTATGTAGTTTTTGCTTTAAGGAATTAACTTCTACTTCTAAAACTACCTTTTGTTTCTTAGTGTCTTCTAGGGAGTTAAGTTAGAACTTAATGTCATTTGATTGGTTAAAAGCTACAACTTCGGTTTCCCTAAGTTGTTTGTTCAACAGTTCTATCTTTTCTTAATTACTGTGCTCATTCTGTTTAAGAATTTTGTTAGCTTCAGCACACAGTTCCAAGTCCTTTACTAAGTTATCATTATGATCTAATAACCTAGCAAATTTTAAATCAATGCTTTCCCTAAATTTATTACAATCAGAACAAGCATGATTATTGAAAAGTTGGTCAGTAGTACTTACCTAAGAGGGTTCTGATGAATCAGCCATCAATGCAGAGTTTGGTGTTTCTGGTGCTGGTGATTCTGATGTTGTTGTAGTTTTCCCTTCTTAAGGCAGGTAATTAATCACTGGTGCAGTCTCTTCTGTGTTTCACATGGTGAGTTCGACTGCAATATCTCCTTCACTAGCAGAATCATCATCTATATCCTCCACACTCGCGATATCGGATTCTCCCGGTGAGACAAACCGAAAGCTCTAGTCCTGTCCTTCATCGTCATGAGCAGTCAAGGCTTTAGGACCCTTGCTTGATGAAGCAGGACTGCCAGTGGGTTTATCCTGACATTGAAGGAGGAGAAAGGATTCCCATTGCCAGTCTTCTTTGGCTTCACACACTCTCGTTTGAAGTGCCTTTTCTCGCCACAGTTGAAACAGGTCACCTTGGTCTTGTCGAAACCAAAGGTAGTGTCCTTAGTTGCAATCAAGTTCTGTCTGGTTTTCTTGACAAACTTCTTAGCTCTCCGAACAGCACTTGCTAAGGCCCACATTATGTCCATCCTTTCCAGCTCTGTCTCGTCCACTTGCTCGTAGTCCTCATCTGCCAGATGACATTCCCAATTTTACCACAATTAGTACATCATAGGAGTGGACTACCACAGCTAAGAGATCCATGTGTTCTTTAGTTACCTCAACTATCACATTACCAAAATTCTCGATCTTCAATTTTGCTGCATTGGCTTCAGGTATGATGTGTTGGGTACCAGACGACCCTGACATTTCTAACCCTAAAGTAGAGGCATGAGAAGGACCAGCCGAGCTTGATACAAAAGTTGTCTGAAGAGGTGCTCCAGATGTTTTGGCTTGTGGAGTTGCGTTGTACAGCGTTGGGTTCTGATCATAGGAAGACTTTTGTGCTCTATACTTCATCCTCAGCTCTTCCTCTCTCAGCTTCAGAATGAAATCATTTATATCTAACTTCGTTTGAATATCATTCTGTCTGAGATTTGAGACAAATGAAACCCATTTCTCCGGCAGCCCATCTGCAAAGTTAGACACTTTGTCCTCCACTGACGTCGTTACTCCATGAGTGTGCATCTCACTCATCAAGTGGTAGAACCTATCGATAACATCATCCAAGCTTTCTTTTCCCATGGAGGAGAAGTTGTCAAACTCCTTCTTTAAAGCCTTAGCCTTTATGGCCTTCAATGATGCGTTTCCGTCATACCTTTTCTCCAATGCATCCCATAGTTTCTTTGCTTGCGTATACTCAAAGAATTGATGGAAAATATCCTTTGGAGTGACTGTGTAAGCAAAGCATAAACTTTCTTTTTAGCATTGTACTTGACTTTTTGTCCATCAGTCATGCTACCTAGTGTAAGTTTGACACCATCAGGTCCTACTGGCATGTTGTACCCCGTCTCTATAGATTCCCACAGATTGGGATCTACTCCATTTAAGTAGATCTCGAAATGTTGCTTCCATTGTGGGTATTCGTCTAACGTGATTAGCTTTGGAGGTTTATTGTGATTCCCCACTTCATTCTCTAGTAGCAACAAGTTCTGAATACGCGAGTCTCTCCCTGCTGTGAATGCTGAGTATTGGTCCTCCATTGCTATAAACTTTAACTTTAAACCAAACTGTTTTATTTGTGCGAATGAAGGTGTGCGATTGGGTTATTCGGGCGATTGAACTATGCGGATAGTTCAATCGTGCGACTGAACTAATGCGGATGGCTCAGTCGGGCGAATGAACTAATGCGGTTGAACAATGTGAATACACTGCTTAGTCGTACGAATGGAAGTACGAATGAGTCCAATCGTGCGTATGGGGGATGGGCATGAACTCAGTCGGCCGATTGAGTCAATCGTGCGATTAAACCTGCTGGATTTTGAAAATTCGTAGGTTTAAGGTGTGTTGGACGCAAAACCATGAATTTCTTGCTAACCCTAATTGCCGTATGCAGGAAAAACTATACTTTACAATCAGGAGACGTCTAAAACCCGTTTTGACACAAAAAATTGTGTTTTTGAGTGTAAAAACACAATTTTTATATCAAAACGATTGAATCACACGTAAATCTAGAGCCAAAGCTTTGATACCATTTGTTAGGATTGTGTACTGGACGAATATTAACAGATTTATGCATGTACCGAATCAAATAGTGCGGAATCCTATTTGATTGACGATCCAATCAGTGAGAACGCACGTAGAGTCAAATAAAGAATGAATCTAAACATTAAGAACGATTTGCAATCGATCTACTGCGATCTATGAAGTTGGAACAGGTTGCTAGAGGTCTCTGGACGGCTAGGGTACGTGTAGGTATCGAATTATTCAAAGTGTCCCCTTTTTCCACGAATTAAGTGGTATTTATAGGTTAGGGTTTATCAATCGTGCGACTGGATCATTAGCATGGTTCAGTCGTGCGATTGAGTCATGCAGTTGATCCATTCGCACGACTGAGTGTTCAGTCGTACGACTGAGTCAATCTCATGTTACAATCATGCGACTGATCCAGTCTCCTTGTTCATTTGTACGACTGGTTCATTAGCATGAAGTTGTTCATGCGTATGGTCCATTAGCATGGGCCAATCACATGAGAACTTCATATGATTAAGTTTGAATATGTCTTACAATCATTATTTGACTTTGATCTATTCAAACAACCACAAACCTATAAAATTAGTTCAATAAGCGTTATTACATACAAAGCAATGAAATATTCAACATTATAATCACAACCACACATTGTATTTCATTAAGTACCCATTCAATTACATATGTGTAAGACAATAAAGACATTTTACATTAAGTTCAGAAACTAGGGACACATGTATCTACAATATAATTCATGAAAGTGAGAACGTATTGATAGTGGTCTTTTAAGAGTATTTTATGTTGTTTACTAAGTAGAGATGATATTATACTGTACTAGCAACTTGATTACCAGATCAATAGAGTTCTATTCAGTTCTTGGGCAGATCTGAAAAAGAACTGAGAGCCGAAGCTCTGATACCAATTGGCTGGGTTAGTGAGATTGAGATTATCACTTAGGATCAAATATGGTAATCAAGTCAAAGATTGAATGGCGGAAACAAACAATCAATAAACATTTATTGCAAGAATATACTCATAAATGCTTTTGTATATATTGATGAAGGTGATTGATTACAAAGAATAAAAGACAAAAGATATTCTAAAAGTCTATCAACCATTGTATCATGTATGAGGTTGTCTCCTCTATTTATAGGCAGACAAAATGCCTTTTTACAAAATGACTATACTACCCCTGACCTATTACATCAGAACTAGTCTAAGTCTTGATACGCATTACATCTTGTTCATCCGCATTGGCAAATGCGTATGAGTTGACTTGATCAACATTTCTTTACTTGATCTTCCACATTAGTATGTTGGTCATCCTCATTGGTTAATGCGGATGAACAAATACTTTTGCGCATTTGTCTGGTCATCCGCATTGGGAAATGCGGATGGACAAAATCTTGTCCGCATTTCTTCTGGTCTTCCGCATTTGTTAATGCGGAAGAACAAATACTTGTTCGTATTTGTTCTTTGCCTTCCGCATTAACAAATGCAGCAAGACAATACTTATTATTCTACTGCAGGATCTTCACCCGCATTACTTCTTGGACTTGTGGGAATCTAGCAGAGCAACCATCAACTCACCCATTGAATTGGCATGTATAATCCTTTCAGGGTCCAACACATTTCTTCCAAGTCTTCCTGGATCAGATGTGCAGAGGTGAGTCTTCCTCCTAAATAAGCTTCAAAGCTAGCAATAAAGACATTGTAAGTTGCCTTTTGTTTTTCTGATCTTGTATCATCAGGAGTATTTGAAGGAGTTGTAGAGAATCCTAATGATTGGGATAATGTTGATGTCCTGTTGGTTGATGGAGCTGCAATGAATCCTCTAGTCTTCACTTGATCACTTGAGGAGAGAAAATCATCCTCCTTAGTAATGAATGCATTTTCCACAAAGTGATTATATGAAGAAAACTTATATGCTTCAATTACTCTGGGTCCACCTAGGTTTCTGCTTCTTTCATCAAGCTCTAGTTCTTCTATCTTGGCTATCATTATATACAGGGTAGTACTCTCAAGATCAAGAAAGTTTTTCAGCATTGTCACATTTTGTTACCAGTTTTCTGGAAGACTATGAAGCATCTTCTTGTTTAACTCTTTGACTTTATAAGTAACTCCCATGATCTCTAAGTCATTTACTAGCTGCACAAATCTATGTAGCTGTTTAGAGATAGACTCCCCTTTAGAGTGATGAAAGGTTTCATACTGATTAACAAGCTTATCCTTGTTAATTTCAGCAACTTCACTACTTCCTTCACACATAATCACAGTGCATCCCATACCACTTTAGCAGTACCATACTTTTCCACTCTTTTCATCACATTTTAGTGCTTGAGTGAGTATGGAGTAAGCTTTGAGATGAATCTTAATCTTCTTGTAGTCCTCATCATCAAGAGTCAGATCTTCAATAGGTATTCTTGATGTTTTGTGAACGGCAGCTTGATCAACAGACAATATAACAGGAATGTGTGGCCCTTTGCATATTGAGATCCAATAGTCTAGATCGACACCTGTGATGTAATTCATGAATAAGATTTTCCATTGCTTAAACTCAGATTTATGTTTAAGCATAGGAGGTTTTGGAGTATGACCAAGTTTTAAAAAATTATGTGAATCCATTTTAACAAGGTGTTTTTTAACTTGCTTAAATGATGATTAGATAAATTTTAAGTTCAATTAGTCTAATTGGTCCAAATAGTCCAAAAGAGGCTCAATGAATCAGATCTGTTGATGTTTTTGAGTTTCTATTGCAGATTTTTTGTTATATTAACTGTTCACAGCTTCTAATATGAAGACGATTGCTTTGTTCTTGAAGGAGAGAACGTATGAACAGTAACTGTTAAAGAATTTTTCTGTAGTTTACTAAGTAGAGGTGATAGAACACTCTATTAGCAACTCAATCACCAGATCAATCAAGTTCTATTCAGATCTTGGGTAGATCTGAAAAAGAACCGAGAGCCAAAGCTCTGATACCATGTTGCTAAATCAATATTTATGATTCATTGAGCTTGGATCTTAGGATTCATCTCGTTCAGATCTAGAAATCAAAATTAAGATGGGTGGACGTATGTGAATCAAAGAACAAAGAGATGGATAATAATAATAATGTTATGATTTCATTGATGTTGATAAACAAGTTATAATGAGAATCATAGATGGCCGGTGAAATCAAACCCACCCAAAGGAGAGAATTTCTCCTTGGGTGGTGACTTACACCATGAGAAACACACATAAAAGCCACACTTGCAAAAATGCACTAGTGGGTCTATTTATACTATATTACATCATGACCTAATTTTGTCTTTTCTTGTTGTCTTGATGTGACTTTGTCTTGTATATATTTTCTTCCTATAATCAATTTGGTCTCTGAACTTGTACAATGAGATCTTCAGAGTCTGAACATAGATTTTGGTTTTTGGGTATGGGTGTCTTGGCTGACTTACTATCTTTCATGTCATATCTTTCTAAGATGCCATTGACATACTTAGATTGATTGATGAAAAACCATTCCTTCATTTGCTTTAACTGATTTCCAAGGAAAAAGTCCATTTTTCCCATAGAACTCATCTCAAACTTTTTCTTCATGATGCTCTCAAAGTCTTTACACATTTGGTCATTTGAGGAACCAAATATGATGTCATCCACATAGACTTGAACGACCAAGATGTCCTTTCCAGACTTCCTTATGAAAAGAGTCTTATCAATGGTAACTCTAGTGTAACCATTCTTCAGAAGAAACTAAGAGAATGTCTTATACCACAGCCTAGGTGCTTGATGCAGCCTATATAGAGCTTTATCCAATTTGCTCACATAGTTGGGGTGCTGTGGGTCCTCAAATCCTAGAGGCCAACACACATAGACTTCCCTATCTATATCCCCATATAGAAAGGCACACTTGACATCCAAGCTTGTAGATAATGAAATTATTGGATGTAGCATAGGCAAGAAAGATCCTAGCTGCCTCAAGTCTTGCAACAGGTGCAAAGACATTAGTATAATCAATTCCTTCCTCTTGATTGTATCCTTGAACCACCAGTCTTGCTTTGTTCTTGATGATGAAGCCTCTATCATTTCTCTTGTTTCTAAAAACCCATTTTGTGCCTATAGGTACTTGACCAGATGGTAGCGGACATAGGTTCCAACCTTTTGTCTCTTGAATTGAAGCATCTCCTCTTGCATCGATTTAAACCAACTACTATCTTTCAAGGGCATATTCTACTTCTTGGGTTCCATATGAGACAAGAAGCATGAATACATGTAGACATTCCATGATAAGTCTGTCCTCTTATTCTCACACCTTTAGAGACATCCCCTATGATGTTCTCAATTGGATGAGTGTTGTGAATTCTGAGTCAAGGAATTACCTCCAGTTGCAAAGATAGATCCAATTGGACATATTTTGGTCAGGAGCTTGACCACTTTCTCCAGCTGCTGTTTCAAACTCATTCAATGAGGACTGATTGAATGAATAAGAAACATCATCATTTATTGGCTATGAAGCAACATTAACAGTTGCATGTTTCTTCAAGATGCTACTTCTATCTGCTTCGTGTTATACAGGGTCACCTGATGAAATTTGAGGGTCAACATGTGAATCACTAGTTGAAGCTCCACTTTCCCTTGAGATAGTTATATTGTCAGATCTGCCAATAGTGGAAGCTTGATTTTTTGTAGCTCTTGGAGAACATGGAATAGGTTTGGGTAGCTCAAATAGTTGGTATCTTCAGTATTGCTTTGAGCTCCTATTCCGACCAAAACATTCTCACAAGATGGTTTAGAATAGTTTGGAAACAATTCTATGTCAAAAATATGATAAGGGCCATTCCCCCTAACACAAGGAGTGTGCTCATTGACAACAATGTTGGATGATTCCTCAAATTGTTGATTTTTGATGTTATAAACTCTATAAGCTTTAGAGTTAGAGGAGTATCCAACAAAGATAGCATCATCCGACTTTTTAGCAAATTTTGCCTAATTGTCTTTTGTGTTAAATATGGTACACCTGCTGCCAAAGGACCTTAGAAAGCCAATGAACAGTGGCCTCTTATTCCATAGCTCATAAGGGGTTTTTCCATGTTGCTTTACTACAAGAACACTATTATGCACATAGTATGCAATGCTGATTGCCTCTACTCAAAATGTTAGAGTAGTTTGGAATCAGCTAACATAGTTCAAGCAGCCTCAATAAGTGTCCTATTCCTCCTCTTAGTAACACCATTTTGTTGAGGAGTTCTGGGAGCACTATATTGTCTGGCAATCCCTTTTGAGTTACAGAATGAGTCAAGAACGAGGTTCTTAAACTCACTACCTTGATCACTTCTAATTATCTTAACCTTGTGATCAATTTGATTTTCTATTTTAAGAATAAAATATTTTAACGTTTCAATAGTTTCATCTTTAGATCTTAAAAAGAATACCCATGTAAATCTTGTAAAATCATCAACAATCACAAGGCAGTATGATTTCCTTCCAATGAACATTATACTTATGGGACAAAATAGATCAATGTGCAGTAAGTGTAATGGAGTGGTGATGGAGTTACAACTTAGATTTATGAGATGCCTTGTGTTGCTTCCCTTTCAGGCATGCAACACAGTTATCTTTGCAAAAAAAATTCCGTTTTAGGAAAATCATGTACCAAGTTATTTTAGCCAATTTATTGATTGTGTTAAAATTTACATGACATATTTGTTTATGCCATTGTGTTGATTCATCACCATTAGCTTTGGAAAGAAAGCATGACACTTCACCTATTGGGGAAGCATTGTTCATATCAAGCTTGTACATATCCCTTTTCCTGGAGATCTAAGAAGCACCAATTCCAGAGGAATTGTCATCCCTGGTTGAGGATAATGCACTCATGTTCTATGAAGAGCATTTGATGCTTTTGATCATAAAACTGAGAAACACTTAACAGGTGGTGTTCAAGCTGTTTGACAAAGTGAAATTTGTCAAATTTTAATTTTCTATTGTATATACTTCCTCTGCCGGAAATATATTCTCTGGCCTCACCTCCAAACTGGACAAGACCTCCATCATAATGTTTATTGAAGGAGAGATCCGTTCCCTATCATGTGCCTGGAGCATCCACTATCTACAATCCAGATATTGTTATCCTTGTCATATGGATGTCCCTACACAGAAGATGAGATGATTTAGTTTTGATTAGAAACGCAAGCCTTGTTGGTCTTGGGTTCTTCCAATGATAGTGAAATAATTGAACCAAAGGTTAAGCATGGGGGTTCAATGGATCTTAATGAAGAAAAGGTTTGGGCTGCAACATCTTTCTTGATCTTCCAATCCATCTTTTGGTTGATCACGGAGGATGAGCTTTTTGAGGCTTTTGCTGCTTGGCATTCTTTCGAAGCTTCTTTCTTTTCGAAAGAAGCCTTTACCACCTTTTCTTCTAAAGTAGTCTTCTTCTAGGATGGTTTCAAGGAACTCTTTTGTTCTTTTGATTCTTGACAGCTTTAGCTTTTGAAGCCATTTTCCCATCGGAAGGACTTTCTTCCGAAAGCAACCTTGCTTCGGGAACAAGCTTTCCTTTTTTCATCACTTGAACCATTTGATAAGGTCCAAATGAGAAACCTTCCCTGACTCTTTCTCTTTTCATCACTTGAACCATTTGATAAGGTCCAAATGTGTCCTTCTCTTTACGATAAGACTAGTGCACCCCAAGGAGAGATACTTGGTTTAGTGAACCCCTTATCAAGAACTCTTGTAGTTTCTCCATCAGTTCTGTCATCTCGGTAGGAGCCCACTGATACGGTGCCTTAACAACAAGTTGGGCACATGGTATCAAGTCAATCTGGAACTCGATCTCGCGTCCGGTGGCACACCAGGCAAATCTTCTGGAAACACGTTCAGAAAGTCACACACAACCGGTACAATAGACATTTGTTGTGTTGGCGTATCCACATCCTTCACGTAAGCCAAGTAAGCACTACATCCATGCCTCATGCACTTTCCCGCCACCGCCATCGAAAGCACTTCCGAAATCGTAGTGACTCAATCACCGTAAACCGTCACCGAACTCCCGTTAGGCACTGTCAACCGAATCATCTTTTTGCGACACACAATGTTCGCCTCGTAATCCGCCAACCAATCCATTCCTAGGATTACATCGAACCCACCTAAGGTCATCACGAATGGTCTAACAGGAAACTTATGACCTTCTAGTTCTATGTCGCAACCTTCAATCATCTCAGAAATCCTGGTAGACTTACCTATGGTAGTTTCTACATCGAAGGGCTTATCTATACTCCTACTACTAACAGGAAATTTAGCACAGAAAGCAGCAGAAATGAAGTTTTTGTTGGACCAAAAGAACCAATGAGCCAAGATCAGAAAACCTCTAAGTCCCACATGATATCACAACAACTGCTGAAGGCTTCATCAGCAGTTCGACAAGTGCTGGAGACTTCAACAGCTGAAGATCAAGTACTGAAGACTTCAACAGCTGAAGACTAAAGTGTTAAAGCTCAACAGCTGAAGAATACAAGTGCTAAAGCTGAAGACCAAAGTACTGAAGTTCAATAGCTGAAGAGTCCACAAGTGCTGAAGATCAACAACTGATGTACAAAGTCTGAAGACAAAGACTGAAGACATCAGCTGATGACATCTACTGAAGTCATCAGCTGATGAAACGTCTGAAGTTCAAGTCTGAAGACCAAGTGCTGAAGTTTCAGTAGTTTGTCACAACAGCTGAAGAGTACTTCTTCAGTAGTTGTGTTTATCAGTAGTTTTATGTTTTTACTTTCAGTAGTTTTGTAAAACGACTGAAGAGCTTGTTCTTCAGTCGTTGTAGTTTCAGTAGTTTCTTATCAGTAGTTTTGTAATAAGTAAACACTTAGCTTCTTGTAAGAAGATGTCAGCTGCTTGACATCTTCAGTAGTTTTAGTGTTTCAGTAGTTTGTTAATAACGGTTAGATGTCACTATCAAATGACATCAGCCTACATCATCTTTCCTTATATAAGGAAGAATGACCAAATTGTAATTTTGCGAAAGCCATGCCAAAGCATGTGATTGAATGAAATATTCCTTTTGCAGAAACTTTCTCTCTCTATAACTAATTCTGTTCATTGCCATATCTTTGGTATTCTTGCTCGAATTATGCTAGTTGGTACTCTATTCCGCTGCTGAAATCATTCGAATCGATCAAACTAGATGCTGAGATCTTATCAAATGGTATCAGAGCCGGTTAATCATTAATCGATCTAACAATTGATCATTGAAACTGCTCATTTCCTCTAAGTTTGATCAAACTAGCAAATTCACACAAATATGTTATAGAGATTGAAGTTCTGTCGCTTTTGGCTATTTTAATTGAGGTTCTTAGTGGTTTTGAGCTAAATTTGTTTTGCTTATCTTGAATTTGTATGAATTTTCAAAAATGACTACACCTTCTAATGATCCACACAATACTGGTTCCTCAACCGAGCCATCGATGCTGGTTAGGAATGAGTATAACATTTGGCAACGAAGAATGCTCCATCACCTGTCTGTCAATAGTTCAGGTTGTTGGACATCCGTGGTACATAGACCACATAAGCCAATGGTGAATCATCCGGAAACAAATCAGTTGATTCCGAAGAAGAAGGAACAATACTCTGATGAGGACAAGAAGTTGTTTGAGACTGATGCTAAAGCCCATGGAATTCTGGCCATGGCACTGCCTAATGAAATCTATTCCGGGCTTATGCATCATGAAACTGCTCATGACCTTTGGAATGCACTGAAAGAACAATTTGGTGGCACTGATGAGGTCTTAGCAAACAACAGGGAAATCCTCGCCCAACAGTATGAGACTTTTGCTCATAGAAAGGGTGAGACTCTGACTCAACAGTTTGAGCGGTTTTCATGTTAATCTCTGAGTTGAAAATGGTTAAACATGAATATACCAAAAGCCAAATGAACCACAGATTCCTCAGATCACTGCCTGAGAGATGGGACACATATACAATTGTCCTACGCTCCAGTGCAAATCTGGATAGTCTATCTCTCACCCAACTTCATGGGAAACTGCTTACATTCGAAAGAGAGATAGAGCAGAAAAGGAAACTGGCTTCATCTGGTAAGCTCACTGAAGACTTTGTACCAGGCAAAACTGCCTTGGTTGGTCATGAGTCAGAATATGCTTCATGTGAATGCCAGTATGATGAGCATATTGATTTTTCTTCAAACACTTCTGATTTTGCATTTATGAGTGTTGATAGTCAGTTTACTAGGTGTAATAATGACAATCTATGCTTCATCATGGATGATCTCAAGGGGATTTCTGATGATGACTTAGAAGAGATGGATATTTTGAGCCAAATGGCCTTGATAAATATCAGATCTCAGAAGTTCTACAAAAGAACTGGAAGAAAGTTCCCAGGACTCTCTGGCAAAACCAAAGTTGGTTTTGACAAGAGTAAGCTGAGGTGTCACAAATGCCACAGGCTTGGACACTTTGCTAGAGAATGTAGATCATCTGGATCTAATTCTTCTGCACCCTTTGTGACTGTCCCTGGCAATAGTCAACAACACAGAGGGCAACATCCTGTCAATTCTGGTCATTATTCTCAACCACAATCTCCTGCATATTTTGTTCCTCAGGGTCTAATGCCATATCCTTACCCTTGTTATTACATGCCACAAACCAGTCAGGTTCAAGCACCCATTGCTCAACAACCACATGCTCTTCCTGAGCCTCAACCATCTCAATCTCATCAACCTCCTCAACCTCAACAACACAACTTCTTCACCCTTGGAGTTGTTGACTGGAGCAGTTTACCAGATGACATGTAGCTTGAGTCTATGCTTTAATTAATAAGAACATAGAGCTAGAAAAGATCATTTCCAAAAGAAAAGCTGAGTTTGAGTCTATGCTTAAAGAGAAAAATGATGAGATTTATAAACTTAAATGCCAAATCACTGATGATAAGGCTAGGGAAGAGGTACTTTTAGAAAAGTACAAAGACCTCAAAGAAACCCTTGCAGTCACCCAAGTAGAGTGTGATCGATGGGTACAATCATGCAAAGGTTTTGAAATGCTTCTTAGTAAGCAATCAACTTCCAATGTGAAGTTTGACATTGGTTATAATCACACTGCTCCTCCTATAGATTTTGCTTCAAGAGCAGAAGTGAAATCTGATGGAGAAAGCAATAACCAATCCACCTCATCATGTGATTCACTTTCTGATAGAGCACCATCAGAAGTTGAAGTTAGTATTATTCCCTCGTTGAACCTATCAGCTGATCTTGATGGTTCAAATACTGACACTCACATGATCAAAGAGTTGATCAACTCAGGAGTTATTTCTGGAAGTCCTGAAAGGACTGGAGAGCAAGATTTAACACCTGAAGTTCAAACTCCAACTACTGTGAGCACTGAAGAGAAGAAAACTGTCAGTAGAAAGGGTTTGAAGACTACTAAAGAGGAAGTCAAGAAAGCAAATAGTGCTTCCAAAGTGCTGAAGAACAAGTCTTCAGTAGTTCATTCTCTTTAGTTGATGATCAACATAAGATGAAGAAGAAACCATGTGAAATATGTGGTTTGTTCAATCATCTTACAGATGATTGTTGGTACAAAAGAGGATCCAAACTCAAACATAAAGAGGAAACTAAAGAGAAAATGGTTAAAATGAAAACTGAGTTTGAAGCCACATTTGTACCAGCAACATCAAATCCTGTAACCCTTAAGTCCAAAAGGAAATCCAAAAAGGAAGGGGTTAAACAGGTAACAGCTGAGATTGCTCAAAAGAAGAAGGTGCAACATAGGAACTTATCAAACTTCAATGCCAATGTGTCTGGAGAGCTGAAAGCTTTATCACAAAATCAGACACAGCTGGTTATGATGGTTCAACATCTATTGGGAAGAGTTAACCAATTAGATGTTCCTATGTTGAAACCACAGGAAAGGAGGTCCAAACCAAAGGATTCCTCTTCTTCACCATCTTCTTCCTCTCAGGCTGTTGTTTCCAACAAACCTGTTAGTTTACCATCTGTTGATGAGAACAGGCCCGAAACCAAAGAGGTTTGGGTCTCAAAATCTAACTAATTTGTTGTGTTTTGCAGGGTTCTTCAACATGCCATAAAGGCATCTGGTATGTAGACAGTGGAGGATCCATGCATATGACAGGAAACAGATCACTTCTTAATGACTACTCTCAAGGAAGGAAGGGGTTTGTGTCATTTGGCAATGATGCAAAGGGTTACATCATCGGCAAAGGCTTTGTTTCCAATGGGGAAATAAAGTTTGATGATGTTAACCATGTGGAAAATCTCAAGTACAACCTCTTGAGTGTCAGTCAAATGTGTGACAAAGGCCATGTTGCTCTTTTCACCAGTTAGAACTATCGGATTCTGTCATCCAAAGTTCTAAGTTTGATTGATAAGGTGTTGGATGAATACACTCTCCTGAAGGCCAACAGGACAGGAAGAGTGTATGTCTTAGATCTTTCCAAGCAAATAGATCTCAAAGGCCATCCTTGCCTATTTTCCAAGGCCTCCCCTCAAGAATCTACTCTATGGCATAGAAGGCTGGGTAATGTTAATCTCAAAAACATAAATCAGCTGATAAACCATGGTTTAATAAGGGGACTGTCTATGAAGGAGTTGAAATGTGAAGATAACTGCACTGCTTGTTTAAAAGGAAAACAGCACAAAGCTTCATTTCCCTCCATAGAAGAACCTAAGTCCACTGCCTGCTTACAGCTTCTTCACATGGATCTCTTTGGTCCTGTGAGAGTGATGAGTATGGCTAAGAAGAAATACTGTCTGGTAATTGTGGATGATTACTCCAGATTTGTATGGACTTTCTTCTTGCATTCGAAGGATGAGGCAGCTCAGAAGATTATCAACTTTGTGTTGTATGTTGAGAAGCAGTATTCCCTCTGTTTCTGGCACCATTTCTCAGGACCAAAACCCCCCTGAGCAAATGGATGCTATCCCTCAAAATCCCCTATCTCTCATCACACCGCAGATAACTAAACTTGTCATTAAAACTGTTGATGGGAGACTTTCTTCTGTCTTACAACCTATAGTGGAGGATGTACTGAGCCAAAAGCTTTCTGCTGATCAAACCCTTAAAACCAATGCACCCAAAAAGGGGGAGATTCCAGCAGTGAAAGCTAAAAGAAAGAGGATGGAGAAGGAGAAAGAGAAAGAGAAGGACAAAGAAGTGGAAATAGAGAAGGACTGTGTGTATGAGACCGAGAAAGAGAAGGAGAATGAGAATGAGAAGGGAGCTGAAAAGGAGAAAGTACATGAAAGTCAAAAGGACTTTCATGTCACATATAAGAAAAAGAAAAGTGCTGAAAAAGAAAAGTGCTGAAAAAGAGAAAAACTTGAATGAAATGGTTAAAGAGGCTGATGCTGAACACAACAGATCAATGGACAATATCATTGATCAGCTGTTTAGGCAAGGTTTCAATACTGAAAAGCTGGACTCTGAAATAAGAAGATTAGAGATTGAAGAGATTAAACAAAGATGGGCCAGCTACAGCACAATGGGTAGAGAAAGACTTGAGATCATGATCAGATTTATCAGCAAATACCTTGGGAGATCATTGATCGAAATAAAATCATGGACCAGGGACAGCATCTTGGCCATAACCTCCAAGATCTGTTCGTTTGAGGCATATACTAAGGGATTAGTAATAGAAGCTTTGAATGAAGCAGGAGCAGGGAGCAGGACTGAGCTAGCCAAACACTCAAAAGCCACACTCACCTCCAAAATGCTAACTCAACCTGTCAACATTCCCTCTCCAAAACAACCACAACCACAACCCACAAAACCAACTCCCTTACCCTCAAAACCACAGCCGATGATGCACCTAAGCAGAAGAAGAGAAAGGTGTTGAGGCTGGAAGAAGAAGAAGATGATGATGAAGACAGGCTATCGATCTCAGCTGTTCTACAGTTGCCTAAGGCCAAAGATCTCTCTCCTGCAATAACTCCTGAGCAACAAAGAGATGCAATCAAAGTGAAATTGGAAGAAGAAGAACAACACAGATTGCACGATGAAGAGTTATTGAGGAGAGTAGATAAAGCATATGCAGCCACTTCCTCCATCTTTAATATGAAAAAACAAGCTCAAAGGATTTATACTCTTAGACATGCTTTTCAGTATGTGAAAGAAATAGTAAGAATTTGGCCTAATCCCAGGGTGGCTCATAGAATACAAAAGAAAAATATCCCTCAGAGATACAATGGGCAAGTGAAAAAGATTGTAGATGAAGTGATCTCCTTAGCCCTTGTAGTCTCACCCTGGGAAATCCTAGAAGATTTCAAAAAGGCCTACACCTCAAACATGCCCCCACAAAAGATGCTGGAGAACAGAATGATCAAAAAGGGGCTGGTGTATAAGAGGCTGAATGAGATCAGAAAGGATGAGTTACCACTGCTGTTAGAAGGTCATCATCCTGATGAATTTGCTTACAGACAGATTACAACAGTGGTACTCAAAAATGGAAAACAGGTCAAATTCCTGTCTGAGTACTATGGGCCAGAAGGATTCTTCGATGGTGAGGCAGAGGAGCTCACCATGGAGGAACAAATTGTATTTTTGGCGGCCTACACCAGGGAATCCTATAAGCTCATAGTTAGGAAGTGAGTCTCATGGATGGGGGAACAGCTCAGTGTCCAATTCCCCAATACAGAGCTCCCATCCATACATTGCCAACCAAATCATCAGAGACTCATTCCAGGCCAGGACTTATATGGGTCATCTTCTCAACTGATCAAGAAGGAAAAAGACCAACCATTTTGCCAACAATAAGTGGGAAAATAAATCAATTAGAGGTTTTGGCTGCATTGGTTCAGGGGGAGTTTGTTGGACCAAAAGAACCAATGAGCCAAGATCAGAAAACCTCTAAGTCCCACATTATATCACAACAACTGCTGAAGGCTTCATTAGCAGTTCGACAAGTGCTGAAGACTTCAACAGCTGAAGATCAAGTACTGAAGACTTCAACAGCTGAAGACTAAAGTGTTGAAGCTCAACATCTGAAGAATACAAGTGCTGAAGCTGAAGACCAAAGTACTGAAGTTCAATAGCTGAAGAGTCCACAAGTGCTGAAGATCAACAACTGATGTACAAAGTCCGAAGACAAAGACTGAAGACATCAGCTGATGACATCTACTGAAGTCATCAGCTGATGAAACGTCTGAAGTTCAAGTCTGAAGACCAAGTGCTGAAGTTTCAGTAGTTTGTCACAACAGCTGAAGAGTACTTCTTCAGTAGTTGTGTATATCAGTAGTTTTATGTTTTTACTTTTAGTAGTTTTGTAAAACGACTGAAGAGCTTGTTCTTCAGTCGTTGTAGTTTCAGTAGTTTCTTATCAGTAGTTTTGTAATAAGTAAACACTTAGCTTCTTGTAAGAAGATGTTAGCTGCTTGACATCTTCAGTAGTTTTAGTGTTTTAGTAGTTTGTTAAATAACGGTTAGATGTCACTATCAAGTGACATCAGCCTACGTCATCTTTCCTTATATAAGGAAGAATGACCTAAATTGTAATTTTGCGAAAGCCATGCCAAAGCCTGTGATTGAATGAAATATTCCTTTTGCAGAAACTTTCTCTCTCTATAACTAATTCTGTTCATTGCCATATCTTTGGTATTCTTGCTCGAATTGTGCTAGTTGGTACTCTATTCCGCTGCTGAAATCATTCGAATCGATCAAACTAGATGCTGAGATCTTATCAATTTTTACTAGCACTAGAATCAAATAACACAGAAGCTAGAGTTTGGTTTACTAGAAACGTACCTAACACAACATCGGGGTCCGTCCTAGCCTCCTCCTGAATCATCGTGAAGGCTCTAGCGCTCACCCTCTGCCCTACACCTCCAGCCTTCTTTGTTGCCCCAGAACTGTCAGCCCTCAACTTCTTACAGTCTCTGCTTATATAGCCCTCCCTGCCACAATTAAAACACCTCGCCAACTTGCACTCTCTCGCCATGTGGCCCAACTTTCCACACTTGAAGCACACGCCCCACCTACACTCTTCGGCGCGCTCCTTTCCCCGCTCGCACACCTCTTCATCCCCGCATTAGATGTGACCACACATCGGTTATCCACCCGTGCACCTTTGTTGCTTGGAGCGGCCCCGCCACGTCCAAACCTCTTTTCATACCAATTTCGATCGCCACCACCCTTCTTGCTCACCTCAGCCACCACTACCTCATGCTCATCATACAACCTTCACGCCAAATCAATCTCCAACCTAAACGTACTCGGCCAGCCATCGATCATGTGCCTATGGATATCCGCAGGCAGTCCTTGGATGTACCTCTTAATCTTTCGTGATAAAGGCGCCACCTAATCCGACACCAGCCATGTCATATCATTAAACTTGGTGGTGTATTGCTGATGGTCATTGTTCCCGCCTCCAACTATAGGAACTCGCTCTCAACCTTGTCCATCTCCCTATGAGGACAAAACTCCTCAATCACCAACTTCTTCAACTCCGACCACCCCATTCTCCTAATAGCCCTGCTACCCTTGGCTTGGACAATATTGTCCCACCAACACAACGCCGAGTCTACGAAAAAGTGGGTGGCAAACTTCACTTTATGTTCTTCCCGGCACTTGCTGATGTCGAGAACAACTTCCATCTCTTTCACCCACCGGTGAGCAGGGACAATAGTGCTATTTCTATCGAAGGTTGGGGGCTTGTACCTTTGAAATGCCCCATAGTTACAACCTCATGCTGCCTTAGGCATAGGCTCTTCCTCTTCCTCTTCATCAGTAGAGACACCCATCTCAGTCTCGGGCTGTCCCCCTTTGCCTGTAGGCCTACTCCTTTCTTTCCCTTCCCTTCCCTCAAAGCCTTTATCACTTCGGTCACCATTGATGGTAAGATTTTCTGCATGACCTAGTGCACCTCTTCCATAACAGCCTCCTTCACTGAGGCTCTCAAGTTAACACTCTCATCCCCAGCCTCCGGATGAGGGGTCTCGGTTTCCTCATGAACCACCTTTTTAGCTCGAGGTCTTCCTCTTATGGCCTATGGTCCAGCACCACATCCACCACAACCTCCACCACGTGAAGCCTTTGACGATCTACCACCAGCCATCCTCTAAAACACAGTATACGATTTAAACACTAACACGGTCATTCAAAGGAATAGCTCAGTTTATGTCAAGTATGTTAAGTAACTAATTAAAGTGGCCAGTTGTGATTAGCCACTTACTTTACTCTTCATACCCTAAGCATTTCCCATCCTGACTACATCAGTATCTAAATCTACTAAAGGCACACAGATCACATAACATGCGCACATAATACTAGTTAATCATTAAGAAAATAACCTGATGGCACGCAACTACTCAGACTGGCATCCCTCCCCTTTCGTTCCATTTTCAGTTTAAGTTTAGGTTTCTTTTGAAAATTTACCCATTTCACTTAAAATTTGGCTTTGATACCAACTTGTAAGGCTCCATTCCCGAGACGCTCACAGCTGGTCAAGCATCGCACATAAAACATATGACTTACATTAACTTACTAAAACGTTGCAATAGAATCATTTTAAATAACCATTTCTATTCATATAAATAATTGCTTTTGCAAAATAATACAACATTCATTACAATGCAAAAACATTATCACAACATAAAATGGATGCCATCCAAAACAAGCCAAGTAGCCACCTCGTGCCATCCTCAGCAACATTTACTTGCCAACTAGAAACACATAAAAGTCAGCGTTCCCGAGTGAATTGTAGTTTTAAAATAAAATATACTTTACTTTCATTTAAAACCTTTCTTTACTTCCATACGTGATCATACATCATACATACACATAGAAAATATAACATTATCTTCCATCATAATTCGTTCATTAACTTTCATTCATTCATCATCGTACGTCATCGTTATCATTCACTTTCATTCATAATATTCCTTACTTATCTTTCATACATTCTTTAACTTCCAAGACATGTACAGTACCCCGAATATTATGCATGAAGCTACTTACTAGGCCTGAGGTCTTTCATACATCTCGAGCATTATACACGAAGCTGACTCCAGTACCTATGCCATATGCTATACCCCAAACATTATGTACGAAATTGGTTACTAGGCCGGAGGTCTATCACAGACCTCGAACATTATGCATGAAGCTGACTCCAGTACATAGGGCAAGCGGCAAGGATCCCATACGTATGATCAATCACAAAGATTATACCCAGTGTGCATCCTTCCAGGGTAGCTAACCCGCACACCGTTGAGCTAACACCCTTCATTGGATGTGAACCTCCATACATTGTTTGCAAGACTTTCTTACTTTCAATCATTCATTAATGTATGCACTCTTTCATTATGTTCCTCTTTTCATTATCTTCCACTTTACATTACATAATACTTCTATTTCATTCATAAACATTCAACACAAAGTCATGGAAAATTAGTGTAAATAATAAGAAACATAAACATAAACATAGCCATACATAAGCATACATCATTATATAGGACATAACATACATCACATGACCTCATAAAGTCAACTTATGTTGCCCTCGGGAACACCCCAAGTCAAAGCCTACACTTTATATTTTCCCCGAAAATTCCAGAAAAATATTCTAAGTCTTAGGCGCATGGACACTATGGACGTGCATGGCCTTATAGGCGCATGGGGAACACTTAGGCATGTGGGAAAGTTCTAGGCGCATGGGCTCTATTCGGGCGCATGGCCAACACTTAGTCATTCTAGGAAACATTCTAGGCGCATGGGCACTATGCAGGCACATGAGTGCCTAGGCGCATGGGATTTCTGGGCGTCTGGACACTTAATCAAATTCAGCCTATTCCTAGGTGCATGGTTACTATTTAAGGGTATGAGCTTTGGGCATATGCGACACTTAGGAAGTTTAGACCGTTGGGCGCATGGGTCACTATTTGGGCGCATGGGCAGTCAACACTTACAATCCATCCTCATATTTTGTCCCAATCATCAAACTAGCATGTTCTAAGCCTATATCTTACATTCTAAGCAACAGAACATGAGCATAACACAATCATACATCATAAATCACCCAGAATCAAAACCCCACCCGAATACACACACATAAAACATACGGGTACACACCTACATTTTATAAAAACATTTAAACATGCATTTCTAGCCCCAATATTAGTTAAAACAAGTAAAAATGGGGATTCTAGAACTCACCTTGACAAATTTCAGATGAACTTCTTCAAAACCCGAATGCAATTGAGTTCTACCACCTAGAAACCCACCAAAACACACAACCGAACACACACAATCAAACAACTGAGTCATGGGACAGTTAAGAATATCTTATAAATACCAAATATTACCTGAGTTCGAGCTTCTCCTTCTTGCTCTTCAAAATCCGAACTCTTCTACTTTTTCTCTCTCTAACCCAACTCAAAAAGGATAAAAGTGGCATGGCATGGGCGACCATGCTACTGTTGTACAAAATAATAATTAATTTTGTATCTTTTACATATTTAACCCCTCAAATTGGGTTAAATAGCATTTTTTTCTTTTGCCAAAATCTGGGTGTTACAATGTGACATGTCGTCCGCTAACCGACTTCACACTCATCCCTATCCACACGCACGTGAGGTTGAGCGGGTGCTCCTGATTGGTATATTGTTCTTAAAGATGATTGGTGCCTTGCGTGAGTTGATTATGGACTCGTCAGAAAACGGTGAGAAATAGAGGAATGAACGAAGTGTATAATGGTGGAGGTTGTTGTCGGTGGAGAACGGTGAAGACGAAGGGTGGTGATGGTGGAGGTACGAGGGATGATGGTGGAGGTATGGGGGATGATGGTGGCGCGTTGGCGGCGGCGTGTCAAGGATGGTGTCGTGGTGCGTCGGTGACGGGGCGGACGATCGATGATGAAGATGATATGTGGATTGTGTGTATATATATATAATTTTAAATAACATGGTTCCTACATATAATAATTAATATGTAGAAATTATTATATTATGTTAATAATAAAGAGTGACTCGATTCGAGTCGAAAATAACCGATTCAAAATTTGATTCGAATTTTTAAATTCAAATTCAATTGATTCGAGGTCTAATTATCGAATTAGAATCGAATTGCGAATTTGTGATTATTGATTCGATTCAATCTAAAATTCAAATTACAAATACACACACATACATTTATTTACCTATGTTGGCCGACCCCATTTTGTCATCAAGAGCAAACCCATAAGCATCCGGTATTTATTCTTGATTCAGTGCTACATCTTCCAGAAGTTGGTTTTTGAAACTATTCTCCACTTTCACAGACTCATTTGTAGCTATTGTAGGTTTAGAAACTGAAAAGACAATTAATGTTTCAGTTTATTACATGTGATTTTATAATAACTAACAATGTTAAACAATATAAATAAGTAGATAAAAGCTGAGTTTTAGAACTTAAAGTAACACCTATGACATCATATAAAATACTCTTTGTCTCCTCCATATTAGATATTTATATTATATAAAAGCAAATAAACTAAGCTAGTATGTATTAAATTAGTCATATTTTTCATAAATAACAGAACGTTTATATGTAGAGAAACTCAAAGTTACTAATGAAAACTGACATCAAGGATATAAAACATAAGCCAATAAATTTAGAAAAGATAGTCTTAGGTTTTGGCACATGTATATTTTATCTATCACGTAACACTTCCCAATATACAACATTTTAGGTGTACATTTTGGCTTGTTTAAAATTATTGGAAGGATGTACTAACATCTTTCTATTTTCATGTGATATTCCTCTCGATAAAGCAACATAAAGTTATCCATGCGAAAAAATAGATTTTGGAAGATAAACACCAACATGCAGAATTTGTTTGACTTTGAGCTTTGTTAATTGTTGTAAGGTTTACACTTAAAAGGCTAATGCAACCAAAACAACCAAAGATATCTCAACCCACATGCATGATGTACATAGTAGAGTTACTTCAGAAGTTTTGCACAACTCAATGAAAATAAGCTAAGTGTAAAATCTTCCGAAGCCAATTGATAAAATCTTCTGAAGCCAAAGAAGAAGTCTTTTGAAGCTTCAGAGATAAAGTCTTCCAAAGCCAAAGACTGATTTCTTCCAAAGATAGAGAATACATGCTTTCTCAGATCACCTTTTAACAAAAGCTAAACAGCCTTCCGTTGACACTTTGAAGACTCACCAACTTAAATAAGTTGGTGAAAAGGTTCATGCTTTCGTCAACTATAGATTATGGTTATTGTTTGCAACTTTCTACTTTTGTACCTTTTATCCTTTTTGTAATATATTAGGATGTGAGCCATGACATGTCATAGTGACAAGTCAAAAGGCAATCTGCCTTTTGACTATATATTGATCTTGTTGTCTAGATTAGTGTTTCCACCTAGCTTTCAAAGTATAGTTGGATGTAGAATGTAGTATAAAGTGTCTCAGGTTCTTGTATTTATCTTTTATGTTTTGTAACACTTGTAATATAACTTGAAAGCAATATACAACATTCTTGAAAACCAAACTTATCTTGTTCTTTGTTCTTTGTTTTGTATCATACTTACTTTTGTTCATAGTAATATCAACCTTAATTCGGTTCCCTATTTGATATGTTAAGTGTTATAAGTCTCTCCTTATTACGAAACTGATTGTATTGATCACCCTTACCTAGTCTTTCAATTGGTATCAAAGCATTTTTAGGCTCTTGATTGTAAGATCTCACCATCTGAAATCCCTTAAGTTTCACAAATCACTTAACATGTCAAATGGCAGCTCTTACCAAGGCTGATATGGAAACTGCTACTATGAAAATATCTCCACTAATCACTCTTGATAACTTTGATACATAGTCCTAAAGAATAGAAGGCTTCATCAAGTCTCAAGACAGTAGGATGTGGGGATATATTGTTTGAGGACCTCATGTACGATACACCTCTTCAGTTGTTGTTGGTGGTGCCATGATACAAAAGGAAGTGGTTGATTACTCAAAAGAAGACTGTAAAAATATTGATGTAGATTAAAAGGCCATGACTGCTCTCTAAACTACTCTTCCAAACTCTATCTACAAAGGCTTTAAGAAGTGCAAAACTGCTAACCAAATATGGGATGCACTGAAGCTTATGTATGAGGGGTCTAATGAAGAAAAAGAGAACAAGAAAGACCTCTTGAAGCAACAATTTGAGAAATTCACCTTCAAGACAGGTGCAACCATGACTTAACAACACTTCAGGTATGTTGAGATTGCAGATAATCTAATGGATATGTAGCAACTCTTGAGAATAGGGACATTGTAAGGAAGTTCATGTCCTATATTCCTAGACAATGAACACACTACAGGACCAGCTAAGGGATGGTCACAAATAAACCGAATTTGAGTATATGATGCTAAAAACATAACTAAACAAGAGAAAAAACACAAGTAAGAACAAGATAAGTATAGTTTTCAAGAATGTTACAAGTGTTAAAAGCATAAAAAAATATATGAACCTAAGATACTTTATACTACATCCTACAACCGGTTATGCTTTGAAAGCTAGCTGGAAACACTAATACAGACAACAAGATCAATGTATAGTTAAAAGACAGATTGCCTTTTGACTTGTGACTATGACATGCCATAGCTCACATCCTAATCTATTACAAAAGAATAAAAGGTATAAAGTAGAAAGTTATAGACTCCAAACCATAATATAAAATTTACAAAAGCATGGACCTTTTCACCCACTTGTATAAGTTGGTGAATCTTCAAAGTGCCAACGGAAAGTTGGTCAGCTTTATGAAAAAGTTGATAAGAGAAATGGTATCTTCTCTATCTTCGAAAGAAATCAATCTTTAGTCTTTGGTTTCTAAAGACTTTGTCCTTGAAGCTTCAGAAGACTTCATCTTTGGCTTCGGAAGATTTGGTCTATAGACTCAGAAGATTTTCCACTTAGAATATTTTCTATGAGGAGTGTAAAACTTTTAAAGTAATTTCTACTATGTACATCATGCATGCATGATGGAAGCTCTTTGGTTGCTTTGGTTACATCAGCCTGTCATGTATAACCTTACAAACTCCCCCTAGGCTAATGCTACCAATACCCTGATATTGACAGTCTTTATCATGATCAAGATCATTCCTTTCTTCATCAATTGGTCAGATCCCTTAGACTCTTATAGTATCTTCTCATGTCATAGAGATCATGCAAAGGAAGATCAAGCATGTATTGCCAGAAATAGACATCTTGACCTCCTTGATCTCTAATGACATACTATCCATCTAGATTTACAACAAAAGTCTTGGACATGATGGGTCTTCTAGCTGCAAGAGGCTCTACTAGTGTAGGAGTTGGTTGAGAAGCCTCTTCTTGAGCTACCTTACCTTAGGATGCTCTAATTCATCTTAAGGTGTAGAGGTAATTGCATCGGACTTCTTCTTATTAGTGTCCTTTTTCATAGCCATCCTTTTCTTCCTTTTTGCAAACTTTAACTTAGAAGGTTGGTCTTCAACATTAGGTTGTTTTGTTGTGTCTTTCTTAGTTGGGTCCACTTCCCTTATAGGTTAGAAGGAAAGGGATCTAGACCCTATTGTGGATTAGAAGATGAAGTTGGCTATGATTAAGCTCTTGGTCCAGGTTGTGTTGTCTCTTGGGGTTCAACCTGACCTCAACTTTAGGAGGAGGTTGACTTGGTGGAGAATGCAAGTCAACAAGCTCCTCTTTTATAATCTTTGCTTGATCATTCTAATATGCTCATCTATAGTGGATAGGAACATTGGACCAAGCCTCCTTCTGGAGAATCCATACAGCTTCAAGAAGCTTATCATCCTCTGGCTATTAGCAAACTTCCTTTGGCTTTTTTCGATGATGGCTCTTGACTTTGTAGCTTCTTCCCTCATCTTTCTCTTAGCAACCTTTTGTTTATTATAACTTGTTGCTCAAGCTGCTTAAGATACTTGAATTCTATATACTCATATGAGAGGAGAAGAAGTGCAGATGCCTGATAGAGGCCTATTGCACTCTGGTAACTAATCATGTTTTGTCTATCTACTTAAGGTTGTCCAGTTACCACAACGTCTTTCTCAAGGCCTTCTTGAACTAGGGAGAGAGTAGGAGCATGCTTGTAAGCCTTTTTTTCCTTTCTTCATTGACCTTGAGGAGCAATTTTGCATCCTTTGTCTCCTTCCTCTCCTTTAACATCTCTATGCTTGCCAGTTCATTGAGTTCCTCTTAGGGTAGAAAGATGAGTTCATCTATGTTGTAGTTCCTTATCCCCAAGTAGTTTAATCTGGTTTCCCTCAACTCATTATCTTGAGTATTTGGCCTGGGGATATCCTTGATTGTAGCTTCCATAAAGCATAGGGACCCGCTTGAATTATCTCCCCTTAGCTTCCTCTTCCTCCTCCTCAATCTCTTCATTAGTCAGTTTCCTTTTCCCTTTGTTACTCATATGCCGTGGTGACTTATGGTGGATAGAGCTTTGGCCTTCATTGCTTGATTCGGTAGTCAAGATCTGGCTAGAGAGAGGTTGCAAAGCACCTTCACCAGTTGGTGCTTCACTAAGGGTAATAGGTGCTAAAGATGTTCCTGTCTTAAGGTTAACAAGCTCAACTACTAGGCCATTTAGTCAAGGCTTCTCCTTCAAAGCTAATCTTGGGGTCCACCTTAACATCTAATTGACCAATAGTCTTACCTGCTAGCCTCTGTCTATATAATTTGGATCTTAGCTTGAACTCTTCTAGCAACCTTTTTTGAATCCTATCTGCTAACCTTGCAGTTTGCCTGTTTTGACTTGGGTTGGCAAGTTGAACGTCAATCAGATAGGTGCTCTCATTTATTAGGTTAGAGAAGTGAAAGATTTCTTGTTGCCCCTGAGATGTAGAGATTACCAGGGCTCTTCTATCAGTGTCATACCTCCATCCCATGATTGGATTCTCAGAGTGATAGGATGGGGTAGACATAGCCCTTGCTATACCCTCCTCAAACAAACTTTGTATAAGTGAGTCCACATTAATACAGATTTGAGGAGGTTTCTAAGTATGGATAATTGCAAGTGAGGGTGGTGAATCCTCAATGTCCATACTGTAGGAAGAACTCATAGGTTCAATTATTGCTTCGACTTTCTCCCCCTTATTGGTAGCATCACCTTCTTGCATAGGCGAGTTGGGGGTTAAGTCTATCACATCCACAAGTTATTGTGTTCCAAGTTGAGTCATTTTTAAATGTCTCTCAGCTAGTTTTTCATTGAGATCAGAAATCTCAAGTTGTTGATCATGGACCTTTCTTTGCAAGGTAGTAATTTTGGATTCCAAGTGACTAACCTTGGAGACTAAACAAGTGCAGGTTTTAGTTAGTTTTTGCACCTTTAGTCTCATGTTCATCTTTTCTTTACTAGAAAAATCACCAGGGGGTGAGAGAATAGGACCTAAGTCTTCTTCCTCATCACTAGCACTTTGTTCTTGGCTGCTATATTTCCCCTGAACCATGACAGCTTCAATTGAAGTGTCAAGGGGCTAGGTTGCCATGGTTGAGGTCTTAATGATGTAATCACCTACAGAAGTGAGAGCCTCTTTCATATGGACCTCCTAAACTTGTTTAGGGAGATCCACCTCAGTAGTAGGTGGATGATGTGGCTAGACATGGGAGAGGTAAGAGTACTCATCTCTCCTTGAGCAAGGGTGGAGAAGAAAGACTCATCTTACTAATTGAAGCCCATGTCTTCATCATCATAGAGTTTTAGGTTAGGAATGGGTTGGTTTAGATCTGGAGGTTGGGGTTGGTAACTTTCCCCTGAAGGTTGTTCACTAGAGTTTGAGACTTTGAGTGAAGGCTTAAGGCTATTGGGGTTATGAGCTTATCAGGCTGAGCATGATGAACCTTAGCATTAGTAATTGGTGAGAGGAGAGTGGTTTGCTCCTTAGGGGAAGTGAGAGCTCTAGTGTCCACTTCCTCCTGTATGGGTGGTGATATGCGGGCCTAAAAGCTGAGTAGCTTGTGTAGGGGTTCGTTTGGATTTTCTTTGGAAGGTAATGGTTATTTTTGATTGTGTGGATTGTTAAGAAGTAGAAGATGTGGGTTCAACACTTGCTGGTGTTGCTAGGCTATCACATTGAGCAATGAGCTCTAAAATTTTTGGGACAAGGGCCGTTTCTACCCCTGATAAGCCCACAGTAGGCTTTGTCATAGTCTTAAATAAACAGGGCTTCATCAGTCCTAATTTGACAACATTACTTGTTCCCCTCAACTGTGAGCCTAGTTCATAGTTAACAATGTGCTGGACATATCTGGGGAACATGTAATATTCTAAGGAGTCCAAGTTTGCAAGTAAATTAGTTATACAAATTGTTAATACCTAAACTTGACCCCTTGAACCATCCTATGGACTATATAAGAAAGGTCTTTAGGAATCTTGTCCCATCCTCCATGCTTGTTAGATAAACTATGGATGACCATATGGAGGAGGTACTTCGACCTTTCCTTTTCTGAAGGTTCTTATAAAGAAGTCACCTTCATAGCCCATCTATCCAAAGGATTGGTTGATAGTAGACTTAGGGAAGGACAAATCACCTTCTATATCATCCAGCCTTAGATGTGTGTTTACGGAGGCTGAGGTGATGAAGATTGTCCTCCCTTACATTGTGGCAGACAATGCCTTCTTCCCATCCATGGTAACCTCTTGGCAGGTCCTCCAGAACTCCATAGAATGGAGGATCTACGGTGAAGGAGGTGAAATATTTAGACAGAGTATGAAAGCGGGAAACCTCTGAGAAACCAAGATCTTTCTTAGAGTTCAACAGGGTAACCAGATTATGTTACCTATATAAACATGGAAAAATCTGGTTGGTTTCTACATTCAAGGTTGGCCATTTTAAGAAATCTTTGAGGTGAAGGAAGATAAGAACAAAGGTGGTTTATGGGTGAATTTAGGTTAGATAATTTGTAGATGAAGAAGATAATGAAAGAGGAGGAACCGTTAGGTGTATGTATATGAAATGGATTTAAGACAAAGTTAATGCAAAAGGATAAATTTTGAAATCTGAATATCAGTCCCACCTCAAAAAAAGGTGCCCAAAAAGGTAGTTTTCTTGAAAGTTGAAATCTTCCAAAGGTATTTGTCTTCGGATGTTTTTAAAAACTTCCGAAGCCAATTTTGACTTCTGAAGATATTCCTCCACTTTGTGGAAATTTGCTTCAAAAAACAAATACTTAGTGTATTTTTTCTTCTAAGACATACTTGGTTTAAGAA